>OY757911.1:92525149-92910149 GCA_963585895.1 Sepioteuthis lessoniana | reverse complement strand
TAAACTGAGGCCTGTGTCGACTTATGCAAAACTGAGTAAATAGCAAACTATGCTTAAAGCATCATCTACCGATAGATCTCCGAAGTCAAGCAGCCATAACCTTGCTCAATAACCTCTGAGGAAGAGAAATAATATTAACAAAGTAATGCATGTGGGTTGGCTTAATCAAAGCTTAATGAATAGAAAGATCCGGTTAAATACTCTATTGAGCAGCAAATGAATGACTGCTTCGGATGAAGAGGTAAGGTACGCCGATTGCTAGTGTGACAGCCAAAGTAAAACTTAGCAAATGACAATAACCCACTTTAAGGACTGTTTCTCCAAGATTACAGAAAATTAAAAACCTGGTCCTTGCTTAAATGGGTTACTATTTAGGAAGTAAAGTATCGTCAGCAGTGTGAGTCTTATGTAATCAATTTAAATAAAATCTCAACTTTGCTAATTAACATCGTTATCTTATCCTAACAAGTGCAATGACCTAAAATGGTGCGTAAAGAGCGCGTTTTTATTTTAAAAGGCTGAAATCTTTATTAAATAATTATAAGACTTCGCATATTACCATACAGGACGAGGGTCTATGATTAATATTGAATCAACATTTTACAGATTTCTAGCAATAATGGAAGCAAATGCTGGTTAACTATAAAATATGAGTCAGATTTTTTATCCGTAAGTAAGTAAATTTGGCGACCATAATCGAGGGTGACCCGAAGCCTCCCCTTTCAATAGCTCCAACCACGAGATGAAGGGAAGGAAGCTACTCTATTCTTTGGATTGCTCCACTTTACCCTTGATCCTTACCTTATAATGCCGAGTGTTAACCAAGGATACGTCAAGTAGCATGGTTTTAGTTTTTGGTTTTGACTCGACCTGGGATTGAACCGGACCATTGGCGAATGTTCTACTCATTAGGCCATTAGCCATGCAACAAAAATTGGACATCTTAGCGAGACTTTTGTCATTAAAAACCGTTAAGCTTTTCTTTGAGAACAATTACTCAAATGTTAATCTATCTGTTTCCGCTTACAAACAAGAATCATAGGTCTATGAATCTGTAAATGTCGACAAAGGAAGGTAACTTTAAGTCAAGTCAATTTGAATTTAATTTTTTTTTTAGCCGTGACGGAATGTTACAGAATGTTTTTGAAAGACAACGTTTAAATAATAATTACTAATGCAATGAGAAGTTATTGAAAGAAGCGGGGGGTGGCTTTCGTCACAGAAAATGGAATCGGTGAGCCGAATTCAATTTGTGGTTATACTTTGTTTGCATACGTTTTGTGTTAGTGTTCCTGTTAAAGTATCGATCTACATTATCCTCTACCTAGGCGTAAATAGTAGGGCAGATAAGGCTTTTTATCTTCGGTACGTCAAACAGGGTAGAAGAAAGAGAATTCCAAATTCAAGCCTGCTCTACTCCACTAAAATATAAAAATTGTGTAGCATCCTGTTCTTGACGGAGGGGTTGAGTTGATTATAACGTTTCTGAAACAATATCTGGAAACAAAGCTTTCATACTAGTAAAAACCCAAACGTAAATCTACTCAATAAATTGGTAGTTGTTTAGGTAAAGGAATATGCTATAAATTTTTCGCTTTGTAATTTTTTTTCTCCTGAAAAGTACGTGAAATTTTATAGAATCATTATTAGAATTTGATGATTAAGTTTCAAGAACAGATATGGCTATAATGAACTTTTCCATAGATTGCTCTTAACTGATTTCTGCATGCTCGAGTATGTTATGGGTCATTTTTAATGAGTCATGAATAAAAAAAAATATACATATCAAACAAGCAATTTTAACACTTGTTTCACTTGAGTTTCCGAATATAAAAATGTTCAAACGTTGATTGATTTATTAACATGATTCTTTTCATTGCTTTGCTTTTATAGCCGCGTTTTATTCTACCCATATTTTGTCGTTACTCAATTACCCTTACAGTCACCTTGCTTAGTGCCGTAGTTAAATTGAAAGGCTCGCAGCCAACTACAAGTGAGATCAATACTCATTGTGAGTCTCATACTTCTGGTCTTTTACCGAAACTATGTTGAGCTTACGAAGGCATACAATACGTAAAGAAATGGCGAATGATTTTTTAGTGTCCGTCAAAATTATTACGTTGTAAGGTCTTGTTGTGATACCGACAAATTAATCTGCCTAATTAGCAAAAGTTTAAGAGACAGCTTATATAAATCTCTCACTAAGAATAACTGGGAAGCTCAATCGGCCGGTGTGCTTCGCGCAGAGGCTTTTCAACGAACTGTTTGGCTTCTCTTTCGGACGGTCAATGTTCAATGGCAGACTTGACGCCCCCGGTTTCGGTTGGGCCATCTTCGGATGGGCAAGCTGCATCATTGACACCTTTGTCACCCTTGTATAGCACCGGACCTTGCTGTCAAATTAAAGCTATAATCAGGCACTCGTGACTGGACCCAGATTTGGGTCCATGTCTAGCTAGTCTCATCAGACCCACATTGCACAAAGTGAGCCAATGACAAACATAGTTAAACAGGGATCGAGCCTTGGCTCGTGCTCGACCTTCCCCTCCTCTAATCCCTACTATAATCGACATTCGGGTGATTAACCTTGTGTCAAGTCCTGTCTGGTGGAAGGCAGAGACAGATATCAGCCGCTGCTTTGCGCAGTGGCTCTTCTGCGTCCTGTCTAGCATCTTTGTCGGACTATCTATCCTCCATGTCAAACTTGAGGCCGTAAGACCCCTGGTTTCGGTTGGGCCACCTTTGGGAGGGTACGCTGCATCATTGACACCTTTGTCAACTTTGTATAGCACTCGACCTCGCAGTCCAGTTTAAGCTATAATCAGGGATCTATACCTGGACTCATATCCAGCTAGTCTCATCCGGCCCACATTGCACTAAGTGGGCCGATGACCAGCATATTCCAGCAGGGCTCGAGCCTTGGGTCATGTCCAACCTTTCCCTCCCATAATCTCCACTCACATTCGACCTTCGAGTCACTTGACCTTGTGTCAAGTCCTATCTGGTGGGAGACAGAGACAAATATGAATACAAGCTTGATTAGCCTCTAACTAGTGCTAGTCACAACAGGTCACATGTTTCTTGTTCCCAGAGAAAAAATGCGCTGATTGTTGCCTTTACATATAAATAAAAAAAAAGAAGTGACTATCATTTATTTGAGTTTTATACGGACATTTTTATTTTGGGTTTGTTTTCATTTAGAGCTGATCTATGATTTTTAGATACATCTTCAAATCCTTCATTTCGAGGGTAAAGTATATCTCTTTCTTTTTTTAAAATAATATTCTGGCACCAACATCAGGTTAACATTCTTAGCCTCTGTTGAACCACGTGATTTCGTTTGTATCTGAAATCTGACTAAAACTACAAAGTAACGTTCCACTTTCTTCTTCCATCAAATGACATATCTTGACCAATCAGCGTCCAGTTTTCAATTTATCACCTCTTTATATTTTTCCTACCAAAAGTATCTCTTACTCAATTGTCAATCACAGTTTCCCTTGATTTTCTTTAAGTTATCAAACTTTAATCCCCCGCACCCACTAATACACATCAAGCAATTACATTGCCCCGTTGGCTGGGACTCTGGAGATTTCGGGGAATGCGGAGTACCCCTTTATTGCCATCGCTCCCAGGTTCACTCTAACCTGAAGTGATAGCACCTGATAGAGTCTTATCTATAGGTCAAATAGAACCAATCTGTGAATTTTTGCTTAATCGAATTGCTTGAAATTGAACTGTTTTGATATTTAAACTGCGTATCTATGCTAAAGTGAACTGTTTGGAATAGAATTGTTTTTAAGTAGAACTAAACTGTACCAATGCTAAACGTAATTGTTTGAAATAAAACTGTTTTAATCTTGAAATTGTGTACTAAAGCTAAATTGAATTGTTTGAAATAGAACTGTTTTGACATTTAACTGAGCTTTTTGACATTTAACTGTAAACAAAAACTATACTTATACTAAAATGAATTGTTTAAAATTTAATTTAAAAGTTAAATGACCCGAAAAAGTGTATAGGCCGTAAAACAAATCAAGCAACTAACCAAGCTATTACATTTCAATGCTATGAAACTGATAATATTACATATTTTAACTTTATTGAAATGCGCGGGTAATTTGCAGTGGTCTTTTAAAATTTATCAAACATATTTTCAAGCAGAAAAAACACTGAAAATGAGATTACTATTTCAGATAGAGTAGGGAAATTCTAATTCTACCCCCAGATAAGTTTTATTGAAAAGATCCGGTGGTTCAATAGATGCTTAAGTTTGATTAAAGCTGCTCTTTCTTACAGTAACGTATGATATACAATTTCTACTATTTTCTTCGGAGTTTACTTTTTTTTACTCCAAATGTCCTTCTTGAACTTCAGATTTTCCGTCCGTTACATAATATTTCTTGACTGATCATTCTCCTAACAAAAATCCTTGATATAAAATACAACACTTAAGTATATGAAAAACGTTTTTTTGGAACGCAAACAAGAACAGAATGCTACAACCAATTTTTGCAATCAATATAGCAAGGCATATATTTCATCATATTTTGTATTCATTTGTGCTGAATTTCTGTAAAATGTAAATTGGATAAAAATAACATTCATAAAATCTTATTCAGATATTCTTTTACTTTTAGAAACATTAACATATAAACGTTATATTCGCTAAATCATACAAATAAAATTACTTTCTCTATAAACGGTATTTACTGTATATGATATCAGTTACAATATCTGTTTTTGTGGTTTAAGATTGCAGACGTCATTCATGATACAGAGGGAATAAGTAAATTAAATTACTTGTTTGGAAAATCTTTTAAAAAGCAATATAAGTTCGTATAATCACCGTGACCAATTTTTATGATTTTATTTGGAGAATAAGAAAAACAAATTTACTTATATAAGACATTTATCTATTTCAACGTTATTTCAGCTCGGACAGCCTGCGTGGAATAATGGTTGAACTGTGGACTTGAAGTAAGCGATTTTAAACACTGTTTGTTCTATGCCGCTCATTTTCCAACAAATATACTTGGGAAAAGCATGAACACCTTTATCTCCACCATCTATGCGTTAAATAGTATCATAAAAGAGAGATTCGGAATTTAATCATATCTGCAAATAAAATAAAAGAAACTTTATTCCTTTTAGTTTATTAAAGGTTTATAAGAAACCTTTTTTTTCTGGCAAGATAATTCTATATATTGATTGTGTTTCTAGACGTTTTCAACCGAACTTATTAATAAACAGTATTTTCCTATCTTATAAATGCTTAAGTAGCGAAATTAATATGGTATTTCTTATATCGCTAACCCTCATATCTTAGGGTAAGAACTAAGAAGGATGTAGTACCAACATTTGAGAATCTTGGTTTTATAAAAGTTAGTTATTTTTAGACATAAAACGATTGTATGAATTTTTTTCGGCAGATTATATAACAATTTTTATTGAGATGAACAAATCATTTTCTTTGCTTCTATTGTTATTTTTCACGAAATTTCAGTCGTATACATTTCGGTTTTCTGGTGTATTTGCTGTTGAATTTGCTGTTGAATCGGTGATGTCAACCGGTCCAGGAGAAAACGATTCTTAATTCCGATCAATTTTTCTCCACTTTAAAATTCACTCTGTATCACATCCTGCACATGGAGCATGAATACATACAAGCACTACAGAAGGTCGGGTGAGTACACAAGAGAAAAACAGTGAAAAATAGCTGCATAGCCGACGAAATTATGTTCTGCTCAACCAAAAATGAAAAAGTAATTTCATAGATTTTTGAAACCAATGCCTATAAATTCTTTATTGGGGGTGTCCGTGGTGTAATGGTTATCGTCGTAGGAAATGGACACGGCGATGCGAGCTCAAATCCTGGACGAGACTGATTGCATTTCACATTGCGCTAATACCTTTGGGAAAGGTATGAATCCCATTATTCTCCTTTCAGCTATGGGTAAATAGTAGGACAGACTAGGTTCTTCAGCCTTGGTAAGACAACTAGTCTAGGAGAAGGAAAACTCTGAATTCAAAACTGTTAAACTCCGCTTAAAAATTGACCTTGTGTCATATTCTGCCCGAGCGGAGGGGTTGGTAAATATATGATAAATTCTTGATTGGTTGGTTGTTAGGGTTTTATGGCATATCAAACTTTGTAGGTTATTTAAGGCCAAATCCATTTTATACAAATAATCAGTTCTTTTTCAAACAATTCGGCTCATCATGAGTACACAGTTTAATTGTCGAAAACATTTCTATTTCAAACGATTAAGTTTACTCGAACAGTACTAATTCAAACAATTCAGTTTACTATAAGCATAGATTTCGTGTCAAAAAAAAAGTTCTCCTAAGAACAGTTTCAATGTCAAATTTCAAACAATTCAGTTTAGCATAAGTACGTAGTTTAAATATCAAAACAGTTTTATTTCAAGTAATTTAGTTGGTTGGTTGGTTGGTTGGTTGGTTGGGTTTTTTAAGGCTTATTCATATTAACGCCAAATTCATGTTTGTGCAAATAGTCAGCTCTGTTTCAAACAATTAAGTTTTAAAATGTTTTTGACGATTAAACTGTGCACTCATTCTATTTCAAGCTATTCAGTTTATTCAAATAGTTCTAATTCAGCCAATTCAGCTCAGTACAGTTACAGATTTTGCTGACACACAATTAAATGTCAAAACAGTTCTCTATTAAACTATTCAATTCTGTGTAAGTACTATTTCAATGTCATAAACAGTTCCATTTGAAACATTCAGTTTAGCATAAACACGCTGTTAAACCCAAACCTCCAACATTACTGGAACCTCGCCATCGGATTGTTTAGTGTCATATCCCGGACACTCGTTGGTGGGGGTCTTACCCCTCTGCAGAGAAGCACTCGGTGTATTCTACTGCTCCAGCAGTGCAACCAAGTAATTTAGCTTAGCATAAGTACGCAGATTAGTCATAATTAACCCATAGATTGGCCATTATCAGGTGCTACCACTCCATGACAGAGTGGACCTAGGAGCGATAGCAATAAAGGGGTACTCTGCATTCCCCAAAGCTCCAGCATTACTGGAACCTCACCATCAGATTGTTTAGTGTCATATCAAGGACACTCGTTTAAACGTACATTTTGATGAAAATAGCTGATGGTTTATTTTGATAGAATGATTTATTGATTTTAACGGCATGTCAAGCCGTCCGGGTTATTTTAAGGTTATAGGTTAAGAAAGCACTTTCCTTGTTGGTATATATGTAAAATACCCAACGATTGTCTCACAAGCAAGACGTGACACGATGCCAGTATTTTAAGCGGGGTTTAACAAGTTAAAATTTACAGTTTTCCATCTCCTAAACTAGTTGCCAAACTAAGGTTTAAGTGCCGAGTGTGCCCTACTATTAAGTCATGACTGGAGGAAGAATACTTGGATGAATACCGTTAGCGCTATGTGAAATGCAAACAGCCTCGTCAAGGATTTGACCTTGGGTCACAATTTCCACTTTCTACGATGATAACCTTTACACCAGGAGCGCTTCCATATAAGTTTATATATACATTCTGTGTCTAGTTGATTTTTTGAATTTTTTTGCAAACTGTGCTATTGAATACGAATATTTTTAAACAGAACTTTCTGACCTAACATTAAATTCTGTTTCGTGTCATATTGAGGATATACATATAGAGTAGTTCTTACTCCTGTTCAGAGAATAAAATCAACGTCGACGTGGAGGTAGTTTAACATCCTTAGTTCATTGATAATATGTAAGTAATGATTTCAAACAATGTTTATATTGTCATATTGACAATGTTCTTTGAAATTAACTCTAATCGCCGTTCAGTGGTGCAGCTTTTGAATCAAAAATCATAAAGATAAAAAAAATTGTCAGATTTGTTATCACTAAATTCATTCACGGTCTCAGTCGGTCAGACTACTTTTGAGAACAATTAAATTGACGCCAATTCCCAGGTGTCGAGTGTCATGATCCCAACAGCGGAATACAATTAAAACCCAATAGCATTTTATGCAACGAAGAATGAGGAAAATAAGTTGGTTCTACTGAAATGATTTTAGGATTCGTCAAACTATAAAAACTCAAAGACTTTGACAGCCTTTGTTAGTCCAGAGCAGATACAATCGCCAGAGTCTCCGCTCGTTTGCTTTCAAGGAAAAAATATTTCTATGTCACATACGTGTCAAATGATGAACACTCCACTAGAATTTTTCTCATATCTTCAATGCCTATAAAAATAAAAATTGTCTGGAAACTTTGCTGTCTTTTCTCTCTTAAAATCTTTATCTCCAACTTTCAAGTCTGTTCCACATATCAGCTCAGTGTTCAAGTACACTATGTTAAAAAAAATGTCACCACTTCCACCCAACTTTAAAATTTTGAAACATTTTCTTGAAAAGTTTATGAACCTTTTTTCATTGTTCAAAAAGTTATTTCTATCAGAAGAATATTTTCATTCACATTAGTTTAAGTAAAAAAAAAAAATAAATTGAAACTCATCATATACTCGCCTTATCCACCGGATTGGATAACACTGACTCTATCCCTTGAAGAGAGGTAATATCACTCCCCTGAAAACAGACGTGCCAATGATTATGATACGAGGTTCAATTTTTCGAGAGCTAGAGAGTATCGAGTATTCTTCGAGAGCTAGAGAGTATCGAGTATTCTTTCAATACTGAAATAAGGAGTGCAAAATTAATTTGTATATATACACAACATCATCGACAACGACCAACCACTACAATGCTACAGCAGCAACAGCATCAGCTACTGCAACATTAATAGCAGTGACGCTACCGAGGACGTGAGACACGCGAGGCGTGTTTCGGAAGAAACAGCGAGTCCCCGGCCCAGCGGTTAGAGTGTTCGCCAATGGCCCGGGAGACCTGGGTTCAATCCCAGGTCGAGTCATACCAAAGACTTTAAAAATGGAACTTGATACCACCTTGCTTAACACTCAGCATTATAAGGTACGGTTCAAGGGTAAAGTGGAGCAATCCAGGGAATGGAGTAGCGCCCTCCCCTACACCTTGGTGTAGTAGCTATCGAAAAGGGAGCCTTCGGGTCACCCTCGACTATGTTCGCTAACTTTACTTACTTACTTATATACACAATCTCTCTGCATGAACAGAATACGATGTAAGGTCATTTTAAAAGCAGGATTCGTGGGTTTGGATTCCGAATTTTCCTACTTGTGGAACTTTTCCCATGCCAAATCAGTCCTCCCTATTATATATAGCTGAAAGGTGAATAATTGAATTCATAACTTTTCCCAGTTTATTAGCACTTTGTGAAAATGCAAATAGCTTAGTCCAGGATTCGAACTCGGGTCACTATAGCCATGTTCAACAACAGTAACAATTACACCAGGGACATCTCGATAATTAATACTTGATTTTTACGCAGATGAATTATGTTCTATACAACGTGTATACATATACAAATATAAGCGGAAACTTAATCAAACATAATTTACGAACTTCAATAAACGAACGAATACACTTCTTTATAATATATATATATATATATATATCTCACACTTTATTCTCGAAAGGGTTGATATTTCTGTGGTGTGTGAGAGGTAGGTGGAGAGATATCTTATCTTCTTCCAGGAGCCAGGGGGTGCCAACGCTTGCACCCCCTTGCAAGCTCGTCAGAGACGCCTCTGGTCGACTGCGTGTCTATCGCTCGACTGCGTTTCTCTGCACTCTCTCTAAATCTCACTGCGTGATTCTCATCACGTGATCTCCTTCCAGTTACACACATGTTCGATCTGAGTGCCCTGATCGTGCTGTTCTGTTTACTGATCAAAATGTGTCAGCTTGCCAAGCACACGGGGTCACTAGGAACGAACCGAAAATCCATGACATATATTATATAACAATTAAAGTATCACTTATTACTGCAATATAATTTTAAAAAGAACTCAAAACATCGATGATCAAAAGATCGAATGATATGAGTTTATTACAGTTTTAGCGATTTTTTTATTTTCTGTTTGCATTGAAAGGCAAGATAATGAAGAGAGATTTAGAGACTGATTCAATTCATTAGATCAATATGTCTACATTATCAACTTTCGAAGGCGCACTTTGCGTAAAAGTTATGTTTGTTGAAAATGAAATATACAACCAGCGTTCAAAAGCTGGACAAGGTTGTTTGTGTTTCATTTTGCACTAGTACCTTTGGGAAAGGCGTGAGTATATCTCTGACCTCCACCATAGTTATTGGAAAAAAATTAGAGCGAAAAGGGTTCTTTTACTTTGTTAAGGCAAGCAATCTGGAATAAGAAAAAATCTGATTTCAAACCCTCTTTACTCCGCTTATAAATTAACTATATATCATATCCAGCTCGTAGTGGAGGTGCTGAGCAAATAAATACATCAAAAACCTATTTTTTAAGGCTCCCTATTGAAAATGGGAACCCAAGTCAGGAATTAAAATACAAAAAAAATGTATTCAGTGGTCGAAGTACTGTAGATCTGCTCTTTAGAAAAAGTGTTCATATTAACTAGTTTCATTGATTCCTTTGTTGTTTTTGTTATTATTATTGGAATGTTGTTTGCTGTTGTTTGGTTAGTTTTATGGCAGTTCAACCCTTTGAAGTCGCTTTAACAATTATGGTTTTCAATCATATACAGTAAAAAAATCTATCATGTTAAAATACTGATCATACGCGCATCCATACCCACGTGCTCTAATTAAGCCAATACACTCGTTAAATCTATAAAAGTAATTAGTAAGCATAATTTGTATGATACAAGATCACCGTTACAAAAGGAAAAGTACAAACCCTGTCCACGTCAAAGTATAGAATGTGCGCTCAAAAATCAAAATGTATGAAGATGTAGTTACTAAGATACAAATGATCATATGGTATTTTACAATGGTAATTTTCGTAAAATCAGTCACTTTGACATTCAATACCCTAATTACATCAATCTTTTAAAATAGTAGAAGTACTTCTGAAAAGTATCTTTTTCGTTTTGAGCTGTGTAATCGTATTCTCTTTTCAAACCTTTTCTGCGTCTTCTTAAATAAAGTGTAAAATGAAATTTTATTTAGTTTCTTTGCTTTAATGGCAAATCAACCTTCTTGTGTTATCCAGTGCCAAAACCATCCTTCTGAAAAAATGGTATTGGTACTATTTAATTGGAAGCTGAGGTTTAAGGGTGTTTATAACTTTTCCAAAGTTATTCGTCGGAAAGGGATGTTATAGCGTGAGAGGAATTGAAACTCACAACGCCACGAAGACTTCTAGTGAACTTTCAGTGAAAGAAAGAAAGAAAGAAAGAAAGAAAGAAAGAAAGAAAGAAAGAAAAGTATGGAGGGAAGAAAGGAAAAGAAAGACAGATTTGGAAAGAAAGAAAGAAAGAAAGAAAGAAAGAAAGAAAGAAAAATAAAAGAAAGAAAGAAAAAAGAAAGAAAGAAAGAAAGAAAATCTAAAATAAGAATGTGATGGTTGGAACAAAGATCATGACAGCTGAATATGTTTGGTTTGGTTTATTTGCTCAACTCTTAATTCTTATATTGGACTATGAATTACAACTATCAACATTTTCAACGTTCCATTACGATCTTTCTTTTATCATCGCACTTTTTATTTGACAATAGAAATAATCATATATTTGCGCAATTGCATGTTATCAAGTTTTCATATCCAAAAACAAATAATCATTACTCAAACATTCATATTTGTCAAGTATTTATATCAAATACCAATAATTTATAAATAATTATGAAGTTTAAAAATAAGCATTCCAAATTAACAGCAATTAGATGTTGGCATACTGTAAAATAGTTATATTCACTTGTATTAAACACAAAATATTTGCAAGCATTTTCATTATTTCGAGTAAATAATAATAAACAGAAGATAACCTGCCAAATAGTTGACTTAAGCGTTCCGGCTGACCGCAGGGAAAAACTGAAAGAAAAGGAAAAGAAAGATTAGTACCTGAACCTTGACAGACAAATGAAAAAATATAAAACATGAAAGTGACGGTGATACCAACTGTAATAGGTGTAAAAAAAATATGAAACATGAAAGTGACGGTGATACCAATTGTACTAGGAATATGAAAGTGATGGTGATACCAACTGTAATAGGTGTAAAAAATATGGAACATGGAAGTGACGGTGATGCCAACTTTAATAGGTGCAAAAAAATATGGAACATGAAAGTGACGGTGATACTAACTTTAATAGGTGCAAAAAAATTTGGAACATGAAAGTGACAATTATACCAATCGTCATTGGTACTTTTGATACAATCAGCAAATGATTATTAAAGGGACTGTAGGACTTGGAGGTAGAAGGACGAGTGGAGACCATCCAAACTACAACATATTTGAGAACGGCCAGAATTTAGAGAAGAGTCCTGGAGACTTGAAGAGACTTTCTGTCACACAAACTCCTGTGAAAAAAAGAAAATCTGCAGAATTGTTGATTTTGCTGTCCCGGCTGACTACAAATAAAACTGAAAGAATGTGAAAAGAGAGATAAATGCCTCGATCTTGCTAGAGAATTGAAAAAAAATATGGAACATGAAGGTAATAATTATACAAATTGTGATTGGTGCTTTTGGCACGATAAAAAAAGGATTATTAAAGGGCCTGGACGATTTGGAAGTTGGCGGCTGAGTGGAGACCATCCAAACAATAGCATTATTGAAAATGGCTAGAATACTGAGAAGAGTCCTGGAGACTCGAGGAGACTTGCTGTCACTCAATCTCCAGTGAAAAACTCTAATGAATAATAATAATAATAATAATAATGATAATAATAATAATAATAATAATAATAAGAAGAAGAAGAAGAAGAAGAAGAAGAAGAAGAAGAAGAAGAAGAAGAAGAAGAAAATAATAACCGTTAAAAGCTTCAAGTAACAATTCTTAATACAAACAATATGAACATAGTATTCTAATCAAACATAAATAACTTTCAAATACTTGAGCAATAGACCGAATTCTGGCATGAACTAGAACCAAACGCTATAGAGGATAAGGGAGAAATAGCAATAAAACGGTGACTCCAAACTCCCCCAGCGCTTCAGAACTTGATCCTTGCCACCGGAAGCAGTTTACAGTATATGCACCTCGTATATGTGATATTTTAATAGTTAGTTGCAGACACCTAGAAGTTTTAACTGGAATGAGTTGTCAAATTAAAGTTAAGTCCATGTAATTTATATATAGTCGCAACATGCTATTGAAGTCAGGAGTAAGATACAATGAAATAAAGAAGCTAATATAAATTAATCCGAAAGAACAGGCCAAGTGATAAAAGATAATCTTTTCGCCTGATTGTATTATGCAGTTTTTGTTAGCATGCTTTGAATGATTGATCGATTGATTTTCTTGGGTTTCTATGTGCCCAGAGCTTAGCGAATTGCGTACATTGTATTCAACACCTACAAAGCAGAAAATACTATTTAGACTGAACGGAACAAGAGATTAATACCAAACTTTGAAACAGAAGAAAAAAAGAAAATTCAAAAAGAGGCAACATAAGATCAAAAAATAAATATTCAAATTAGGCTTTTACCCAGACATGGGAATAAAATCTGTGGAGGAGATATTCCAATTCTTCAAAAATACAAATTTTTATTTTTAGTCTTCTATGGCATATACGGCATCTCTGCAGAGGATAAAACCCCCACCAAGGAGTGTTCTAGATATAATACTAAACAATCTGATGCTGAGGCTAGAGCTATGAGAAACGCGGAGTACCCCTTCATAGCCATCGGTCCCAGGTTCACTCTGGACCAGAGCAGAAGCACTTGATAGGGTCCAATCTAAGAATCAACTAGAACTAAATTCTGAACTTATGCTAAACTGAATTGCTTGAAATAGAACCGTTTTTACATCTGTATGTAAACATAAACACTATACTTATGCTAAACTGAATTGTTTGAAATAGAGCTGATTTGACACCTGTGTGGAAACAAAAAACTATAATTATGCTAAACGGAATTGTTTGAAATAAAAGTGTTTTGAAATTTAAACTGTGCATTAATGCTAAATTGAATTGTTTGGACAATTCCGTACATAGAGGGAAGATGGAGCAAATCCTACTAGCATACGGCCTACCAAAAGAAACCATAGCAGCGATAATGATTCTCTACAGAAACACCAAAGTGAAAGTACGTTCACCAGATGGAGACACGGAATACTTCGACATTGTTGCAGGAGTACTACAAGGAGACACACTAGCCCCGTACCTCTTTATCATCGGTCTAGACTAAGTGCTTAGAACTTCGATCGACAAAATAAGAGAAAATGGCTTCGAGCTGACTAAGAGAAGAAGCAAAAGATACCCCGCAAAAACAATCACGGACACCGACTACGCTGATGACTTGGCGTTACTAGCGAATACGCCTAATCAAGCAGAGACACTACTGCATAGTTTGGAACGAGCCGCAGCTGGCATTGGCTTCCATGTCAATGCACACAAAACTGAATATATGTGTTACAACCAAACGGGCAACATTGCCACACTAGACGGAGCTTCTCTGAAACTAGTTGACAAATTCACCTACCTAGGAAGTAGCGTCTCATCAACCGAAAAAGACATCGACACACTACAGACGAAAGCATGGACGGCTATCGATAGGCTCTCGATCATATGGAAATCAGAACTAACCGATAAAATGGAACGCAGTTTCTTCCAGGCAGCGGTTGTGTCGATACTGCTATATGGATGCACAACATGGACGCTAACTAAACGGCTGGAGAAGAAACTAGACGGAAATTACACAAGAATGTTGAGAGCAGTATTGAACAAGTCCTGGCGACAACACCCCACGAGACACCAACTGTACGGAAATTTGCCCCCCATCACGAAAACTATACAAGTTAGACGAACCAGACACGCGAGACACTGCTGGGGAAGCAAGGACGAGCTCATAAGTGATGTACTCCTATGGACCCCCACATATGGCCGTGCAAAGGCAGGAGGACCCGCTCGAACTTACATACAGCAACTATGTGAGGACACAGGATGTAACTCTGAAGACCTGCTGGAGGTGATGAATTATAGGGAGAAGTGGCGAGAGAGCGTCAGGGATATCCGTGCTGGCGGCCCGACATGATGATGATGATGATGATATTTAACTGTGTGTAAACAAAAAAATCTGCACTTCCGCTAAACTGAATCGTTTGAAATAGAACTTTTGGGGTGTATAAAAGTGGATTTGGCATTAAATAACCTACTAAAGGTACTATTTACCAACCCCTCCGCTCGGGCGGGATATGACACAAGGTCAATTTTTAAGCGGAGTTTAAAAGGTTTGAATTCAGAGTTTTCCTTCTCCTAGACTAATTGCCTCTCCAAGGCTGAAGAACCTAGTCCGTCCTACTATTTACCCATAGCTGGAGGGAGAATAAGGGGGTTCATACCTTTCCCAAGGGTATTTGCCCGAAAGTGAACGTAATAGCGTGACTGGAGTACGAACTCGCGTACTACGATTCCGCAGTTCATCGCTTTAACCATTACACCACGAAGACACCCATAATAACCTACTAAAGGTGATATGCCATAAATCCAAACTGTACAAAACAAATAAAACGTATTTAATTTCTGCTTTTTGGAAAAAAATCATAAATAATGAAAGCAATGTTAATCATGGTAAAAGATCAGTGATATTAACTAATAGTAATAACTTGAACATTTCCAAAGAGTATGCCGTCAGAAAAACGAACATATCTGCAGAATGTAAAAAAAAATATTGAATAATGTGCCAAATGTTTATTTTGTTGAAATGAATCTTCACACACTTCTTGTGTCAGTGAAAACTAACGTGACTTGTTAAAACTCAAATTCAATTCTTTAAAAAAAATTACACGCTTCAGTAATTGATCTGATTGGATTTGTAACAAAATCTGCAAAGAAAACACACAAAGTGTGATTTTCTACTGATTGGTTGAGTGATTGATCGAAAAAAATTTTACGGCACGTCAACCCCTCTAAAGTTATTTTATGTTTAGATGTTGAGGAATTGCATTCATCGTAATTTTCTGAACAAATTTTTGCGGGTTTTCTGACGACATTTTTTGTATAGTTATATATAAAGTATTCCAATCAAATACAAATACTTTACATACAGGTGCGTTATTTCAATTATTTTTATTTAATACTAATATTTTGCTGGTTTCATTTGTTTGCACACATTTATATGCTTTTACAGAAGTAATAACAATCCCCAGAAAACAATTATAGCTTCATGTAAAAAGTAAAGTTAGCGACCTTAGTCGAGGGTGACTCCCTTTTCAATAGCTACTACACTGAGGTGTAGAGGAGGGCGCTACTCCATTCTGTAGGCTGCTCGACTTTACTTTTGACCCTTACCTTATAATGCAAGGCGGCATCAAGTACCATTTTTTGAGACTTTGGTATTACTCGACCTGGGATTGAACCCCGGTCACCAAGTAATAATTCTTAATTCAAACAATATTCTGTTATAATGTATCAGTATTCATATTTACCCAACCCCTCCGCTCGGGGGGGATATGACACAAGGTCAATTTTTTAGCGGTGTTTAACAGGTTTGAATTCAAAGTTTTCCTTCTAAACATGTTGCCTCACCAAGGCTGAAGAACCTTGTCTGCCCTACTATTTACCCATAGTTGGTGGGAGAATAATTGAATTCATACCTTTCCCAAGGATATTAGTGCTATGTGAAATGCAATCAGTCTTGTCCTGGATTAGAACTCGTGTCGCCGAGTCCATTTCCTACGACGATAGCCATTACACCGCGAGCACCTCCACCCATAATGTATCAGTATTACTATCGAATGGAAATGTCATTTAAACAGATCTATTTTACCAATAGATAAAAACCTAACATGTAGACTATTTCTCTGAGTCAATGTGGACCAGGGTGCAATGGTAAATTAAATGGTAACTTTGCAGATTTACAAAATGAGAGCCTCGCCAATATATGTAGTTTAGTATCATAGCCAGGCTAAGTCCTTTCTGTGTGGGTCTTATCCTTCGGCAGGAGATACAGTCAGAGTATTCTAAAAAAAAACCACTCTGTACATTGAATAAATTTTGCTCTGTTTAAACGTGGGGCATTTATTAGCGATGAATTGTAATAATCAAAATAATTAATGGAATTTCTGATTATGGAAGACATTTTTAAAAAATATTTTTTCTTGATAGAACAGGAAATTGACTGTCAAGACGGATTTCAAAAACAAAGTAAACTAACAAGTTCTTTTCGATCTTTTTTTCTTGCTGAGTAATATACTTTTGAAACAAATTGCCTCATCTGATCAAAAGCAGAAAAAATGTAAAAAAAAAAAATGAGATTGAATTAGAAGAATTCAGAAATAATTATATAAAAAGTCTTAATGGAGCATTTTTGGAACCATCAGATAAATCACTTAACAGAAATGTATCAGTTTATAGATATTTAACTATAAATGTACATGATCTGGGCCAAGATTCTCTTTTTGCAAAGTTTAGTGTTAGAAATTTATAAAAAAAAAGGGTCAGATCCCTAAGGAAGTAAATCAAACAAACAAAATAAATAAATAAATAACAATAATAATAATAATAATAATAATAATCTCACACTAGAAAAGTTAGACGTGGATAAGAAAAGGAAACCTTAGGAGTCGAACTGAATCTCTCCTAATAGCAGCACAAAACGCCATGAGGGCGAACCGTATCAAAGTGATAATAGATAAGACACAACAAAACAGCATATGTAAGTTATGTAGTAAGAGAAACGAAGCAATTAATCACATAATAAGTGAATGCAGCAAATTAGCGCAGAGAGAGAGAGAGAGTATATGACTAGACACGACTGGGTGGGCAAGGTTATCCAATGGGAGTAGTGCAAAACATATTTGACCATATGAACAAATGGGTTATGTACAATCCATCACCTGTCCTAGAGAATGACACACATAAACTCCTATGAGATTTTGAGATACAAACGATCACCTAATCTCAGCCAGACGACCAAACCTTATAATAATCAATATAAAAGAGAGAACTAGCAGGATTTTGGACTTTGCTATCCCGGCTAACCACAAAATACAACTGAAAGAAAGTGAAAAGAAGGATAAGTACTTGGACTTTGCTAGGGAATTGAAAAAAACTATGGAACGTGAAGGTGACAATTATACCAATGATGATTGTTACTCTTGGTATAGTCACCAAAAGATTAGTACAAGGAACGGAGGACTTGGAGATAAGAGGACGGGTGGAGACTGTCCAATCTACTACATTATTGAAGTGGGCCAGGATACTGAGAATAGTCCTGGAGATTCGAGGATACTTGCTGTCACGAAAATTCTTGTAGAAAACCATCAGCTAACGCTGATGTGAAAAACTCTCAAGTAGTAATGACGATTTAAGGAAACACACCAACTAGAGTCGTAAACACAGAACATAAACTAGGGAAGACAACCAACTTGTACTACACTGCTATTTTAGGAGCAACCCTACAGAAAGAGGATATAGGAAAAGAATGATAGAGATCTGGCAAGAATGAACTAGTTTTCAGACAAGTCAAAGACTTGCCGACCAAGTCAGAACAACAATAAAGAAAGGTTGGTTTTCTGACGTTGAAATACTAGAAATACATCAGAAAATAAATAATGAACAAGATAGCAATACAGTACCAGATACATCAAGTATTATCAAACAAAAACAGCCTCACCGAAATGAACTGCCAACTTCGGAAAATAGAAACGTCAAATAACCAAACAACGCACGACCAAACAACACAGAGAAAGCACTAACACAAGAACAAAAAGTAAATCTAGAAAATTTAAACAGTATTGTGAACGGGGAAAATACTACATAACCATCACTAAGAAACATAGAATGGAGAACAGTTAAGACGAAAACGAATATCAACGAATATCAACGAATAATATAACCGAATTAAAAGAACTAATGTATGCAGGGGCAAAATTAATTTGTAAGAAAATTGGGATCCCCTCAAAAAGCACGAAGAAAAAATTAAAACAAAGACGGGAATTTCCACTGGAAACGCAGCTAAAAAATCTACGAAAACAGGCCAAAATGATAAAACAAAGGAAAAACATTGAAACATGTAGAGACAAAAAGGAAAAGGCAACTAAAAAAACAATAACAATAGAACTTGAGGAAATGAACCATTAAGTCTTGGTGAAAGAAGGATGGTTAAAGAGATATTGACAAAGGGTAAAGCAATACAGAAAAAACTGGACATTCCAAAACAACGAAAAGAAATTTTACCAACACTTGGGAAGAGATGACAGGAAAACATGCCAACAACTGAATGCAAAAGAAACCGAATGATTTTAGACGAAAATATGACAACCAAATACATTTTTTAAATGCCGAATAGATAAACAATGGACCACAAAATAATTACTAGGGCTCAAAGAAGGCCCAAAAGCGGAAATACACATCGATTTATTTCAAACGACACTAAAAATCTCAAATTGGAAAACGCCTGGCTATGATAGAATACATGTTTTCTGGTTCAAGAAGTTCACATCAAATCACGACAGACTAACACTAGAAATGAACAGAAGCCTACAAGGTGTACACGTACCCAAATGAACAACCAGAGAAAAGACCACATTCATCCTGAAGGACCCAATCAAGGGAACAACCCAAAACAACTACAGACCCATAACCTGCCTACTGATGATGTGGAAAATATTAACAGCACAAATAAGGGAAGAGATTTACTACACGCTAACAAATCACAGATTGTTTTCTGAAGTACAGAAAGGATGTCGCAAAGGATCCAGAGGCACAGCAGAGTTACTTTACATAGATCAACACATCCTAAACGGGAGTAAGACCAGACGGAATAGTCTACCTATGGCCTGGATTGACAACAAAAAGGTATACGATATGGTTCCGAAAACCTGGATAATAAACTGCCTCAAAATGTACAAAATATCACATGAAGTCATAAACTTTATCGAGAAAACCATGAAAATCTGAAGAGTTGAATTTAGAGCAGGAGGAAGAAGGTTTGCTGAAACAATGATCCAAAGAGGTATTTTCCAAGGAGATTCTCTATCACCCTTACTATTCATAATTGCCATGATGCCACTTAACAAAATATTTAGAAAATGCACAACTGTATAGTAACTTAGTAAATCGGAAGAAAATATCAATCATATAATGTACATGGATGACACAAACTATTAGCAAAAAATGAAAAAGAACTGGAAACTATAATACACGCAGTTAGACTACATAGTCAGGTCATAGGAATGGAATTTGGCATAGAAAAATGTGCTATGCTAGTAATAAAAAGTGGCAAACGACTGAAGGAATGGACTTACCAAGTCAAAACAAGATTAGAACCCCTGGAGGAAAAGAAACGTACAAATACTTGGGTATCTTGGAAGCTGACACAATCAAACAAGTGAAGATGAAAGAAAAATTAAGAAAGAATAAATAAGAAGAACTAGAAAGCTACTCGAGACAAAACTATGTCGCAGAAACCTTATGAAAGGAATAAATACCTGGACTGCATCCCTCGTTAGATATCCGGGACCCTTTTTGAAGTTGATCAACTTAAGAAAATGAACCAAAGAACAAGAAAACTAATGACCATGCATAAGGCATTACATCCCAGAGACGGTGTTGACAGACTTTATGTACCAAGAAAGGAGAGAGGAAGAGGATTTGCAAGCATTGAAGACAGCATTGGCACATCGATTCAGTGACTCGAGGACTCTTTAGAAAAACATAAAGGAGACCTGATTACCGCCATCAGTAATGATACTGACAACACGATGGCCAACATAATGACAATAACTAGGAAACAAAAATGGAAAGAAAAACAACTCTATGGGCTTTTTAAACGACTGATAAACGACATCACACACACGAGAAAACCTGGAAGTGGCTAAGAAAAAGGAACTTTAAGAGAGAAACACAATCTATCCTAATAACAGGAGAAATCAGCACCATAAGAACCAATTCTGTCAAAGCGAGAATATATAAGACACAACAAAATAATAAATTTCGGTTATGTGGTGACTGAGATTAAACCATCAATCAAATAATAAATGAAGGCTGCGGATTAGCACAGAAGGAGTATAAGACTAGACACAACTGGTTGGGCAAGGTGATCCACTGGGAGATGTGCAAGAAATTTAAATTTGATCAAATGAACAAATGGTATATGCACAACCCAGCATTTGTTCTAGAGTATGACACAAATAAACTCCTCTGGAACTTTGATACACAAACCGAACTCTCATCTCGGCCAGAAGATCAGACCTTATAATAATCAACAAAAAAGCGAGAACTTGAAGGATTGTGAACTTTGCTGTATCGGCTGACCACAGAATAAAACTGAAAGAAAACGAAAAGAAGGATAAGTACCTAGACCTTGCTTGGGAATTGAAAAGAAAATATGGAATATGAAGATGATAATTATATCAATTCTAATTGGTGCTTTTGGTGCAGTAACTCAAGGATTATTTAACGGACGGATGACTTGGATGTTGAAGGACGAGTGGAGATCATCCAAACAACAGACTTTTTGAGAACGGCCAGAATACTGAAAAGAGTCCTGGAGACTTGAGGAGACTTGCTGTCCCTCAAACTCCATTAAAAACCATCAGCTAAAACCGATGTGAAAAACCTTTCAAGGGGTAGATAATAATAATCCTCATGATGAGGGATTAAATCTTTGCTGTTCCCCATCTGTTATTGAATAAAGAAATTCGGTTTGTAACAATACTCTTTATTTTAAATGAATACTAGATTTTGCCTTGTTTCCATCAAACTAAAAACTTTGCTGAATATCATCTCTGATTTAAATAAAGACAATGCGACTAATTTTCAACCCTTTCTTTCAGCTTTCCTATTCAAAAAGCATATGTTAGATCTGAACCTTCTTATTAATGTTTTTGCTGTGAGAAATTCTGTATATTTTTGGTCTGTGAATCCCTGCAGTAGAAGAAAGTAATATACATAGATGATGGGTTTAAAGCGTAATTAAGTGAGGGGGAATTAGAATCGAACATTCGCTAGTATCACATGACCATTTATTATAAAAAACAAAATTTCCATTGAGAGATTCGAACACCTGCCGACCGAGACAAGTACCAGGAACAAATTTTTCTTGTTTACTATCTGCTATTTGAATAAAGAAATTCGGTTATTAAAAATTGTCTTTATTTTAAATGCATACTGGATTTTATCTTGATTCCCCCAAGTTAAAATCTTTGCTGAATTTTACCTGTGAATTGAATAAAGACGACACGACTAATTTGCAACCCTATCTTTCAGCTTTAGTATTCAAAAAGCATGTTAGATTTGAACATTCTTATTTTTCCTGTGAGAAATTCTATATTGTTTGTTTGTGAATCCTTGAAGTAGAGAAAAATAATTGGATACCCTAATACAAGTAATGAGGATATTCGGTTCGGACATAGGGGTTGAATTTAGCATAGAAAAATGTGCCATGCTAAGAATGAAAAACGGTAAATGAAATATGACAGAAGTAATGGAAGTAGCGAACAAGTAAAAAAACAGAAAATTCAGAGAAAAGGAAACTGACGAGTACTTCGGAATATTAAACGCAGACATCAAACTGTGGAAATTAAATCTTTAAAATAATGTGTATCTCAGGAGAACGAGAAAACTACTCGAAACCAAACGAAACGACAGGAAACTTAAAAAAGGGATAAACACATGGGTTGTCCCTCTTGTAAGATGTTCAAGAACCCGCTTGAAGTGGACGAGGGAAGAACTTAAAAAGTTTGACCAGACAAAAAGAAAACTAAGGCCTTGTATACATTAGATGATGTTGATAGACTATATCTGTCAAGAGGAGAAGGGAGAAAAGGACTTACCAGCATTCATGATAGTGTTCATGCATCGATACAACGTCTCGAAGAGTGCACAGAAAGGCGTGGAGAAAGACTGATTACTGCCACCAGAAACAACACAGACAACACGAGCATCAACACAATATATGTTACAATAATGAGAAGAAAAACAGCAGTATGGACATTTCAAGCGACAAACGAGCGAAATCGCACACGGAAAACTTGGATGTGGCTAAAAAAAATCTTAGGATAAAGACTGGATCTCTTTTAATGGCAGCTAAAAACAACGCCAAAAGGACCAGTTGTATCAGAGCAAAAATAGATAAGTTGCAGCAAAATAGCAAATGTAGGTTATGTGGTGATAGAGACGAAACGGTCAATCTAATAAGCGAATGCAACGAACTTTCACAGAACGAGTATAAGACGAGATTCAACTGAACAAGGTGATCCACTGAGAATTGTGCAAGAAATTAAAATTTGTCCATACAAACAAATGGTAATAGCACAACCGTGTACATGTCTAGGAAAAGGATACGCACAATCTGCTCTCAGATTTTGATATACAAATCAACTAAGCTCGGCCAGAACTTACCGAGTTAACTTTGCAGTCTCGGCAGACCACAGAGTAAAATCGAAAGAAAGCAAAAAGAGAGATAAGTACCAGGACCCTGAAAGGAAAATGAAAAAAAATGTGGAATAGGAAAGTGACGGTGATACCAACTGTATATTGTGCTCTCGGTACAGTCACCAAATTATGGGTGTAGGGACTGGCGGACATGGAAATAAGAAGACGAGCAAGGATCATCCAAACTGAAGCTCTAAGATCGAACAGAATACTGAAAAGGATTTATTTAACGGACGGATGACTTGGATGTTGAAGGATGAGTGGAGATCATCCAAACAACAGACTTTTTGAGAACGGCCAGAATACTGAAAAGACTTCTGGAGACTTGAGGAGGCTTGCTGTCACTCAAACGCCAGTGTGAAAGCATCGGCTAATCATGGATATTTTTAATACAAACAATAGCTATGGTTGATCGCTGGCAAACATCTAACGCAAATGGAGGTGAAAAAATAATGATTTGTAGCAAGAAACTGGCTCTTTCCAGCGTTGTTATTGTACCTGCACAATTTTTTGTAGACTTTCATGGGAATAGATATGAGGCTTTACTTTTGAACCTTTTTTTAGTTTAAATAAATCTAGCTATATTGAGTTTTGAACGTTTCATTTTCTGCGAGGCAAACATTCTGAAAATTGAAGTAGGATACATCTTTGCTGGGGGCGGGTAATCTGTATTATTCATGCGCAAAATATTCTGACACAGGTCTTGTTAACCCGAGCAGAAACGAAGCTATTCTAACAGCTACTAAAAAGCAGATTACATCTAATATGAATAACAAACAGACATTTTGAGAAAGAGAGAACATGACAAGCTCCAAGTAATCAGTGTAGAATGTCAAAGAGCAAATATCATAATCTAGAAAGAAAGTTTTGCTTTGTCGGTGTCAATAAAGATGAAAGGTACGAATCTTTGATTTGAACGATCGAAAATTATGAACTTCTTATATGTCCTCAATGATTCGATTTATTCTTTTCTTCTCGAAAATTTCCATAAATGTAAATTTACACACACTCAGACACATACACACACACACATGTATATATATATATATATATATATAGTAAAATATTCATAGAATACTGGAAAAAGACAAATTATGCATCTATCTATTTATCTAAATGTATCCCAGTCTACCTGAATGTAAGCAATTTTTCTATCTATCTATCTATATATATATATATATATATATGTGTGTGTGTGTGTGTGTGTGTGTGTGTGTGTTTGTGTTTGTTTATATATGAGGCATCTTCTTTCTGTCTATCCATTGATCAAACTAACAATTATTTTCAGTCTGTTCATATCTATCTATGCTAGTTAATATGAGAAATTTTCTTTCTTTCTTTCTTCTCTCTCTCTCTCTCTCTCTCTCTATATATATATATATATATATATATATATAGGCAGACAGTTCATATGTATATATCAGTTTCTCTTAATATCTATCTATCTATCTATGTTTACATTCAACATCTATGGTCAGTGTTTATTCAAAAATTTCCAATGGTGGATTTTGTGGCATGAAGTGCATCGAAAATAAACGTAACACAATCCCTGATCAATTTACCTGTTTCTATGTCTTCCTATTAAGGCATCCATATATATGTGATACTCCTATTTGACAAAAGAAGCGAAAAAGTTATACGCACACACACACACACACACACACACACATATATATATGTGTGTGTGTGTGTGTGTGTGTGTGTGCTCTTCAGAGTTTACTTCATAGATATTTACTAAGTTTAACTACGTTCTTCATGCAACAAAAGCAAAGATAAATGGATTAAATAAAGATGCGATACTTTTTCAATGGAAAAAATTACCAACCTTGAAATTCAACTTACCGAATTCTGACTTTTATCTCAGCCAAAAAAATTGATCACAACAACTAATGGCAACTGTCAAATCCATTCACGTAGATTCCCATTTGGATAACATATGGTCCCCATTTTTTTCTGTATTTTTTTCCTTTTTTTTTTTTTTTTTCTTTTTTGTGCTTTCGATTATTGCTATACAAAAACATTCCAAGATGATATAATGAATGTATGTTATGTATGAATTGATGTATGTTTTTCGTATTCCCAGTTCTATATATACCAACTGCCTCTCTGCAGAGGGGTAATACCCCTCCCTCCAACTAGCGTTCAGGATATGACAGTAAATATCTGATAGTGAGGCTCCAGTGATGCTTGAACTTGAGTGAACCCGTAGTACCCCACCATTGCCGTTGCTCCCAGGTCCACTCCGGACTGATGTTGTTACCTCAGATAGGGTCCTATCATTGGGTCAAATAGAACAGTTTGGTATTAAACTCTGTGCAAACAGACGGCTTATGCTAAATTGAATTGTTTGAAATAGAACTGTTTGATCACTTAACTGTGTGTAAACAAATGAGTGATGGTTAATTGAAGTGTTAATGATACATATCAATAGTTCTAACCATTTAACTGTGTGCAAATATATAAGTTATGTTGAATAGAATAATTAATGTTAAATAGCGATACTTGTATTCACATCCCCGTGTGCAAACAAATGATAAATATGGAATAGAATCATTAGTGTTAGATAGCAATACTGAAAACGTTTAAGTGTTGGCAAAATCAAAAATGTCAACCAAATATTTTAACAAATCATATATATTCCATAGATATGTAAAAATAAAATTTGGCATTAAATAACCTTCAATGGTTGATATCGACGAAAGGCTTACAATAATAACATAGAGGTTATGCAACCCAACGCAACGGTATTTCCCCCTTTTGATGAAAATAATTTTCATTTTTACGCCTGGTCAATAACTGCATTAAATTATTTGGATACCTGCAGAACAAAAAAAGATTTTGTTTCACTTGGCCATTGTATAAGTTGGAGTATAATTATTACTAGGGAAAGCCATGAAGAGTTTCTGCTCTAGAATATATTACAGTTTGAGGAAAAATCTATTTATTATAGAATTTCTGATGAGTGGCAGCGAATTTAGATTTGAAATTTTGCTTAGAGGAATGAATTCATCATGTAACAATCTGTGAATGTTGAACACTGGAAGTTGACACAATACATTGAAGAATTGTTTGTGTGTTTACAAAGTTTATTCTCGGTGTTGACGTTTTAACATATGGAAATTATTAACAATATTTCATTTTTAAAACATTGAAATATTATCTTCAGTTTTTTTTTTTTTTGCGGAAACCTTCGAATTCAGAAGCCCACTTTAAATATTGGGTCTCAATTTTTGCTACGATTTCGGTTGTTGATATTATAATTTTGTCTATTTGAAGTAACTCTGTGTTGTTGAAATTGACCTGAGAGACACTTTATTTAATTCTTTATCAAATAATCTCCTGAGAAACTGAGCAGATAGTTGTGTCCTTTGAGTAGACAACCGACACTTCTTGTAATCTTGTGATTTTGTACAATTTTGTGAAAATTATTTTTGCTCAACTTTAATCTTTTACCTCTTAGTAGCAGCCGTTCTGTTTAAAAAAAAGAAAAATATTTAGAATATGCTGAGTCCATCGCCGCTATAGGATTAAGACCCCACCCCCAAAAGATTTGTCTTCGGTATAACACTAAACTGAATCTTTAAGGATGCTCCTGTTCAGGATATCTGGGAATGTCAAGACACTTCATTGCTAAAAGTCTCTGGTTCTATGACTCAACTCCTTCGTTAAGACCGCGTGCAAAAAAAAAATCTATTAAGAAACAACGACACAAAAATGTAAATATGAACGTACAATAAACACGATTACTTAAGCAGTTGACATAAAACATTCATATTCAATGTACTTAGTAGAAAAAAATAATAGATAAAAATTTTAGAATCGTAATTGCGGTATAGAACAAAATGATTTTTATCTTAGTGATATACACATTTTTTTGGACGGCAACATAATCATATTTCTCACAACAGTTTCAATTCTGTCGAGTTTGGTCCAAAATAATATCTAATATTATATGTTCCAATTGTACAGCGTTCCTCTCGAAATTAAAAAGTGTACCAAATAGTGACTATGGAGACGATATTGCATTTCGTGTGAAAATAATGGATCTGACTTGATCTGATGAAATACTTAATAAGGTTAAAACATGTTTCTACTTCATATAAGAGTCACACAAATCGGTGGTGAAATGTAAAAATATATTTAGTTTCAGCTCAAATTATCACTGTCATTTACTCTGGCACACTACTGTTATATATATATATATAGTGCTCAGTGTGGCTAGATAGGCGAGATACTCCAACCTCGGATCGAAACCGGGCTGATTTTACACCACTCGGATAACTTCCCCCAGAGCCATCGCAATTTTCTACTTCAGTGCAGAATTTTTGCCTATATTTAACATAAACGTTATCGGCTACCGAGAGTTAGAAGGGCCATTGTGCTTCAGCTTACGTGGTAGCCGACCAGTTTAATTATTCATTCAGGTCGAGTTAAAGCTCACAAAAAAGTACATTTTTATGATCCTATATTTTTCTTGAGCTTTTTTGCTAGTTTCTTTGTTTCAGTGTAAAATTAACAATTGCAATTACCCAATTTGTTCTGCCAAGCGTTTATGATCATATCGATTATCTTCAGAGTAATTGCTTTTCTTTTCTCAAGTATGTTTTTCTTTTTTTCTTTTTTTTTCTTTTTCGCTAAGTTATATATATGGGGGTACTTTTATTAGCATGCTAACTGATGAATATGTTTGATATGTTAGTGCCACTGATGAATGCAATTTTATCTATTTTTTATTGTTTGTTTTTAATACCGCCACCTGTGAAGAAATATTAAGAATACATTTTAAAAACAGCAAACATTACCAAAAAAATCTACTTGAAGATGCAATAAAAAAGGAGGCTGCTAGCTTTTCACTTCCTGCTTTGGAAAAACATGCTTCTATTAGTTTTCCATTAAGCTATGGAAAAATAGTCGGGTAAACTAGGTTTTTTCGACTTGGTTTAGCAACCAACCTAGGAAAAAGAAAACTTTAAATTCGACCCGATTTACTCCGTGTAAAACTTAGCCGTATGTCATGGCAGAAAGGTTGGGTAAATAGATCCTTCCTTTAAAAGTCTCCATCACACTTTACATGAAAGTGTCATAAAATCAATACAGTTACTTTTATTGACCTCAAATAACCTCGGAAGTCAAACTCAGAGTCTTTCCACATTTTGTATTTCGTGGTCAAGTCAGCATCGACACAAAGAGTCAGTAACTAGGGTTTTTCAAAGGTAAACATTTATGGCATAAGAGAATACAGTGTATGCTAGGTAAATGATAAAAAATTATAATCATATTTACCAACCCCTCCGCTCGGGCAGGATATGACACAAGGTCAATTTTTAAGCGGAGTTTAACAGGTTTGATTTCAGAGTTTTCCTTCTCCAAGACAAGTTGCCTCACGAAGGCTGAAGAACCTAATCTGCCCTACTACTTACCCATTGCTGGAGGGAGAATATTTAGATTCATAACTTTCCCAAGGGTATTAGTGCTATGTGAAATGCAATCAGTTTCGTCCAAGATTTGTAATCGTGTCGTTGTGTCCATTTCCTACGACGATAACCATTTCACC
Organism: Sepioteuthis lessoniana; assembly: GCA_963585895.1. NCBI lineage: Eukaryota > Metazoa > Mollusca > Cephalopoda > Myopsida > Loliginidae > Sepioteuthis > Sepioteuthis lessoniana. The sequence goes on along the minus strand of OY757911.1, from coordinate 92,881,161 downwards.
ACGGGCACCTCCTATGTCCGCTCGGGCAGGATATGACACAAGGTCAATTTTTAGCGAAGTTTAACAGGTTTGAATTCAGAGTTTTCCTTCTCCTAGTCTAGTTGCCTCACCAAGGCTGAAGAACCAGTCTGTCTTACTATTTACCCATAGCTAGAGGGAGAATGATTGCATTCATAGCTTTCCTAAGGGTATTAGTGGTATGTGATAATAATAAATTATAATAAAAAAAAAGAACATACTTATTCAATAAAAAATCCAAATATTTTTTATAGAGATTCTACCCATGTTCATCTAAAAAGCAACAGAAACAAGAAGGGGAAAAAATGCAAAAATCTATTCAATATATCACACTCAGCGTTGATGCAATCTCAAAATAGACAGCCTGCTCAAATCCGGTTGTTCTCATTTATGCTGGCTTTTACATTCACAACAGACGCCTTTAACGAATCTTTTTTTATTGTGAAGCTACTGTTTGGTCTCCGCCATGACAACGACCCAGACAAGTATACCATATGTTGAGTAGGGTGAAAAGATTGTTAAGATTCTCAGCTAGGAAAGGTTGGGTCATGAATTCGGTCATCATTACGACGTCTGACCACTTAAAATGTGTTTATCTCTTAGCTAAAGATGGCACGTCGCCGTCAGAGACAACTTTTAATTAATTTATTATTTTACTTTGAACCGAAAAGTTTATGATACTCGCTATTTTCGAGTCACTGTTCTTGCACCGAGAATGACTTACTTTTTCGTTTGATTCATCAAATTATTAAAATCTTTTGAATGTAGGGGAAATAAGAAGGGTCATATTCGTGGTATTGGCTGTTGTCGGTGAATTGTTGAGTATGTTAAGAAGTTTGGAGAGTTTCGTAGCTGACTTCTTTTTCTTCTTCTTTTTGCCCCATTCACTTGTTTTCTTTTGTCAGTAGAGGCTATAAGAGAATTAAGAACAGAAAGAGACAAGAATACCTTTAAACTCATTTTTTAGAGAGGGATTATGACTAATCTGTCATGTAAAATGTTTTCCTGGACCAGTAAAAATAGTCGCGTCTCCCAGGCAAGCTACTAAAATACATCATAGAGTCATTTTCGGTGAATTATAAGATTGAAGTCCATCGTGCGTTCAGTATCGGTCTCTTCAAGCAGGAGAGGAAGCCTATCGTTAAGCCCCGGGTACTCACAGAGCACGGTGCTCCCACCAGCGGCCGGGAGAAAGGGTCCATCCAGAAGAAGTGATAAAAGCTTCATGATGAAGAATTTCTCTTTGGTGTCTGGAAGGCTCTCTTCTCAGGCATGCGCCGATTTTGCTTACAGTCAGAGGGCTCCGGGGAACCAGCTACTTTTTAAAAAACTTTTTAAATCCTTACAAATAGCTGGACGTCTTCTATTTATAGACCGTTGCAAGTATTTTTAAATCATGAATAGATTTTTCTTCTTTTTTTCTTTTCATTTTCGCATAATCGAGGGATTTCTTTTTGTAAAAAAAGATTTATCTTTCTCTCCCTTATAACATTTTATGTACTTATAAGATTAGTTTAAAATCATCATGAAATAAATGGTGTAAATTGATGATTTTAGTTTCACGGATTATTTTGAATAATTTTGTGATGAAATGAATTATTGAGTGTGTTTAGATCAGTGACATTAGATAAATTAAATCTAGGCCATAGTTAAATGATCAAACAGTTATATTTCTAAAAATTCATTTTAACATCAATGATTTGTTTGCACACTGTTTAAATCTAAAACAGTTCTATTTGACCCATATGTGGGACCTTATCATGTTTTACCACTCCGGGTCAGAGTGGACCAGAGAGTAATGACAATGACAAGGTACTCCACATTGCCCAAAGCTCCAGAACTGAAGAGTCACCATCTGATAGTTTAGCATCATATCCAAGACATTCGTTCGGAGTGGGGATCATACTCCTCTGCAGAGATGCAGTCAGTATATTTTACAGCCCCAAACAACTAGTCTTTATCAAAAGGCCTGCAGATGTTATGAAACAAATAGGAACCTTCATTCAGCTTCATCGAAAGTTCAAATAGAAGCATGATTAACATCATTGTGTTATTTGCATTTTTTAAAAAATACCGTAATTATTTGTGCAAAACAAGCACACTTCCACAGATTTCTAAGCGTATATAAACAAGAATGAAATAGTCATTGTGCCACATTCTGCATTTATATAAGCAAATAAATATTGTTATTTATTGCACTTATTTAAATTGGGCAAGGAGATAAACAAGGAAAAAATCATAATATTGTATTGCCCTAATCACTCGAGCAGAAAGTAGACCGCTAACCGTGGCTTGAAATACGCTGATTGTAGCTCCTGACGACCCTGCCAAAAAGGAGTGTCCTGTGTATGACAGGAAACTGCATCTTTGTTTCGTTCGGGAGATCTACGAAAGTAACTAGTCATTTCTATTACTCTCAGGTCCACTTTTACCATGAAAAGTAATACCTGCTGTGTTCACAACAATGAGTCAAACAGATCTGTTTCAAAATGACTCGAATTTGATATGACCGTGAGCAAATAAAAAATCACTTAAAAAACAACTCCACAAAAATATTAACGTACGATGAAGGCGATTCCCTTACTTCTAAGCATGAAATAACCTTGGCAAAGTGACATCAATCATTCAACAGACTGGATTTGGTTCGTTTAAATTTTTACGATAGAAATCCTGGTTTATGCCCGAGTTCGAATCCCGACTAATACCATTGTAGAAACTCCACCACACTCTCTATAAACCATTTATTACGCTATAGGCGTGAGTGAGAGTATGAAGATTTATAGTAATGCATACATTTCTATAAATTTGTTTTGAAAATTTGGATCAGCAAATGAATTTGGTATTTGGCTTGATTTCTTTGTTTAATGCTATATCAAATTTCGTAGGTGATTTAATAACAAACCCACCATTGTACTGCAATTATACCATTGAACACATAGCTGGGAGGATTTTATACCTTTTTCAAAAGTATGACTCCAAAAGTTAATGTAATTGCTCAACTGGAGTTCGAACTTGCTTACTTCGAGGTCACAGTCCAGTTCTTTAGCCATGACGCAACGGAGTCTCCTAGACGGTTTTTGAGGTGGATACTACCAGTTAATCTAGTGCACAATTTGACCGATATTTTATGGATTGGGTCAATTGTACTTTTCATATAAATCACCTGTCAATAATTGGATGTTGGCTAATTGAAGTATAACACTTCTAATATATTTACTATCTAATATGCAGACGATTATTCTTAGGAATGAATATGTTCTAAGAAGAAAAATTTTCAAGAGTTAATCCACATATCAGTATACATACATTAAAAGGTTTTCTTTGAGGATTGTTTCAGTCTTTTAGTTCAATTCCGGGAGGCGTTTACCCAGAGAAAATACCCCCGGGCAAAGTTGAGATAAGGATTAATTAATTGTAAATCCGATTCTCAATTTCCTTAAAACACCTAGAGTGCATCTTTAAATGTGACGAACTGTGCAAAGATTAAAACGCAATTTAGATAGAAAATTAAATTGGGTCATCAGTGAAACTGTTTGTTTGAGTGAGTAGGTGTGTGTGTGTGTGTGTGTGTGTGTGTGTGTGTGTGTGTGTGTGTGTGTGTGTGTGTGTGTGAGCGAGAGAGAGAGAGAGAGAGAGAGAGAGAGAGAGAGAGTGGTACTTCCACTCCAGCTCAAAGGAAAGCAAGTGAATTCACTTTCTCAACACACTAATTTGCATATAGATATGTATTATCGCGGTGAAAATGGATGCTGGTAACAAATACCTAAAAAATACATTTGCAGTTATCTACCGAAAAATTATCTATGATTTAAAATAAAAAAAAGAGCTGGTAAAAATCTACCGATTAATACCGTTTTTTTTTTGGGGGGGGTTCATGTACTCAATAAGTTGCGATCATCGGACAGCTTAATGAGATCAGGCTCATATTTATATACAAAGAAAATGAGATACCCACCAGTGCAAATTAGGGTCATCAGTATACTACTATACTTCATCTAATCATAAAGCTTCGGTTCTAGAGATCTGAGGAATGTTGTGTAACCTACTTTTGCCATTAATCCAATATTGACTCTGAATCGGGGTGGTGTTACCGGTTAAGGTCCCATCTATGGGTCAAACAGACCTTTCAGGAATAAAACTATTAAATCAGAATAGATGAAACCATATAACCGTGTGCAAATTATTTGTAATAGATAGGAATATTTTATTTCAAATAACTGTGTGCAAACAAATGATAACAGATAAATGAAGAAAAACGTGTTTCTCCTAGTATATGTCACTAAAGCTGATGATGAGATTTCAGTAATGGTGAAGCTTTCGGGAATGCGAATTAGCTCTTCATTGCCATCGCTCCCCGGTCTACACTGCCTCGGAGTGGTAGTTCCTAACAGGGTCTTATCAATGGGTCAAATAGGATTAAACTGTGTACTTATGCTAATCTTAATTGTTTGAAATAGAACTGTTTTGACATTTAACTGAACTGTTGTAACGTTTAACTGTATATAAACATGAGCTATGCTTGTGCTGGGATAAACTGTGAGAAATTTAATTCGACGTCAAATGACACAAACATGGTTGAGACGCCGTATAATGAAACAACCAGCCAAAACAACCAACGAAATGGAAAAATGTGCCTTACACAAAATGTAATCGAACATTAAAAATATAATGATTACAATAAAAAAATTGCAATAGAATCGAATTTCGGCATGGTATAACCCATTATGATTTGATCTGTCGTTAATGAAACCAAATCAATAAAATTTAGCGATTTAAAAAAAAAAGCATAAATTATATATCTGTCTGGAAGCGTGTTTCACAATAAATATCTATTTTCCGGGTAGGATTTTAGTCCCAACCTTTATTTAGCAACCAATCGTTTGTAAATTTTTTAGTTAGTTTTTTACATGTCAAAACTGTAGGCCAATCGTACCTTCTTTATATATTGGTGCGGTTTTTCAATGTCGTATAAGATTGTATATTATCTACTTTTACATTATGTGGAAGAAATACCAATCATATTTTAAACTGTCACTTTTCTTATATACGTGAACACAAGCCAGTGGCAATTGTAGCTTAAAAAAAACAAATAACTTATCGATTTTTTCAGTTACGATCATGACTTTAAAGGTTGAAAAGTAAAGTAAAATAAAGTTGGCGACTGTTGTCAAGGGCGACACAAAGGTTCCCTTTTCAGTTGCTACTACACCGAAGCATAGGGGAGGGCGCTACTCCTTCCCCTGGATTGCTCCACTTTACCCTTGATACGTACCTTCTAATGCTGAGTGTTAAGCAAGGGGGTACCAGGTACAATTCTTCAAGTCTTTAGTATGACCCGACCTGGAATTGAACCCCGGTCTCCCGGACCATTAGCGAACACTGTATCCACTAAAGGTAAAAAAAAAGGACCAAAATAATTGATATCTAAAAAAATACTGTCGTTTGAATAAAGAACTAAGGTTTTTTCTAAGCAATGAACCTGTGGTTCAGAAATTTTCCAGCCATAGTACTGTTGATTTTCTATCCGCAACATAATCCCTCAGAATTAACATGAAATGAAGACGAAAAGTTCGATGAAAAGCAATTATAGATTCATAAGTCTTTAAAAAACGTTTCAAAAGAAAAAAGCACGGTGTGCATTGCTCAAAGCCATGATTTTATTTAAAAAAATTGATAAAATACTTACTAGATGGAGCTACCATTATCACTACCACAAGTTAACATGCACCACGCCGATGACAGTTTAAAAACGTGGGAGGAATTTTGATCACACCCTGTAGAATTTAGGTATTTTTAATGTGGTACATAGACATTGGGTTACTTACAATCCTTGCTGGTCTTTGACCATTTAAACACTAGCTTGGATCTTTGTTGCTTAACCTTAATGAACAAGAGTTGGCCAGTCTGTACAGCGGGATTTGATCTTAAGTCAAGAGATATCTCTTAATTCTAAATTATTCTAAAATCCCGTATATATGATTTCGTCCTATGTTAAATGTTTACTTGATGGGTTTTTTTTTTTGTGAGGGGGTATAAGTAAAATTGGCAACCTAAGTTGAGAGTGACCTGAAGGCTCCCTTCTCAATAGCTACTACACCGAGGTGCAGGGGAGGGCGCAACTCCTTTCTCAGGATTCCTTCATTTTATCCTTGATCCTTACCTCATAGTGTTGAGTGCTAAGCAAGACGGTATCAAGTACCATTTTTTGATAGATAAATAGATAGATAGATAGATGTGTGTATGTGTGTGCGTGTCTCTGTGTGTGTAAAAGTTTGCAAAAACATTTACAAGTAGCAAGGTGCAAAACAAGGTGTAACACAACGGGTCTTGGATAGAAAGAAAGACAGCATATTCCTGATAATATATTTCGTACGAAGTGCACTATAGCCAGATACAGATATGTGAAACGTACATAGAATGTTCATACCATATATACATAGAACATTGGAATCCCGAAACACGAAAAACACGTAACGACTTCTCAGTTCAGGTACGAAACATTTTATTACCTTTGATTTAAAGGTTTCGACATCAGTAAGAGAGATGCACAATCTTTCAATGCTAGCTTTTCTATCTGCCACACCCCCAATACGAGTGGCGCCCGTAGCGCGCAAATTCGTCTGTCCTCAGCGAGACCCGAAAGTCGGCCCTTCCCGTTCGGAGTCTAGTTTTCAACTCAACTAACTGACTTTTTCAAATCTCCCAAAATCCTCCGCGCGCTTCCGGTGCTTGACGTCATTCACATCCCCCTATCTGGGATTTTTATTTTGACATCTCTGAATGACACGTCTGTCCCGCGCGCTCGCGTGAACACCTGCGTTCATGTTGTACCTAGCTAACCCCTGAACTGAGCCGAAAGGTTGTCAGCCTAACTAAACCCAAAGGCATGAAACGAAATCCCTCGGCCATTATATTACAGAAAGTTGTAATGACTAATTTGCTGGATTGCGACATTGTAGTAAGTGAGTTCGAGCTCAAGTCGCCCAATTCGTTCACTTTCGTCCTAATACCATTGGAAAAGGTATAAACACTTGTATTTCCCGTGCCGTAGTTTAAATAAGATCACAACTGTTTTTCTACAAGATGGGATTTGTCATTAAATAAGGCACGAAAGTTCATTAGCAAAAATAAACCAATCATTTGGAACTGTCTAAGATGTTTATGCAATTTTTCTTTTGTGTGGCAGAAATAACTTCTCTAAACAGCACAGGCGTAATTTCAAAAAAATGTAGTGACGATGAGGGTTAATTTAAATAGTTTGGACATAATTCCAGAAATAAACGTGATGTCGATACGTAGGAGATTTGTATCAAATTAAAAATAACGAAAACAAAATTTAGTGACAGTTTATTGTCAAATATCGGATGTCATCATTCATATTTGAAATGCTATTCACACGTTGAATGGGTTTCCTTTATTGAAAATACCTCATATTTCATATTTTAATGACTATAACTACATTTTATTGTTCAAAGGTCAGGTTACCTGAATTGAGTATTTTGCGACAGACGGGGGAGACGAAGAATTAACTCTATTCTGCTGCCAAATTAATTTCAGCGAACACGCCAAACGAAATTTTTAAACGCAAGCCACGAGATTATTAAAATAAATAATACATAAAGCAATAAAAATGCATTTAAACCGGTTTTGTGAATAGGCATCTCAAATTATTTTCCAGAATTAAATTTTCTCCACTTATATCCCTGTGCCCAAAATTATAAGGCGCTTTACCTAAGTGTTAGGGGTATGGAAGAGCCAGCTATAAATGATTTAGTGAATATGCCATTCAGCTTAATCTAGAGATTGAATTTTTCCTCACTTGTTTAATGCCTGTGCTGAAAATTATGAGACACTTAATCTAAGAGTTTAGAATCTTGTTGAAAATGCTGCAAATTCTACAGAAAATTACGATACTATTCAAAAGTTAAGTTCATATTGAAAAATGAGCCACAACGTATCATTATCAACTATACGAATTGGAAAGATGAAATAAAATTATAAAAGATTAAGGTTAGATTAGATGATTTGGAAGTAGACTATTTCTTTGAAAAATGAACTTTGGTGCCTACCACTGTGGGATGATAATACAGCCAGTAATAACCTGCAAGTGAGATAGGCTCCGAATGGCCGCATCAATGATTGCCAGGTGAGTTTTCCAATTGTTCGTTATACTTTATCGAAGGAAATAGAATCAGTGACCCCAGTTCAAACCCTGTGAGAATCTTTTTGCTTTTCACTTCGTAATAATGCTCTTGGAAAAGACAGAGACCCATCTCTTCTCTCCCAGCTACAGGTAAATAGTAATACAGACTGGCTTCTTTAACCATGCTAAAATAAACAGTCTAGGAAAAAGAAAACGGTGAATTTAAAGACCGTGTACTCCACTTAAAAAATTCTACAGTGTCACATCTTGATCATGGTGGAGAGCTTGGCTAAATATATACATTTTATCAGTATGTTTAGCCGACACCTTCAACTCGACAGTTAGAGAATATGATAACCACAAGACAACGTTAATGACTTAATGCCCACGCCAGCACTCATCAATACTCTAGTGTCAACGAATTGTATCCATATTTACCAACCCCGCCTCTCTGGCAGGATAAGACCTAATGACAATTTTTAAGCGGAGTTTATCAGGTTTGAATTCAGAGTTTTCTTTCTCCTAGACTAGTTGCCTCACCAATGCTGAAGAACCTAGTCTGCCCTACTACTTACCCATAGCTGGAGGGAGAATAATTGTATTCATAACTTTCCCAGGGGTATTAGTGCTATGTGAAATGCAATTGTATCATGGGATAGTTTTTCCGCCATCCCTACCCAAAATATCTTTAACGTGATTAAAGCTCGATTGCCTTTTCAAGGCGATAACGCAGAGAATAGATCTATGATAAACTAATAGCTCTTTTGACTAAAGTGAAGCATTGAATCATATCTGCTCCCAGACTTCTCTCGTCCATTTTACCCTGAAATCAAATCGACTGATCACAATTTGGTCGCCAACCAAGGCTAAATTGCTCAGTCTCTACTTCCTTTCTAATCCTACTTTGATGTAGAAGATATAGATTCTGAAATTCTGTCGCTGAAAATTGATGTTTTCGTAGAGTCCTTAAAATAATATCTTTTTTTATATACGGCTTTTTATGTTCAAAATATATCATCATCACAAAGTCATGATGATAGCAATGTTTCTTCACTCCCTCTCTCTCTCTCTCTCTCTCTCTCTCTCTCTCTCTCTCTCTCTCTCTCTCACACACACACACACACACACTCATTTTTTTCTCTCTCTCCCTCTTTTTGCTCATCATCCATCGCTCCAGACAGGTCTTCTAGACTGTATCCAGTGTCCACACAGAGCTTATGTATGTAATTCCTTGGTAGACGGCCAATACTGTAGAGATTTATAAGAGAATGTAACCGATGATTTTGCCTTTACTTACTTGGATGATTTCTGAGAAAGATGGCCGTATAACAGCTGTTTTTGCGGGGTGCTGCTTCCAGGATTTGTTCAAAACAGCATGTAGTTTTCTTGGTTAGTTTCTATATGAAGAATAAATTCCTAAGCATGGAGTGGCCAGGAATCTGGCTAGGTTACAACCCAACAGAAAACATCTAAAATAATCACTCTTCAAAATTATGTATCTCCTAATTGCATATTGATGTAGCTGAGAAATGAAACGGCACACCCCAAAACTTTATCCTGTAACTCGTGATAAGTAAGAGGCAGAAATGTTCGGCAGTGATTGATGGCAGTTAAGCAAGTATCAATTTTTTGTGGTATTGTATTTTCAAATTTTGATATAAAGCCATTAAAGGACCCTGTCAGTGAGGATTAAAAACGATGACATTATCACCTGCAGAAGAGTAAGTTCTACTTTCAGAAACTAAACTGCATCGGAGTGTTAGTTTCTAATTGTGAGCATCTAAGGAGTATGGTGTACCTTTTTTTCTTGTCATTACTCTCAGGACTAGCCTGAATCGAGATGGTCATACCTGTTAGATTTCAATCTATGGTCAAATACATTTGTTTAAAAATTATTCGTATTCGAGATGACCATGCGTAAAAAACACAACTTGAAAAAACATTATAAAAAAACATAAAAATATACGTACAATAAATGCGATTCCCTAACCTCTAGGCATAAAATAACACTTGGCCTTTAAAAACCTTTTAAAAACATCAATCATTCTATTAAACTAGCATTCAAATATCTAATAAAACTGCTTATCAAATTTGTTTCCTTTTACGTCTAAAAAACATCCATATCAAATAAACTGACATTAGAAAATACGGTCTAAATAAACTGCAAAATGAACTTAATATACGCATGATAATACTATACAAATATATCACATAATAAGTGATAAATAAATTGATAGAAGTGGATGTGTATGTGTGTGCGTGTCTCTGTGTGTGTAAGAGTTTCCCAAAACATTTACAAGTAGTAGGGTGCATAACAAGGTGTAACACAACGGGTCTTGGATAGAAATAAAGACAGTATGAAAGCTGAGTCGACTGTGTTAGCTGGGCAAAGAAAAACAACATGTTATGATGAGAAAGAGAGAGCAAACGCAGACCTTGAATTTTTCTTCCTGGCTTTCTGTTGTCGTTCTAACATGCTAGTGTTTTTGGTCACATCTAGTGTAAGGCCACTTTTCAAAGCTCACCCCTAAAATGGGACAAGTGAAATTTCGTCTCCTTACATCTTCCAGGCAAAGTGTTCAGTTGTCTGTCTTTACCTCATCACTTCTCGCAGTCAGCTCCCTCAAAAACGAATCTTTCCTTCCCTTCCGTATGGTATCTGTTGGAGAAATATCTGATTCCGGTGGTTCAACCCATGCGTAGATGATTTTTGGACCTTCAGTATTCTCAAGTCATTATTTTTAATATTTTCCTCTCTCTCTCTCTCTCCCCTTAGAAATTAGACTTTAGTTTTCTTTATAACTTACCAGATCATGTTACAAAGGTCAATTTTCAAACGATTGTCAAACTAGCTTTAATTTAGTATTTTTCTTCTCGATAGCTTTCCATACCAAGGGTAAAGGGCCCAGTCTGCTCTCTAATCTATCCATGTTAGTTGGGGTAGGGAACAGATGAATTCATGCTTTCCCAATAACGTTTGCGCAAAATGAAACATAAAAAGCCTCGTAAAACTTTTGAACTTGGATAAATAATACCTTTCCAATTGCAATAACCTTTACACCAAGCCCGCCTCCTTCTTCAGGTATACTCTCTGAATCAAATAAAATATTTAAATGATTTTTTTGTTTTGTTTTGGAAAGCAGAAAACAGAATCGAACATCGTAAAAAGCGAGTTCGAATCCCGGTCGCGCTTTTGAGCAGACACTTGAACTAATACTTTTGAGAAAGGCATGAACCATTTAATGCCCTGCCCAGCAATGGCTTAAATAGTACCACTATTTATTTTTCAACAAAGATGGTTTGGGGATGAAACAACCTACTAAGGTTGATACGCCATAAAACAAAGAAACCTTACAATCAAACAAAATATTAATATATTACTCCATCCAAAAGACAAACCTTCTCTATCAATTTAGATAGTACACCTGGAGAATTTTAGCGCAGACAACATTAAGAAAACAATTGTTGGATATTTACGGAAAGACCCTCATTTAAAGTAAACAGGACACAGATGTCTCCTGCAGAAATGCCGCGTAGATTGCTTAGGTGATATATGAGAAGGAATCGTGATCACATGTGTTGCGTAGGAGGCATGGTGAAAGAGATGTGACCACGTGATCTTTTATGGGTGAACAATATTATTTTTTAACCAGCGAGATTTTGACCCAAATGCTAGAAAAGCCGAGAGATTTCCCTAAAGATCAGTACCGTCCACTCCTGTGTGCACAGCTCAGCCATCAATAACTCTCTCTCTCTCTCTCTTTATCAATCAATCTATCTATCTGTCTATCTATCGTACTCATCCATACATTTAATAAAAGGAAAGAGAAAAGTAACTGATGATATTTTTATACATCAGCGTTGTTGTCTTTTTCTGCAATACAACAGAATGTATTCAAATGTCTAAATAACAATTGAAATGATAAGTATTCTTCTGAAAATTATTGGCTGAAATTATCCATCTGAATTTTTGAGATGAGGCTAAATGTATTATATTGGTTGTAATTTTTCGGATTATTGTCCTGATCTTTAGTAAGGTAAGTTGAAACACAACGTTTTGGCCGATGTATCCTTCGGCCTTCCTCGAGGGTCCCTTGTTTATCTGAGCATAGAAATGATTCAACCTGAGAAATCATTTTAATCATTTTGATCAATAGTCAAACTTTAAAAAATGATTTCGCTGGTTGAATCATTTCTATGCTCAGATAGACAAGAGACATCTGAAGAAGGCCGGAAGACAAAGAGTCCAAAATGTTGCGTTTCAATTTATCACAATAAAGATGAGGTCAACAGTCCGAAAAATCACAACCAAAATCAATGGCTGAAATACTGAATTGATACATTTCCAAAAACTACTGTTATGTTTTGACCTTTTGATCCGGCCAAAAATGCCATTCAAGGTGATGCAACGGAAGGAAGTGACACATTCTAATGGCAGTTATGAGAGGAAATCGCGTGGGCGGAAATTGGTTGATGAAATGGGACGAGGTAAAAAGAATCACATTATACTCTCATAGACTGACGCACCGGAAGAGAGTGACCTCTGAACTGCATGACAGTTATTTCCGCTTGATGACAATAAAAACATTCGATTTCAATGATCGCGTGGGTGATCAAGTGGGCGTTGAACTATTATATAGCTCATTCAAGACAGAAGTCAAGCAGTAGAGTTGGAGACGAAGATAGACGAGTTGTGGTAGGGAAAGCCACACCCGGCCGAGGGGGCCCTTGGCAACCCCAATGGAGTTTGGGGACCAGAGAAGTTGCTGATAAGACGCAGTAAGGAAAGCCAGCACCCAGCAAAGTGGACCCCAGGGCTCCAGTTGAGCATCAGAAGAACGAGAAAGACACAACGTTGACGGCCATAAGTGTGGAGGTCAAAATACTGAAGTTTCTGTTCGGTCTCCAACACCCTCTCACACGCAAACCTTGAGTAACCCTTTCGAACCCTTGCAATAAAGTGAGAGGTAAATATTTTGTTAAAGAAGTCTTCCTGCGTCTTTATCATTGCGTGCGTCTGTTGTTCATTGCGTCGTTTATTACTGCGTCTGTCTTTGTCACTGCGTCTTAATTATTGTGTCGTTGTGATGCTGTAGATGAGCATATAACACAACTCGTGCTGTTTGAAATTCAAACAGCTTCGTTCTGGATTTGAACTCGGGTCATCGGTTCCGTTCCCTAGGGCAATAGCCATCATACCATGAGCACTTTCCGTTTGAAATTGTTATTATTAGATTCGGGTGCTTGAAATCATATAACTTTGTGCAAACAAATTATTTTTATCATTCGATAGGAATAATTACTTAAATATATACTTTTTGTAAGCTATTACTGTCTAGAATATCTACTCGGAAATTATAATTTTTATGAATAGTTGTAATTCGTGACTTAAAACCATATAAATGATTGAAAAAGTAAAACTGACTTTGGCATCAAATAGCCTGGAACGCAAGGGCTCACTAGCCATAAAAGTGACTAAACCATCAATCAAACAGACAAATAATCAACCACTAACTCTACTTCTTTAGTGACAAACCAAAAATTCATATAGTATGATAGGAAAATTATTTGTATTTTATTGGAATACTTCAAATTATATAACTGTGTGCAAACAGACCATGGCTATTATCAATTTAAAATAGTTACTTGAGAAGATAGTTTTCTATTAAGAATAATGAATTGAAACTATTATTGTGTATGAATAATATTTAGTTGCTTGAAACAATAAAATTCTTACTAATGGTAAAATTGACTTCAGTATTAAGTAACACGAGACGGCATGACAATCCGTAAAACCAGCCAACCAACCAAACAATCAACTAATTCACTACCCAACCAAATATATTTCTCCACTGAGAAGCCAAATATTCAAAACGCTAGGTTGAAAAATTGATCACTCATCCTTCGTATTCAGTTCATACTAGATCTTTTAAAAAAACAATTCATGCTAGACTTTAAAGATTTCTGTTCATGAAAACTGTAAAAGATCCCTAATGCTTTTATTACTTGGAAGAAAAAACCTGAATTCTTCGAGGAATTGACATATTAAATAATTTAAAATACGAAAGAAATTATATTCAATTCATTGAAACTTTGTAACATGAATTCTTTTAAAGTATAATTATGCAACAGTCGAAAGATAAGTTCATCGCTTATATGTATCAATGTAATTTTATCTTTGGTCACAGAGTATGGTTGCTATAGTGTTTGGTGATAGATAATGCAAAATAATATCCGTTTTCATTATAAAATGCACCACTAAAAGAAATAAAATTCAGGTAATTTGTGTTAGAAGAAAGTTAAATTTCTATAAAAAATTTGGTATGTGCGTTCTTAATATTATGCGATACATTATATATATATATGTGTGTGTGTGTGTGTATGTATGCATGTATATATATATATATATATATATATATATACTTATGTATATATATATATATATATATGTGTGTGTGTGTGTGTATGTATATATATATATATATATATATATATGTATTAGTTTACTAGCTCATTTTTGTCTCTATAATATAATAGTTGTTTGAAAAGTTTTTTTGAAAACTTCCTAAATATATCTTTCTGACGATGAAGTAAAGTCGAAAGTAATCGCAATAAAAAGCAAATAGCTACATAGAATTATTACAATTTATCATCAATTCTCTCTCTCTCTCTCTCTCTCTCTCTCTCTATCTCTCTCTCTTATATATATATATACCGCAGAATAACTTTTCGGGTCTGGAACATAAATACTGAAGGCAAATTAAATCGGAGGAAAAATTTAATGGTATCCTAAGACCGAAATATATGAGCCATTTTTTTTTTTATTGTTGGTACTTTGTACGTATCTGAAACACAACTTGAAGTTCTGCAGTCACTCCAGTGTTGCTATGATTTCATATGGTCAACCCGGCAATTTACTTTTTAATGGTGAACATGTCTCCTTAAACTTTCTAACCTACTACCATATGGTTTCCACATCACAAACAATTCTGTGTAGATCTACTCCAATAGGCTTACAAAATAACAACGACATTTCAATACTAGAGTCGGTATTATTTTAATGTATTTCATTCACAAACACAGGATATTCCCCATTTTCCGTATTGATGGCAACTTATATTGCGCGACTGCTGCTTCTCATAGACATACTAGGTAACCGCTAATAGCAACTGCATGGTGGCAATTGTTAGTTGGAAGATCATTTTTTTACCACGTATGAGGTGACCTAACTGTATACGCGAACATGATTTTTTTAAAATAATTATTTCATTTGTTATACAGTAAATACTCTATATACACAATTCCATTTATAACGTAAACGTTATTTTACGGGAAATATTTTAAGCATAGTTACTACTTGTTTTTTAGCTGTACTATAACCATCAAATTTCTGGCTACTTAAATCATAAGCGTTGCCTTCATTATATGTCACGAACATCTCTTTCGACTTGACTACGCAAATTGAGTTCATCCTTACTACTGTAAATCAAGCTCTCAACTGTCGATCACTTTTCCACTTTGGCTTTCAGCCTAATAGAGGTGACAACGCAGTCGTACGAAGAGATGTCTTCGTTCAAATATCCAGGAAAAAAATGGTGACTTAACCGTTCATGTTTCAGACTTTCATGACATGAGTGCTACTTATGTTCTTTGTGGAAAAAAATCTGCCAAAGTGTGAGAGATCGGATAAAGAAATATGAACGTCATGATGGTTAGAGATTGGAAAAATTGCTTGATTACATTTACAAGGGTTTATACTTGAAATATATTTAGCTGGAGAAGCAAGTCCATTGCTTTTCTTATTTCTTTGAATATTTTATTAAATATTTCAAAATGTTTTAAATTTGTTCTAAATACCTAAAAAAAACGAAGCGAAAACAGTTTTCAACTGTCTCTGCTTTTCAAGAAAAGGCCGCTCGGTATCTCTGAACATATTTAATAGAAATCTGAACGGATATATATATATATATATATATAATGATGTTTTTTACTCGGGCATTAGGGCGAGCCGAAACACCAATAGCCGCGATCCACCGGAATTTTCATTCCACTTGGTGATCCTATTCTCTATTAGTTATATATATATATATATATATATATATATATATACATATTGTAAGTAAAGTTGGTGACCGTAGTCGATGGCGACCAAAAGGCTCCCTTTTCAATCGCTATTACAGTTAGGTTTCAGGGAGGGCACTACTCCTTTTCCTGGATTGCTCCACTTTACCCTTGATACGTACCTTATATTGCTGAGTGTTAACCAAGGAGGTATTAAGTACCATTTTTTAAGTCTTTGGTATGACGACCTGGGATTGAAACTAGGCCTCCTGGACGATTGGCGAACACTCTACCCACAACTTATTATTGGCGTTATCTATGATAATAAACAAATTGGTTGAGTCTACATTCTAATTGATTTATTTGTGAGCGAAATTCATCCGCCGACACTTTAGGACATGTGCTGAAATTATTTCCGTATTCCGAAAAGACAAATTGCACTCATGTTGATAAAGTGCATTATCTGATTACTGTGTTGTTAACACGTATATTAATCACATAATAGCATTTAGCATCGCTGGATTTTATTGTATTCTTCAGACAATGGTATTTAAGGACGAACTCAAAAGCGATATTTTCTTATGGACTCCTTCGCATAGATGTGCCAATGTCGGTCGACTTGCAGTCCTGTAGTGAAACTAGAAGCAGATTAGAGGACCGATGAGGAACAAAGAATGATAGAGATGGATGGAGAGTGAGTGTCAGGGAATTCCGTGTTGTCAACGCGACTTGATAATGATGATGAAGGATCATAGTTTGATTTAAAGAGACCTGCCTCTACCGGTTACAATTGTTCAAGTCTGACTATCGCTATCATACAATCAGGCTTTTTGCATAGCTTTGTCTAACAGAGGACTACAGAAATAACGATTCCTACATTTGGGTTGTTTGGTAATGTTAGCTTATTTACCATTCACTCTACAGCAGGCGTTTAAATTTTTATGAATGTCTTTTTATGATACTACTGAATCAGAACAAAAAATGAAATGCTTTAAAGAATTCATATTTCACACGGGTATGATCAGTCATTCTGGTTCAACCTTTGTCCCCTAATGTCGATATATTAGCCTAATTGTTAACTTATTTACAACAAAAGAACTAAAAAAAATTTTTTTTGAAACGCTCGTTGCCAAACGTTTATCGCTTTATTAACACTGAATGGGCTGTTTGTTTTATTTTGTGTAAATGCTCTTGGGAGTGGAATGATTTCTTTACCTTTCAGCTATGTATAAAAAATAGAACAGACTGGCATCTTTATCTTTTGTTCAGTAAGTAAAGTAAAGTTGGCGACCATAGTCGAGGGTGACTCGAAGGCTCCCTTTTCGATAGCTTACTACACCAAGGTGTAGGGGAGGGCGCGACTCCTTTCCCTCGATTGCTCCACTTTACCCTTGATCCGTACCTTATAATGCTGAGTGTTAAGCAAGGAGGCATCAAGTACCATTTTTTGAGTCTTTGGTATGACTCGACCTGGGATTGAACCCAGGTCTCCTGGGCCATTGGCGAACACTCTAACCGCTAGGCCGTGTCGCATCCTTAAAAGATTTAGATGCTATCCCAATTACATCAAATTGATAAACTTGATAAAAAAATATGTTGTAACATAATTGTAATAACTTCTTTTTGCTTTGGTTTCTTTATTTTTAAGGCATATCAACTTATCGTTGTTTATTTACTACCAAAGCTTTTCTCGTAAAAGAACATTAGTGATACTAGGTAATCTTTCACTGGGGAAATAAGCGGCTTTAATTTCTTTACCAAGGAGATTAATCCGATAGTAAACGTAAAAGAGGCGATTAGTGTTCGAACTCGTTTACTTAAGACAGCATTCCGGCACTTTAGCAACTACACCATGGGGATCAATAATAATAATAATAATAGTAATAATAGCAATAGTAAAAGGTGACACATTAAAACTACTACCATGCTATTAATAGTGAGAGCCCTGGATAGGATCAAGAAAGGGATTAATAAACCTATCAACGAGATGTCTGACCATCCCAGCCAATATGAAATACAAAAAATGCACTTTGCACATTTTTCCATCTCTATAGAGGCAGCAAAAGCATAAATACAAATAATTCATGAAATCATAATCTTCCCTCAGGATAGGTTATGGGCCAAGAACCGGTGAACGGTAAGAAACAAAAGCTGAAAATTGAATTTAATAATAATAATAATAATAATAATAATAATTCCCTGATGAGCAGAAAAGATGCCGCAAGTGGACCAGAGGGATAGAAGAATTACTATATTAAGATCAACACATCCTTGACGAGAGTAAAAACTACTCATGGCCTCGATTGACTACAAAAGGCCTTACTATATGGTTCCCTAAAGCTGGATATCACACTGTCTAAAATGTTTGAAATATCTGACGAAGTCATACAGTTTATCGAGAAGACCATGAAAACCTGAAGAGTGGAATTGATAGCATGAGGAAAAAGCCTACCAGAGGTAAATATCCACAGATGTATATTCCAGAGTATGCACTGTCACCATTAGTGTTTGTAGTAGCAACGATGCCACTCATTTTCCTTCTCTGAAAATACACAGCCGGATACAAACTTAATCGATCGCAAGAAAAGATCAACTACTTAATGTACGTAGACGAAATCAATTTCTTTGCCAAAAATGATAGCGAAATGGAAACACTAATACAGACAGTGAGAATATACAGTCAAGATATAGAAATGGAGTTTGGCATAGAAAAATGTGCCATGTTACTAATACAAATTGGGAAGCGATACATTACAGAATGAATTAACCACCAAATCAAGAAAAAAACCAGTACACTCAGAGAAAAAGAAACCTACAAATACTTGGGACTATTGGAAGCTGACATCATAAAACAAGACGAGATAAAAGAAAAAATTAGAAAATAGTATCTCAGGAGAACTAGAAAGCAATTCGAGACAAAAGTATATAAGTGGAACCTTATCAAAGGGATAAATACCTGGGCTGTACACCTCGTAAGATACTCGGGACCATTCTTGAAATAGACCAGAGAAGACCTTAAACAAATGGAGCAGACAATAAGAAAACTTATGACCATGTATAAGGCCTTACATCCTAGAAATGACGTTGATAGATTGCCAGCATTGAAGACAGCGTTGACGCATCGATATAATGACTTGAAGGCTACAGAGAAAAGCGTGGAGACTTTCTAATCACAGCCACCAGAAACAATACTGACGATACGAGAATCAGCAAAACAGAAACATCCAGAAAACAAAAGTGGGAAGAAAAACATTCTATAGACGTTTTTAACGACCAACAAGCGGCATTTCACAAAAGAAAACATTGACATGGCTAAGAAAGGGAAACCTTTAGAGGGAAACTGAATCTCTTCTAAATACAGTACAAAACAACGCCATAAGTACCAACCATATGAAAGCAAGAATAGATAAGACGCAACAAAATGGCAAATGTGGGTTATGTGGAAATAGAGATGAAACGACCAATCACATAAAAGGCGAAACCAGCACATAGTCATAGAAAGAGAATAAGATTAGACACGACTGCGTGGGCAAGGGGATCGACTGGGAACTGTGCAAGAAATTGAAATTTAAACATAGAAACAAATGATATAAGGACAAACCAGAATTTGTCTTGGAGAATGAGACGCACAAATTCTTCTGGGACTTTGAGATAGAAACGGATCACCTAATCTTGCTCAGACTACCAAACCATATAATAATAAACAAATAAAGGAGGACTTGCAGAGTTGTGGACTTTGCCGTCCCAGCAGAGTAAAAGTGAAAGAAAGTGAAAAGAAGCAAAAGTACCTGGACCTTGCTAGGAAATTGAAAAAAAATGTTGAGCATGAAAGGTACATTATACCAATTGTAATTGGTGCTATTGGTACAGTCACCAAAGGGTTGGTAAAAGGACTAGATGACGTGGAAATAAATGGACAAGTTGAGAAAATACAAACTACAGCGTTGGTAAGATAGGCCAGAATACTGAAAAAAGTCCGGGAAACTTGAGGAGACTCCAGTGAAAGACCATCAGCTAACGCTCATGTGAAAAACTCTCAAGGCGTGAAAACAATAATTATAATCTTTTCAAGTTATTTTGTTAAATTATCGATGTTATATTTTTTAATGATAAATGTAAGTTAGTTCCAGAAGGAAAATGGAAGTTAAAAAAGAGAGAGGAAATACTGAGTAACAGTTGTAGGAATGAATGGCAGCAGGAGATAAAGAAGGGTCACGTGATTTGAACTATCTTGAAAAGCCACTAATCAATTGCATTTCGCAAATATATAAATGATCTAACTTACGTAAAACGCAGAGCACAATAAACGAATATCACCAATTTGCTCTTGGTCTAAACAGTTAGAGGATATCAAAAATAGTTTGATGAACAAATGAAAATAAAAATAATAAGTTTTTAAAAAGTGAACAGTCGAATTTTAACTTAGTCAAAACTTAGCAAATTTAAAACAGAATCTCTTTGTTTTGTGACCCATTTGAATGTTCTTTTACCATGAAAACTATTTAGTCGCATCTGTGAAAGAAGCGCACATTCTAAACAACCCCTGCATGTAGTATAATCACAATATACTAACAATGAAAAATGACAAATCGAAGCATAATTCAACGTCAAATCAACAAAGAATCATAACACTAGGAGAAAAAGAAACGAACAATTACTTAAGAATATAGGAAGTGGACACCAAAGCAGTTGAGATGATGAAAAAACTAAAATAGAATATCAGACGAACGAGAAAACTTCTCTAAATTAAGCTCCGCCAAATGGATTAACACTTGGGCAATCACCCTTGCAAGATACTCGGCACCATCTCGAAATGGACTCGAGAAGAACTAAGACAAATGGACCAGAGTAGAAGAAAGCTAATAACGATGTGTAAGCCCATACTTCAGAGAGACGAAATTGACAGACTATGCCAATAAAAAAAGAAAAAAAATTGGAATCACCAGTATTAAAGATAGAGTACAGGCATTAATAATCCAGTTCAAATACTTCATTAAAAAAATACTTATAACTGCGACCAGAAAAGGCAGAGGTAACAAAAATCTCAACAGAACAAGAATAACTAGGAAACAGAAAAAGGAAGAAATACAAGTGGATGGATATTTTTTGTGACCAACAAGCAAATTCTCGAAATGTAGGGAAACCTTTTGAGAGAGACTGATTCTCTCCTTATGGCATCACAAAACAATGCCATAAAGACGAATTAAATTAAAGCTAAAATAAATAAGATGCAACAAAATAACAAGTGTTCATAATGCAGAGAAAGAGACGAAACGACCACTCATGCAAAAAGCGAATGCAGCAAAATAACGCAAAAAATTAGACTCGGTAAATATTTAACAACATGAACCCTTGTGAGTTTTTTGTTACCAAATCCTGTTTATATATATATATATATATATATATATATGTGTGTGTGTGTGTGTATGTGTGTATGTGTGTGTGTGTGTGTGTGTGTGTGTGTGTGTGTTTGTAATTTTGTTGTAGGTCCAAAGAGAGAAAGAAATCTTTTAAAATTAATAGGTCCACGAAGAGACTTTTTACTGTTTTTTGGATTTATTTATTTTGTTCTTATGTTAGGGGTTTCTCGTTGTTGTGTTTTTTCGGGTTCCTTAATTTTCTCTCATGTATTTTTCTACTAATTCGGATCCCTTATTTATTAGTGTTGTTAGGTATCCCTCTGGTTTAGGGTTGTGTGTATTTCTTTAAGGTATGTTTTTTTAGGTTTTTATCCGTGATTATTGTGTGTATTTTACGTGATAGAGTGTAACGGATGGATTTTATACTATTTTGGGATGGTGGCTTTTGAAGTGGAGGTATTGTTGGGTGTCTGTTATTCAGTGGTACAGGGGCCCGACAATATTTTTCGGACACTTTGAAAAAAGTACTTCAAGGTGGTCACTAGTGCCAAAAACTTTTGAGATTGTAAGTACGTAGTTGAGGAGTGAAAATCCACTGCTAGTGTAATCATTTTTTTTTTAGTTTGGCTTTGATAATTTTATTTTTTTGTGATTTTTGCAAAAAAACTTGCGCGACACTATTTTTTGGACATGACAAAAAATCCTATTTTATTAAGAGCTATGTTCATGTATATGTTGCTGTATGCAAATTTTCTGCTTGTACATTGGGGGGGGGGCACTGATGCCCCTACTACTATGTTAACATAGGACAATTTGACAGCATAAATAGTCCGGACATTTTTTGGCAAAACAATTAAGATTAATGAGGTAAATGCATTCAAAAGAAGTCGTTTGTTTGGCACGGAAGAAGCGGGAAGTTGGCCTCCGTATCAGAAGGATCGCCATGGATTTGAAGCTGTCTAACTCAACGGTCGAATACATGCTGAACACAAACTCCGAGCGGAAAAAGAAGAGAGGTCGGAAAAGATCACTTGGCAAGAAGACTGAAATATTGTCGGGCCCCTGTAGATATCTGTGATGATTAGACGATTTACGTGTCTAAAAATGGTAGTTCTTTTGAGCTGTGTTCCATAGTAAATTTTATTTTTGTGTGTAGGTTTTCTAGTAGGTTAATTAATTGATAACTATCTTTTTAAACGAGTTTTTGAGCTCATTTTTTGCATATATATATTTTCAAGCATTGTCATTTAACATTAATAATTCTGTTTATCAGCTATTTTCAGTAAAATATAAACAATTTTCCGAAAGCTGTATGAAGTCGAATAACTAATAAAAAAAAAACCTTAAGAATTGAACAGTTCTATTTGGCCCAGAGACATGACCCTAACTGGCACTACTAATCCTTGTCAAAGTTGACCTGGGAGTAATGGCAATGAATTAGTAACCCATATTACCTAAAGCTCAAAGACTAAAGACTGAGCATTAGATGCATTTTAGAATTATACCAAGGACAATCTTTGGAAATGGGGTCTTACCCCTCAGCAGAGGTGTCGTACAGTATATTCTACAGCCCGAGCCGAGAGGTGAATTATTTCTTTAATTTTGGTTAGGGTAAAAGAACATTTTCAACATTTACCTTTATTTTGGAACCAAGAATCCCAAAGGAATTGAAGTCAGATAAATTTTCTAACCATCTAAAAAATCAATTTCTGTGGGTTGAAACAAAATTTGTTCGGTTTCAGACGTGGTAAAATCGATTAGTTTTTGTTTCGTTTTTGTTTTTCTTTCAGATTTTTTCCCTTTAAAACGTGAGGCAAAAATTTTATTTCAGTGCGCAACATACTGTTGTGCATTACACTCGCAAAAAAATGGTAAGAAAAATACGAGACGATAACGTTAACGATCGTAGATGCTGTTTATTTCAATCGAAAAGGATTATGCACATTATTTTCGATACAAAACATTCAGCTATAAAAATCAGGTTCAATCATAAGATAATATTACGCAGTCAACAAAGAATCAAGTTAAGGTGACCGTGGGGGCTTTCGTCTGGTGAATGAAGAATCAGCGACACGGAAATCAACATAAGACCATTAGTATTTAACTTCTGTTTGGTCGTTGTGAAGGTAGAATTTCAGTCATCATTTCTTTGATTAAGTAATTGATTAATTTTAATGGCACGTCAACTTGTCATAGATTATATTATACCTAGAGATTAGATAATTGTGTTCCTTGCACATATATACTTACATTTTACATTTGAATAGAAGAATTGTATTATATGAATTGAATTACTACGACTAGAAAATACAACACGCACTTCCATCCGACATACGAAACACTGGACAGCTATTTGGACCTTATTAGGTCTAATCAGCAGTGAATAACGTGATCTTCACTACTGGAGGTCGAACCATCAACCACAGAAAGCAGAGCCGAAACTACTACTGGGCCAACGGCCCACATCGCACAAAAGCGACGCTAAATTAACTAGTCATGGTAAATACACGACCATATAACCTGATGTGTCTGGAAGGTACGTTTGAGAACACGGTCACCTCCGGGTCCACGTCTTCCCAAGTCGCCGTTACGCATCCACGCAGGCCTAACCTCATGAGCAGGAAATTGATTTTATATTTGAATAGAGGAATTGTATCATATTAATTGAATTACCATGACTAGAAAATGTACTGATGATGATACATTATAAGGTCGAAAGAACTGTTCTGTGCTCCGTACGTCGCATGGAAGTGCTTGCCGTATTTTCTAGTCATGGTAATTCAATTCATTCTTACATCTGTGTAGATGCTCATTAAGAATTTCTAGGATTCAGTCATAGGATAGCAAGTATTCATATCGAATACAAATAAGTGGCATACAGTAGCATGGATTAAAGTGTCCTATCTAATCGAAATAATCAAATAGTTACGGGTAATTATTTCTATCTAATCACAAACATTCGATTGCACACCGTCATGTGCTTTCAAATAAATAATAATAATCCTAAGTAAACAATAATATCTTCAAGAACCAATTCTAGGATTAGATAATCGCAGTTATGTAGCATCAACTATTCCTATTAAATAGGATTTTTTTTAATTCACCCATAAATGAGACCATAACATGTATTACCTCTCCGGTTTGGTTTATAAGTTTAATGGCATATCAACGTTTGTAGGTTATTTAATGCCATGTCATTCTTCTATAAGAATAGTAGTAGCACTTTTTAACCTATAGCTGGGAGGGTTAGGGTTATATATATATATACCTTTCCAAAGTGTATCTGTCCGAAAGTGAACGTAATAGCGCGATAGAGTGTGACTCGACATGCGGTTAAATACTAAATATGTAAAAATAAAAACTTATGAAATATATGAAAATATATATATATATATATATATATATATATCTCAAAAAGAAAGTGACCCTTAAAATAAGTATATTTTTGTTATAATGATATAAACCAGTGTGACAGGAAGTTTAGGTAGTTGGAGTCAGAAGTTGGAGATAAGATGCTGTCGAGAGAACCAGCACCCAGCTGAGGTCTATGGGCACTCAGGATCCCCGATTGAGCAGAACGAGAAAGAAGTGCTGATAAAGACAAAGGAACTGGGGGCCAATATGTTGCAGTTTGTTCAGTCTCCAACTCACCTCTCACACACAACCCTTTCGTAACCCTTTTGAATAAAGTGTGAGAGGTATAATTTTCTAAAGAAGTGTGTTCGTTCGTCATTATTGATAATTCTGTTTCTGCATGTATATGCGTATAGTTGTATGTGGCTATGCAACAATAGGACCATAAGAGTTCTAACTCACTCACTACGATTCCATAGTCCAGCGGTTTAACCATTTCAGCCCGAGGACACCCCACACTCCGGGTCATCGTGAACCTTAGATTAATAACAATGAACGGATCATTAGAGCTCCAGAATTAATACTTCTGCATCAAAAGCAGATTAGTGTAATACTAATGACACCCCTTTGGGGAGTTTTACCCCTCTGCAGGGTAATATAGACAATGTATACTAAGGCCGTCTGACAAGTCAGTAATTCATTTGAAATGCAGGAAAAATATTCTGGTGTACGAATGATGTAGTTTAAGACGCATTGAACGTTTGTTTCTTTATCATCTGTTCCAGATGCACCAGTCTTAAAGAACTGTCCCACTAACCCCTTGTCAGGTACACTGTAAATATCGATGACTCCTTTCTAATCTACGACCAATTCATCACAAAGTCTGGAAACCCATATACATATATATATATATATATATATATATATATGTATATACGAGGAACATTCAATAAGTTTCCTGACATTTTTTGTAAAATTTTCGTAGACTCTTGAGAATTCACTATGTTCTTGCGATACATTTTATGAGATGACTGACCAATTTTTATGATTTCAGCTTCAAATGTACAGCTAGAGCAGCAATTGGAATACACCCTACTAAAGCCTGATTGTCACAGCTGGGGAATTTCAAAAATGCAATCTGGACGTGAGCACATTTTAGAAGAACGATATGCAATAAAATTCTGTTTTAAACTTGGAAAAATGCCACAGAAACGTATGGAATGCTTCAGACTGCTTTTGGAGCATCTTGCATGAATCGAGCATGAGTTTTTTAGTGGCATAAGAGATTTAAGGAAGGCAGGGAGTCTGTGAGGGATGATGAGAGGTGTGGGAGGAGTAAGGAAGTCAATACACCAGAGTTAATTGGACAAATGGTTAGAGTTAGGGTTACTATGTTGAGGTTTTAAGGGAGTTCAGGAAGAGATTCCGTCGGAAGAGGCCACCACTCTTCAAATCGGGTCAGTGGCATTTCCATCCGGACAATGCACCAGGCCACAACTCCATCCTTTTCACAGATTATTTGACCAAGATGGGCATCAAGACGGTTCCTCAACCTCCCTCTATTCCAGACATTTCTCCCTGTGACTTTTGGTTATTCCCTAAGCTCAGAAGCTGTTGTGATGAGACTATTGAGGAGATGAAAGAGGCTGTGAGGAAGGTCATTGACACGCTCAAACAAAAGGACTTCCATGGGGCCTTCCAGAAGTTGTTGGATAGGTACAAGTGCATTGCAGCCGGAGGATATTACTTCGAAGGGGACTAGAGTTTCATATATTTACTATCAATAAAAGTACCCATACGAAAAGAGTCTGGAAACTTATTTAATGATCCTCGTATATACTTAATAAGGGACTGAAGAGCTGATAAATTCCTTAGAATAATTATGTTTCTAGTATTGAGACTCTGAAAATTTGTGTTTCAAAATTCATTTATCTATAAACATTCTTCTTTACAGTGCGTCACCTGTGAAGAGTGGACCTTCCATTTTAAAAATCCTGAATTGCTTTATCGCTGACTGTATCAATTGTACAGAGATAAGACTCAAGAAAGAGTGTTCAGGGTATGTTACTTATTTGCATTTGATGGTGAGTTTCCATTTTTGTAGATCTAAAATATTACTCCCGGGACGACTCTGAACCAGACTGGTTGTACCTATTTGGATGATGAATCGAATAGACCTGTTTCGAAATCATCTACATTTCATCTAACCATGTTTTAAAAAAATAAAAAATAAAAGAAAAATTGTAAATATGAACCTACGTGAAAACGATTTCTTAATCTTTATGCATAAAATTGCCTAGTCATGTCGTCAAAATCAATCAACGAATCATTATCATCATATCCAATAATTAATGTGTTTGTATTTTCTTTTTAACTCTGATATGATTTTCAGTCATAGAAGACAACATGCCTGAGAGAGAGACAGAGACAGAGACAGAGTGAGAGGTACCGGTGACTTTGTAGCAAACTCGCTGGACTGTGACGTCGTGAGTCATTCTCTTTCCCCCAAACTATGCATAAATAGTTGGATAAGCTGTAACCTTTTGCCTCAGTAAGACAACCACGCTAAAAGAATGAACATTCTGAAATCAAACCAGCCGTACTTCGTTTAAAAAATTGACTTTATATCACATCATATTTGTGGAAGATGAACGGATTAAATAAATACAGTAGCAGTTAGTGTCCATGGTCTTCTTCGAATTAACGACACCAGCATGTTCAACGTCTTTTAATTATTTCGGAGAATACCGGTCATCAAACGCATTTGCAACGAAATCAAGTTTAATTAAATGAGATCGGTTCCTTAAAGTTTATTATATTTTATCAAAAAGGGTTAATGTCATCTTGAAAAAAAAGTCAACGTATTTCATTATTTCGGAAAATGACATTTCACATCCTGTCGGTGATAATCCGAAAGAAACTGTTTAACGCATAACTGATTCGTTGGTTTCCACCTGTCAAAATCCTCGCCCCCTACACTGTCACCATGCAACACTTGATATAAACATTAGTGACAGTATCACGTGACCGGGAATGAAGGATATTTTAAAGTTATTGCTGCTGTTGCTGATGATGTATTTTTTTTTCTTATTGCTGGCTGTATCGATCCAAAAGTTCTTTGAAAAGCAATAATTGTTGGAGGTTCACTGATGAGTTGTTTAATTACGTTCTCATTAAGTCGTGGCTTCCCGAGCCTATTAAACTATGTCAGCGATTTCTAGTTGGATTTAAGGCTAAAACAGTCATGGAATTTCTTCCATATGTTTTTATATCATATCACCAATGCATAAGTTCACTTTTAACATAGTGATATTCAGGGGAAAACTTTAACGAACAATGACAAAATACTTGTTCACAGAAGTCTACTGCTTGAGATTAGCTATTTTTGACCATTTTTGTGTAACTGTACACATCATCATCATCATCATCATTATCATCTCGTGCCATCAGCACGGATATCCCTGACCTTTTCTTGCCACTCTTCTCTATCGTCCATTGCTTCCGACAAGTCTTCAGGGTTACATCCTGTATCTGCACAGAGCTGCTGTATGTAGGTTCTAGCTGGTCATCCTGCCTTTGCTAGTGCATGTGAAGGGGTCCACAGGAGTATGTCGCTTATGAGTTTGTGAAGTGGTCCACAGGAGTACGTCACTTATGAGTTCGAACAGTACATGAGCTTATTCCTAATTAGAGTTTTTATGAGAAACGCTAGCTTTGAAAATTTTGTTTTTATGATGTTTTGTAGAAAAGTTACGGCGTTTTGTAGAAGAAAGTTTTTTAGAATATTACTGGTAAAATTTGTGCTTGCAAATTTATCATTGAAATTGAAGGGAAATCTTGAAAATGGTTTTCTATCTCAGGTAGATGTTAATTTATGACAAAAACCCATATATTTTCCAGAAATGTTCCGATTGTTTGTTTTAGATTGAAAGGTATACTTACTATTTCAGGGAATTTTTTTTATATTTTTATGTAACACCCCTCAAAATGCTTATTTGGGGGTAGTAAACAGCTTATTGTTTTCAGGATGTCTAGAAATACCACTAAAAAGCCAATTTAAAACATATTACTCATACCTATATTCTACTATAAAAACGCTCATTTTATCTCTTTAAATAAATTTCATTTACTTCTGCCAGTAACCTGGCACTTGGCCTAATTAGTAGTATGTTCACTAATGGTCTGGAGACCGGGATTCAATCCCAGATCGAATCATACCAAAGACTCAAAAATGGTACTTGATAAATTATCGGCATTGTAAGGTAAGAGTCATGGGTAAAATGAAGCAATCCAGGGAATAGAGTTGCCCCCTCTCCTACACATCGGTGTGATAGCTATTGAAAAGGGAGCCTTCGGGTCACACTCGATTAAGGTCACCATCTTTACTTAGTACTGCCTCGGCTATAAAAAAAAATCTTGAATAATAAAAATGTTCAATATTTTGAGTTATTATTCGGACTGTTGTCCTCATTTTTATTTTTTTTATTCGTAACACAATGCTTCGGTCGCTGTATCCTCCAGCCTTCTTCAGGTATCCCTTGTTTATTTGGATATTGAAATGATTTAACCCAGGAAATCATTTTTAAAGTTTGACTGATGGTCAAACTTGATTTCCAGGATAAACATCAGGAACATGATAAGTATAATTCCATTGTTAGAAGTACAAATCCAAGGTAAACTGTTTATCAAACTGTTTATTAAATTCAGTTTGGTACTTCCAAATCTCATATACATTAAATTCTTTGCAAGATAGGAATATTTGGGGTTCACAAATCGATAGCTAATTAAATTCTGGCCCATAAACTTGTGTAGTGTCAGTTTGATAGATTATCACATGTATTAAATTTTCGATTTTAATCCAAATGTCCTGAAACGTACAATTTAGCCCAATCATGTTCTGCAACAGACAAAGGCATAGGAATTCGTTTAACTTCTTCGCAGCGAACTCAGGTTCTTTTAATGACATTGCTCATTTTCCCTCTCTCTCTCTCTCTCTCTCTCTCTCTCTCTCTCTCTCTCTCTCTCTCTCTCACGCACGCACATATAAACACACTCTAAAAGATCTGTTCTATTGCACCAACCAAATGTCACTCTCGGTTCCATTTTCTTCCGACGGTCGTTGACTCCAGACAACCGTATGTCGCTATGAAGTCTTTAAATATTCATAGGTGATAATAATATTATGGAGTTTAACGGATGCATGCACGCAAATCATATTAAGAATGGCCGTTTCTACAAAAATAACTCACCAAAGCAGCATAACCTTTTTGTTTTAGGTAAGTGAAAAACAAATGAAACCCTCAATACCATTATATATCTATTTCTGAAATTCACTTAGATTTTTAAGATAATAAATCATAATAGAGATTAATCTGTTTGTGATAGCATCCCTAGTTACTGCACAAATATCATTAACATAAATAAAACTAAAATCCTGTTAAGTGTGTAGTGGTAATGTTAAGTCGAGTATGTTGTTGCTAGTGACCTTGCACTTAAATGGCGTTCATTTTTCGTAATTAAATGAGTGATTCTTATGTCATCCTCTATAATTAAAATGTTCTTTTAATTGCTTATATTTTGTCACCAAGGTTGATTAAGAGTATAAATGCAAGGAACAGGGCAAGTGTAATTTCATTGTTAGAAGTAAAAGTCCTCGACAGTTTATTCATTTCATTTAATTCGATACTTCCGATTCTAATAAATATTGAATTCTTTCCAAGAATTTGTGTATGTGAGATAAGGAGAGGGGGCAAAGGGAAAGCGAGAGAGAGGAGGGAAATGAGCAATGTAGTTAAAAGAAACTGACTTTGCGGTGAAGAAGTCAAGCAAATTTTGTATTACTTTGTCGTTAAGAGAAATATGTGTCAGATTAGGTTGTGCCTAAATATTTGGACTGCGTTCATTGTACATCTATATTAACATCTTTGTGTAATTATTTCCAAAAAATTTTTGCATAAAGTCATATGATACCAAATAGTCCTATCTAACACAAATAATGTGTTCAAAGTTGTTTGATTTTAACTATTCCAATCTAATGATAATAATTATATGGCCTTTGATGAAATTATTTCTTTTTAAATAATTTGTTTGCACAGACTTATATGGTTTCAGGTAATTAGTGTCAATCATTCTTTACTCTTTACAATTATAAATTGTCAAATAATCCTAGCCTCACTGTCAGATGCAAGTTTAACGTCATAACCAGAAAACTCAGAACTGTTGATTCCTCGTCAATCTTGAAGCGTTCGTGACAAGGAATAGGTTTATACATGACACATTCTAGATCTAAAGCAAGGTAGTGTAAATTCTATTTTGCGAGAAACACGCATCTGCCCAGAGCGTTATTATCACTAGATGACAACCATGATGTCTCGTGAAAACTTCAAGATGTTATCAATTTTGAACGAGCAAGTCGTTTACACGACTATCATGACTATTCTCGTAGATTGCTTTTACTCCGAAACCTGGTACTATATAATTTGTCTGCCATTTTTAATATAACCTTTAAGCTTATATAATTGTCATCATGTA
Source organism: Sepioteuthis lessoniana (assembly GCA_963585895.1). NCBI lineage: Eukaryota > Metazoa > Mollusca > Cephalopoda > Myopsida > Loliginidae > Sepioteuthis > Sepioteuthis lessoniana. Next base: position 92,849,694 of record OY757911.1, on the reverse strand, counting down.
TTATAACACTATTCATTATAGTAATCGATGACTGGTATAAAATACAGGTTATATCAAATTAGAAATCGTACACAATACCGTTGGATAAATCTTGGTTTGGTTGATATTATATGAACCCGGGATCAATCTGAGACCCCTGCTATAACTGGATAGTCACGATAATGAGACCAAACAGTCGTAGAATTTAGAAAGCTATCGTTAGTTGGTTGCAAGTCGCCAACGAACACACGTGTAATATTAGGTGTGCATGTTTTTTCTTTCCATTGAACCACTACCCAATGTATACGAGTTATATGAAAGAAAAGAAAAAAAGACTTCTTTGTTAGATAGAAATAAAGGAAGTGTCCACGCAACAACGGGTCGCTATTTGTTCTTTCCGACAAGAGATGTTTCCGGGTTTGTTCCTCAGAGGAAAGCAGCATGCGTACTTCAGAGAAAAAAAGGGGATGGGCCATCGAACACAACATAGACAAGGCAATCACGACCATCGTCCAAAGAAGAGACCAAAGAATCCAACACAAGCTTTATTTCTTCTTTTAGATCTGTTCCTTTGAAATAAACGTTAATCAAGATCTGATACTCAAGATTCTCTTTGTAAGGAGAAACGGCATTGTATTGATATGAGCTCAAGATTATTAGCGTTAAATCCTGATCAGAGTTATCGTTTCTCTTTCATCATTATTCATCTACCTCACACGCTATTGGAATATAAGTTCGTTTAGTATAGGAACTTCGCAGAAAGCTAGACTCTAAAAGCTACTAAAATAGCTTCAAATGCGTCTGCATCCCTCTTATAAACCGCTTCAGAAGCTGGACAATAAACCCACTCCTTAACCCTTTTAGACGAAGGAGCTAATAATACCTGAAGTGAAGCCGATTGGAAATAAACCGCTTTATCGTTGAACCACTCGGCACGCTCTTGGCGTAACGATTATTATCGTTGGAAATGGAATCGGGGATCTGAGTTCAAATCCAAAACGATGTTTTTTGCATTTCACTCCATGCTACTGTCTTCGGGAAAGACATGAATGCATATGTCCCCCTTCTAGTGTGAGGTAAAAAGTAGGAAATAATGGGGTTTTAGAACTGGTTAAACAACCAGTCTAGAAGGAAAACTGAATTCAAAATTATGTTCACAAAGCTTAAAAGTCGACCTTACGTTTCGCATTGTCCAAGGTGGTAGATTTGGGTATATAATCGGCAAGAATGGCAGATAGTTCTCAAATAAAAGTTTAGTAAATGCCGCATTCTTGGACTATTAAAATTGATTTCGGTCGGTCAGAAAAGTAACCCTTGGTACGTAATACGTATTATATTATCCCTGGTAATAGATTACTGTTAATTTATAAAACGTTAATTATAGCTGTTAGTATTTGGCATATCAACCATATTAAGCATATCAACCCCAGATTATTGTTACGCGAGTTATATAAGTTATCATGCTAATGTTGCAGCCACAACTTCGATAATCGAAATCTAGTAATTTCTAAGGGCAGTGCGATGTTCTAAAAATTATTTCGATAGGGCACTGATTTTTTTTTGCTTTTAACTTGAGGTGTTTACATACTGATAATCACAATGATTTTTAAACACGCACGTCAGGTTGAAACCACCTGGATTTTCCAAAAATGCCAAGTCAATCACTCAAAGCCAACTAATGCAACATGGTGAACTACCTGCGTTTTTTTGTGAATTTAATGATTTATATTATCCAATTTGCTCCTAAAATTGAATATACCTTTCCATTCCAAGGAATGAATTGTACTCTACGAAGATTGGTTATGGTTTTGGTTTTGCCTGTCAATGTTGTATTCTCATATACAGATTTATGCACACATATACATATACATGCAGGAGACATACTGACGCAATGATTATATACGAGCGAAGGTTCCTTTAAAAAATATGTACCTCTCACTTTATTGTAAGGGTTCGAAAAGGGTTACTCAAAGTTTTACTGTGAGAGGGAGTTGGAGACCGAATAGAACTGCAATATATTGACCCCCACTCTTATGGCCGTCAACGTTGTGTCTGGCTCGTTCTTCTGATGCTCAACCAGAGGCCCGGGGGCTCAGCTTTCTGCTGAGTGCTGGCTTTCTCTACCACATCTTATCGGCAACTTCTCTGGACCCCAACTCAATCGAAGGCCCCCAAGGGCCCCAAGGGCCCCAAGGGCCCCTTCGGCCTGGCGTGGCTTTCCCTACCACATCTCGACTCTTACTCCAACTGTCTGACTTCTTGTCTTGACTAAGTTATATAATAGTTCAACGCCCACTCAATCGCGCGCTTAATCCTTCGTATGTTTGATTGTCATCAAGCGGAAATAACTGTCATGCAGTTCACAAGTCACTCTCTTCCGGTGCATCAGTCTATGAGTGTACCATGGGATTTTTTTACCTTGTCCCATTTCATCAGCCAAATACCGCCTACGCGATTTCTTTCGATTACTGGTCATTGGGATGTGTCACTTCCTTCCGGTGCATCACTTTGGAATGGCATATTTGCCCGGGTCGAAGGTCAAAATACAACATCAACCCTTATAGGTTATTTAATGCCAAATCTATTTTTACACATATCATCAGTTCTATTTGAAACAATTCAGTCTAACATGTACACAGTTTGAAATACCCAAACAATTCTACTTCAAACAACTCGGTTTAGCATAAGTACAGTTTTTGTTTACTCATAGTTAAATGTAAAAACAGTTCTATTTCAAACAATTCTGTTTAGCATAAGTACACAGTTGAGTTCTATTTTACCTATAGATAAGACCCTATCAGTTCCTACCACTTCGAGCCAGAGTAGACTTGGTAGCGAGGTCAATAAAGGGGTACTCCGCATTCCCCAAAGTTCCAGCATTACAGGAGCCTCACCATCAGATTATTTAGTGTCATAAACCTGACACTCGTTGGGGAGTCTTAACCCTCTGCGGATATGCAGTCTGCGTATTTTGCAGCCCCAGCCGAATGGACTTACTCTACGGAGAGTACATCCGAAGACGACTGTAGAATGGAATGTATGAAATATTGGGGGATCAACAGAGGAAATTAGGACGGGTTTAGACGGACAAAAAATTTTGAATTGTAATAATTACTCGAGACTAAACATGATATTCTTACACTAAATAATATTGATATTTTTTTGCTTAGAATCTTCTTACTTGATTTTCGGCACATTCTTCCAAAGCTGTTGACTAGTAATTTTAAGACATTTTTACGAAGATCAAATTTAGCCGCACTAGAATGCAGTAGTTTCATTTACATCACTTGGGAATTACAATAATCTTATTTACAGCTGGATATTGAAGTCCCAATTTTCTATCTGAGGTTAATGAATGTCGTATTTGAACTATACTCTATTGCATATTCTGATAATTTCCATTCTTCAAGTTCATGATATCAATTCTCCTGGGTTTTACATTCAAATGGGTATATATATATATTGTTGTCCACAGACAGACTGTTCCGTTCTATCAGAACTCTTCAGTGTGACTAGACACGCAGGACGCTCGAAGCCGGGATCGAAACCCGCCCAACTTTACGTTAGATTAAGTCTCAGACCTCTCGGCCACCACGTTGGCTAAGGGAATTTTTAAGGTATTTTATTAAGCAACAGCATCAGCAGCCGTTTGTTTACATTTTGTATACCCTATCAGCTACCAGAGTGCTCAATTCTTTCGAAGAGCTTTATATAATCATAATGAATAGGTCCGCATTTTAATTTGATATTTTAAGTTTTTATTTTACATATTTGTGCTTTACACCTCTTTAAGATTTCATTCTAATGGTTATGGACGTCTCTGCTTCTAGTGATGATTGTTTTGATAGGGGTGTGATTCTTTTGAATTCAATGTTTTTATGTACATATTTACAAGTATCTACATAAGTTTCAGTGTGAATCTACACACACACACACACACACACATACAAAAAAAAGAGATGACTATAAATACATACATATGAAAAAAAACTTAAATTAAAAAGAATCTCGCCCTTATTAAAACAATCTTCCCTGAAAAGACTAGAAGCTGAGACGACCCTAGCCATTCTTAGTCTCTTGAAGGGAACCACGAGGCCTGATAAACGTGTAGAGCACACATATATGAAACAAAAATAAAATAAAATACCGAATTCAAATTATTTGCGGGTGTATTCATTTAAAAATATTTATTTCTCTTGTTGGACCAACCACAGCATTATATATATATATATATATATATATATATGTGTGTGTGTGTGTGCGTATTTGAACCTATGTGAAGTAACCATGATTATTTAGTTTGATTTGTCTACCATGTGTGAAAGAATAGAAACAACGAAGAAAGCATTGTAGGTTACCATTATTTGATTATTCTAATTAAATCCAGTGGACTGGTATGACTTAAAATCTCAAATACGATCAATTCGTATCAATTCGATTCAAGATAAATCTTCCTATTTCAACTCCAGCTTCATCTGCCTTAAAATTCCAATAAAGAAATTTGTGGTGTACCGGTTATCATCGTATGTAATCGACACGGCGGCCCAAGTTCAAATCCTGGAAGAGACTGCTTCCATTTTTACATAGCACTGACAACCTTGAGAGAGGTTAGTATCCCGCTATTCTTCCTCTAGTTATGGCTAATTTGTTAGGCATGCTGAGATATTTAAACTTGATATGACAACCGATTTACGAGAAAGAAATTTCTAAATTCAAACCTGTTAACCTCCGTTTAAAATATTAACTTTGCATTGCATCCCCGAGTGGAGAGGTTGAATAACTATGTACTACTTTTATCCGCTTTGTCAACTCACATTTCAAGATGATTTAAAGTCGAAACTGTTATTCTACAGTCGCTATCATCATCATCATCTTGTCGGGCCACTAGCACGGATATCCCTGACCCTCTCTCGCCACTTCTCCCCATCGTTCATCGCATCTGGCTGGTCTTCAGGGCTACATCCCGTATCCTCACATAGCTGCTGTATGTATGTTCGAGCTGGTTGTCCTGCTTTTGCTTGGCCATATGTGGGGGTCCATAGGAGTACATAACTTATGAGCTCGTCCTTGCTTCTCCAGCAGTGTCCTGCATGTCTGGTTCGTCTAACTTGGATAGTTTTCGTGATAGGAGGCAGGTGGCCGTATAGTTGGTGCCTTGTGGGGTGTTGCCGCCAGGACTTGTTCAATATTGCTCGCAGCATTCTTGTGTAATTGCCGTCTAGCTTCTTCTCCAGCCGTTTTGTTAGTGTCCATGTAGTTCATCCATATAGCAGTATCGATACGACAGCTACCTGGAAGAAACTGTGTTTAATTTTATCGGTTAGGTCTGATTTCCATATTATCGATAGCCTATTGTAGCTGTCCATATATTCGTTAGCCGCGTGTTGATGTCCTTTTCGGTTGATCAGACGCTGCTTCCTAGGTAAGTGAATTTGTTTACTAGTTTAAAAGGGGTTCCGTCTAGTGTGGAGATGTCATCTATATCTTAAATAGACTAACCTGGATTTATTAACATGTACCATATTTAGTTGTCGACATTACTGTTTTGAATAGAATTTTAATATTTGACATGTATCATATTTTTAGAGAAACTCGGGGGAACGTTGCCTCGTAAGCTTTAGGGGTTGTCGCCGTGGTGTAATGGATAGAATGCCTGACTGCAGCCACGAAGTAAGTAATTTCAAACTCCCCTTGAACTCTTACGTTCACTTTCGGATGAATAGACTTTGGAAAGATATAAAACTTTTTATCCAACCAACATCCACCTAAGTGTTAAAAAGAATCACTTCTATTTTTCGCTAAGAATGGTTTTGGCATGGAATACCAAATGAAGGTTAATTTGCCTTTAAAAAGAAACCAAATCTTATCGGAAGCTTTATTTAGCTACTACAACATAGCATTGTGTATGTGCCATGTTCAGATTAAACACTTACTGCAAGTAAAGGCAATTTTATGCAAATTTCATAAAGACACATACATTAAGATATTGAAAACATATAACATCATAAATAATATGATACAATAAGAGATTCAAAAAGATTATTGATGCGTGTTATACACTGGTTAAAACATACAAGTTTACTCCTTCCTATAGTGACTTCGAGGGAGACCCCGTGGAGTAGTGGCTAACGTTCTAAACTGTGACATAGTGGTAAGCGAGTTCATACTCCAGCCCCTTGCATTATGTTCACTTTCAAAATTATGAACCCACTTCTTCTTCTTGTCGTACCATCAGTACGGATATCCCTGACCCTTTCTCGCCACCTCTCTCTATCGTTCATCGCTTTCGGCATGTCCTCATGGCTACACCCCGGATTCTCACATAGCTGCTGTATGTAGGTTCGAACTGGTCGCCCTGCTTTTGCTCGGCTATATAAAGGGGTCTATAAGAGTACATCACTTATGAGCTCGTCCCTACTTCTCCAGCAGTGTCCTGCATGTCTGGTTCGTCTAATTTGGAATTCTAACCACTAAACATCTATGGTGTTTTTAGTTGCATTTATCATTAAGACGGTACCAAACACTGGGAATGCGGTTACAAAGGAATTATTATATTTCACAGTTTCATTTCTTAAGTGCTTGAGATTTTTCAGTTTGATTTACATCTTTGTTTTTTTCTATCTTTCTTGGAGAATAACTAACAATACCAAATAAAGAATGTAATACTAAATCTCATATACTGCAATATTAAAAGAACGCTGTCTACTTCATTTATATTTGTCACCAGGATATTATGCTTTTTCTTCAATTGTACTTTGGCTGAGTAGGACTTGGTTGACGCTTCACACTCAAATAAATCGGCCGAGGTCATTTTTAGCGAGGAATCAGTGTCAGAAAGTACACAGGAAATACATTAAAATATTCTGGTTCCAAATTCCCGATGCTGTGTGATTACAAAATACATCAAGCGTAAAAGCTTACAAAAGTATTTACACTGATGCAATGGTACGATCTAATGCTTACTAATAGTTCCTTTTGTTTAATCAATAAAATTGCACTGCACTTAAATAAAAAGAATGCATAAGATGCAGTTGGCGTATTCGAGATATCGCCAACGGATCACTACTAAAACAACTTTCAAGTACAGAAGCTTAGATTTATTTTGCCAGTTTGTTTACTGACATCTTATTTGTAACACAATATTACTTCAATAATTCTCTACAGATTTCTTTCTTAAAGAAATCCTGGCTCTTAAGAAAAACATAAACACTTTATGAAGAAAATGCAATGAAAAAATCAACGATAAAATATTTATATTTAAATTACCTTTTATTTTCAAATGTCGGGATTTTCTTTTTGCCCATGCAAAACATAGCCCCCATTCTCGAAAAAACAATCCCCGTTACCAGTTAATTTGTGTACTATGATCAATAATAAACTTTTAATAAAATATATTTTATTGGTTTCTGTATCTAATGACATATCAACCTTCCTCGGTTATTGAATGTCAAAGCCTTCCTTGTAGAACAGTGGTGATAATATTTAATCAATACCTGAAAGGATTAAAGGGATGGAAACCTTTCCCTAGGGTATTAGTCTGAAATGGAACGTACCAAGGCAACTGGAGTCTTAACTCACTTACTACAATGTCGTAGTCCAGCACTATAAACTATTTCAAAATACAATTGTTGCATTAGTTTATACTTGTGAAAATATTTACGCATTTATAACGAAATCGTTTTGTTATTGTTCAGATCATAATAATAGCTATCATGATTTGGGCAGTCTGTGTTAGTAAACAGATCGAGGAAGGTTTTTCTTCGGTCAATATTTACTACACATATCTTAGTATAATGATTTTCTCCGTAAAAAATGTAATCGGTGACCAAGATTCAAATTCTGGACTTCATTGTGCACCAAATACTGGACAAAACAGTTTGCTTTTTACTTATCATTGATGTCCTTGGAAAAGGCATGGATCCATCTGTTCCTCCTAACTTTGAATAAATAATTGGGCAGGCTGGGCTCTTTAACCTTGGTAAGGTAACTATCCAAAATGGAATACTCTGAATTCAAACCAGCTGTACTCCGTTACAAAATTAACCCATCCTACTCATGGCGAAGAGATTGAATAAATACTCATGGTTGTAAGCTAGTGTTCCAAATATAATTTCAATGCCAAGTTAAAGCGACTTTCGATATTTTAACTGAATTTGAGAATACGATTTACGGAGAGTCAATGAAGAAATTCGACAACAAGAATACTGGTCTTATTTGACTCCATTCTATCCCAATTTCTTTTACTATTCATTTATTAGATACAACAAATTATTACTTACCAGATTATATTTGGTAAATATCTATTTTGTTTAATGGGTTATCAACTTTCATGGGCTATTAAATGCCAAAGCCATCCTTGTAGAAGAATAGCAGTGATACTAATTCTGGGGAGCAAAGGGGTTTCATAATTTTCCCAAAAGTATTAGTTTGAAGTGAATGTAGTCGCGCAACCTGATCTAGAACTAACTTAATTTAAGGCTACAGTCATACACTTTAGACATTACAAGATCAGATACGATTATGGAATCACATTCTTACACTTAACATATGCTACGGCTTTTAAAGATCTAATTATATATCTCATTAACAAATACATTGTTTCCATATACGCTCCTTATTAGACTATAATATAGAGATTGTTTCATATTTGCTGATCATAGACTTGGCGAATCGATTTCAAAATCGGAACGAAGCTGTTTACTTTCAACTTCGTGCAAACCCCTTGTAAATGGAATCAATCTATCTCTTTCTTATACCCACGCCTAGCTATGGAGGAAATAAAACTGTTGAAAATTTCAGTTTCATTGAAACGCTCTTGTTCAACCGAGGCAATTTCTGTTGGGTGTGATATACGTTTTCACACATTGAATAACACAATTATTCGAAAAGATTTCAGGTCTTAAAACATGTACAAACATTACTGAATGTAGGTGTAAATATATAGAGACAAAAGATATCTTTAATATGCCAACACAAGTACCACGCCCTCATTATTAAAATTATAATATAACAAAGAGATGCAAGAAGTTTAGCGATGCCAGACCATGGACTCAATGAAAATAACTGCTTATATGAAGTGTCCATCTGATTGTCGTACTTGGCTTGTGTGAATAGACTGAATCACAAAGGCTGTTTCAATAATTGTGTTATAAACTAATTAGCGAATCTGTATTGAAAGAAAGTCGTTTGTTACCGAAAACTTCGACAAAAGGAAATGTATATATGTGTTGTTAATTGAACGTTAAAGAGGCGATCTGCATCGACAGGTTTTTGTACAATATCATCTGACAATAAAAGTGAAGTGTGGCTAAATACAATTACTGAGCAATGAGAATAATATTATACGATCACATCGAAGCTCTAAACATTCCGATCGAATTTCCTGTCGGTGAGATTCGTTAAGTGGCAGCCTTAAGCGAGACTAGTAACACGCACGCACGTACGCACGCACAGCCTCATCTCTCTCTCTCTCTATCTCTCTCTCACTATATATATATATATATATATATTCTAACTTAATTCATTACACTTTATCAATGATAGAGAGTGCTCTTTATTTATAAACAAAGCAAACTATGACAATGAAAATCAAACCTGGCCGATAAAATAAAACGCAGTTTTTTTCTCAAGCAGCGGTTGTGTTTGTACTGCTATATGGATGCACCTCATGGACGCTAAATAGACGTATGGAGAAAAAGCTTGACGGCAATTACTCAAGATTTCTGCTACCTGTATTGAACAAGTCTTGAAGGCAACGCCTCACAAAACGGCTACCAACCACCCATCGCGAAAACTATCTCAGTTTGACAAACCAAACATGCAAGAAACTGCTGGAGAAGTTAGGGCAAACTTATAAGCGATATACTCCTGTGCATCCCTTCACATTAAGGAGCAAAGGTAGGACGACCAGCTAGAACCTATCTACAGAAGCTCTATGCTGATACGTGATGTAGCCTGGGGGACCTTTCAAGAGCGAGGGACGATAAGGAGAGGTGGCAAGAAAGGGTCAGGGAAAACAGTGCAAGCCGCACAACATGATGATGATGAAGAAAATCCGCTAACAATATACTGCAAAAACTATAACAGACGCAGACTATACATGTGATCTACCGATCCTAAAAAATATACCTGCTCAAGCCGAATCCCTGTTGATGGCCTGAAACAAGCAGCAGGAGGCATTGCTATCTACGTCAATGCAAACGAATGGAATTGATTTATCTTAAACCAGAAGGAGCTATTTCTACTTAAAGTGACAAACAAATTGCGAAGACCACTTCACATATTTCGACAGCAATATTTCATCAACTGAAATCGATATCAAAAGACATATGTTCACTATGTACCACTATTGACAGATAATCGATCATGTAGAAATGTGATCTCTCTGAAAAAATAAAATGCAATTTCTTCGTAGCCGCTGCAGTGTCAATACTTTTGTATAGATGCACCAGATAGATGCTAATGAAACTAATCTAGAAAAAGGAAGATGTAAATTGTACAAGAATGCTTCGAACTGTTTTGAAAAAATCATGGAATAATCACCCCATAAAACAGAAGCTGTATAGCCACTTACCTCCCATCGTACAAATCATCCAAGTAAGAAGAGAAATACGTTCTGGGAACTGCTGGAGAGGGAAGAATGAACTATTTGGAGTTCTACATATGGATTCACAAGTGTTGTGCTTTTGGTAAGAACTTACATGACAGCTCTGAGCGGATATTAACATGTAGTCTAGAGCATTTGCTAAGAGGGATAGGTGATTGGTAGGAGTGGTGAGAGTAAGAGTAAGGAAACTCCATGCAATTAGTATAATATATATATACATATATATATATATATAATCATCAAGTAATCAACTTCTTCGAGGTTGTCACTGGCGTCTTGAAAGAAGGCATATTAGCACCATATACTAGTATCATTAAATAGGTTTCCAGACTCTTTTCGTATGGGTACTTTTATTGAAAGTACACACATGAAACTCTAGTCCCCTTTCGAAGTAATCTCCTCCGGCTGCAATGCACTTTTTCAATCGTTCCAACAACTTCTGGAAGGCACCATGGAAGTCCTCTCGTGTGAGCGTATCAATGACCATCCTCACAGCTTCTTTCATCTCCTCAATTATCTCATAACGACAGCCTGTGAGCTTAGGGAATAACTAAAAGTCACATGAGAAAGGTCTGGACTATAGGGAGGGTGAGCAACTGTCTTGATGCCCATATTGGTCAAAAAGTATGTGATAAGGATGGAGTTGTGGACTGGTGGAAATGCCACTGACCCGATTTGAACAGTTCTGGCCTCTTCCGACGGAATCTCTTCCTAAACTGCCTTAAAATCTCAACATAGTAACCCTAACCCTAACCCTTTGGCCAATCAACTCTGGTGTAATTACTTCCATACTCCTCCCACACCTCTCATCATCCCTCACAGACTCTCCGCCTTCCTTGAATCTCTTATGTCACTCAAAAACTTATGCTCGATTCATGCAAGATGGTCGAAAAGCAGTCTGAAGCATTCCATACGTTTATGTGGCATTTGTTCCAAGTTTAAAGCAGAAGTTTATTGCATATCGTTCTTCTAAAGTGTCCTCACGTCCAGATTGGATTTTTGAAATCCTCCAGGTGTGACAATCAGGTTTTAGTAGGGTGTATTCCAATTGCTGCTCTAGCTGTTCATTTGAACCTGAAATCATAAAACTTGGTCAATCATCTCATAAGATGTATAGCAAGACCATAGTGAATTCTCAAGAGTCTACGACAATTTTAAATGCCAATACAAAAAAATTCTGGAAACTTATTGAATGCACCACGTATGTTCATAATCAGCCTAAAAGCATCTACGACGAACTTCAATAGATCTAATAAAGGAAGACGTTTTCAAATTAAACTTTGGGAGTAGTAGACGTTATATTAGCGAAACTATGACAGACGTAGACTACACAGATGATAGAGCGCTTCTTACTAATACACTTGGCCACACCAAATTAATGGTGTACATGTATTGACACAAATGATATATATACATATATATATATATATATATATATATATATATATAATTTTTTTGTTAGCCTAACAAGAAAAAATAAGGATTTTTGAATGAATTGGTCTGCAAATGAATTTGAATGTGGTACTCTATGTTTTATTTCATATAACTATGTTCCTAGTTTTTCAGACTTTGTCGTCGACTTCCGAAGCCTAATATCAATAATAATAATAAGCCGCGAAAAAAGACTCCGCTAATCATTATTAACCTCTTGAAGACGACCATAAAGTTTGAAACCAGTGTAGAGTTATATGAAATAAAACCTCAAGTGACATATTCAAATTCTTTCGTTGACCTACTCATTTCAATATATAATGCCATCCATAGACAGATTGTTTCGTTGTATCACAACTCATCAGTGTGGTTACACACGTTAGGTTCTTCAAGTTGAGACTGATACCCAGCGAACTTCATGTCAAGCTCATAACATGACCTCATTATGTATGCCATAGTTGCTAAAGGTTATACGCTATAATTTCTTAAAAGTTATGCACAATAATGTGGTAAACGTTATACGCTATAAGAAAAGAAAAGAAAATGTCCTTGCAATGTAGCATTTTTATTTGTTGAATAAGAATTATCTTCTGGTATCTGAGTGTCTTCAACTGACTTTTCATATCTGTTGTCAGAATACCTAGCAAATAACCTCTTTATTTGGTAGGTATATGTTAAGTATGGGAAGGATATTTTTTCAAATAATCTCTCCCTATATGGTATGTTGATTTGTTTAAGTATTTCTCAGTTACTCGAAATCTGTCGATCCTATTTCAAAGCAGTACCGTTCAGATTTATGTCTGATCAATTTAGTGACAGTGTTTGTAGATGTTTTATCCATTTATTTTCGTATTTTTCTATTGAATATGTGATATGTGTATGTATACGTGTGTATGTGTGGCATGATGTTTTTTTTTCTTTTCATTAAAAATCTTAGAAATGAAAATTTGATCTATTCTTACCGATTTTCTCTTGACGGCAACAATATTTCAGGAGTTTGGTTTGATTTTATAAATTAAAAAAATTGTTCATAATTTCCTTTGCAACCAATTTCCACCATCAGTATTCATTTTTTTAGGGAAAATCAAACCATTATTTTTTTCTTTAAGATCATATAAAACTGGTTTTAAATAATTATGAACGCGTGACGATCTAAATATGAACAAATATAACCACTATTGAAACGTACAAAAAATATAAACAATCTACACTCAAGAGGAAGCATATCAGACATCAAAAATATACTGTCTAAAAAAAAAAGGATATCTTGATAAGAACCAATGATGGTGGAATGCTCTTAGAGAGAACATTACAAATAATTTTTTTAATATAAAATTGAACCAAGCTTGAACATTTTCATTGACAAGAAAAATGTTTAAACGAAAACCTTCTTTGGGATTTTAACGAAAATACCTACCCACACACAAACTCAAAAACACCCACACTTGCATATTTATAAAAAAATCCTTAAAAGATATATATATATATATGTGTGTGTGGGTGTGTGTGTGTGTGTGTATACACATTAAAATAAAATGGTCTGCAAATGAAATTCAATGTGGTATTTAAGGTTTTTATATTCTCGGCACGTATTTCGGACGCCGTTGTCCTTTCCGAGAGATGAATGATACGTTTATTTTGAATGCGTTAGGATTTTATTCAATTTATTCATTCATTTATTTTTTATTTTTTCAACTCGTAGATATTTTGTTTTGTGTTTGTAAAAATTAGTATAGATGCATGTAAATCAGGTTTTGGTATTTTTTTTAGCTTTCTTCCTCTTTGACTTGAAGATATATATATATATATATATATATATATATATATATATATATATATCGAGAGAGAGACAGAGATAGAGTGGAGATAGAGGGAGACTCAGAATTGAGAGAGAGGGAAACTTAGAATCAATTGATAGTTTACTGACATCAATTGATGGAGCCACGTATACTTCTTAAAATCTTAAAATCCCGTAAAACCAAATGTGATAAAAGAATTTTTCGTGCGCAATTACTTTCTTCGCGTTACTGCCAGTTCTATGAGGTGATCTGAATCACCAAACGTACTTTTTGACTCCTTTCGCAAGTCGAATTCACTTTCTGATTATATCTTGATATTGCAAGCGACAACAATTTCTCCCCACCTATCAATAAAGACGGAGTTGTCGGTGCTTACAATACCTAATTTCCTAAACAATGAATTATATATATATATATATATATATATATATATATATATATATATATATATATATATATATATGAAGTTAATCGGCTTATCAATTCAGACCTATTCAACGATTAATCTTCGTAAATAGAGAGGATTTAGTTGGTTTTTTTTACTCCAAAGATAATCTACAATTTCTTTATCATGTCCCTTATGCTCTTGTATTTTTTATCAACTTCCATTCGATTGAGGGTGTTCGACTTTCATATTTTTTTCTTTTTTCGTCCACCCATATACGAGGTTCTTTCAAAAAGTGTTAAGCCTCACCAAGAATGTTCATAACTACACATGTTTACGGTGTCAGTACACGAGTAATTTTTATAAATATTGAAAAGCTAATTTGGATTTTTTCGAGTTTTATAAGAAAAGGAAGTGATTTGCCACTTTAATCATTTTAAAAAAAGTTCAGCGCCGCTCTACTTTCTACTCTTTAAACGATACACATATTTTGAAAATGTCGCAATTAAAAGAAAATTTTGTGCTTAAAAAAAAAATCTGCGATTCCATGGGCCTTCTCCAAGTCCGATATTAGTGAGGATTACGCACAATTGGTAAACTACACTATCTCTCAAGCATTCACCATTCACAGTGGATGTGCCCGTGGTGTAGTCGTTATCGTCGTAGGGAAATGAACACGGTGTCTCGAGTTCAAATCCTGGACGAGACTGATTGCATTTAACATAGCACTAATACCCTTGGGAAAGGTATGAATCCAATTATTCTCCCTCCAGCTATGGGTAAATAGTAGGACAGACTAGGTTTTTCAGCCTTGGTCAGGCAACTAGTCTAGGAGAAGGAAAACTCTGAATTCAAACCTGTTAAACTCCGCTTAAAAATTGACCTTGTGTCATATCCTGCCCGAGCGGAGGGGTTGGATAAATAGTACCATTGACTGAACACTCGTTTTTATTTATATGGAGAGTTTTTTGTATCTCCGCTTTTTACTAATTTTTTATTAGGATTTTATTTATTTTAACATGTTTTCTAGGTTACGGTAACTTAATTACATAATTTCTCTTGAATATTTTTATTGATTTGTTCCTAGAGAGGCACTCTTAGCGTAATGGTTAACATGATAAGAAACGAAATCGGTGACCCTGGTTCAAATCCCGAACGAGGGTGTTTGTGTTTCACTTTGCACGCATGACTTGGGGAAAAGGAATGAAAACCGCTGTTGTTCCTACCACCAGCTATGGGTAAATATTGAAGCAAAGTGAGTTCGTTAGCCTTGGTTAGACAACCAGTCTATGAGAAGGAAACTGTATTCAGAACAGCTTTAGTTTGTATCACATCATATTCGTGGTGAATTAGTTGGATAAATACATAAATTGTTTCCTTCGAAACAATTTGCATATATATATATATATATATATATATATATGTGTGTGTGTGTGTGTCTGTGTGTGTGTGTGTGTAATTTTTCACTTTAATTTACTTTCTCTTAGTGGAACAACGAATCTCACCGGATAATCAGTGAATTATTATTATTATTATTATTATTATTATTATTATTATTTACTCTTCTAGAGTTTTTCACATCAGTATTAGCTGATGGTTTTTCACTGGAGTTTGAGTGACAGCAAGTCTCCTCAAGTCTCCAGGAATCGTCGCAGTATTCTGGCCGTCCTCAGCAATGTTGTTGTTTGGATAGTCTCTACCCGTCCGCTAACTTCCAAGTCCTCCAGGCCCTTTAATAATCCTTCAGTTACTGTGCCTAACACACCAATCACAATTGGCACAATCGTTACTTTCATGTTCCACAGTATTTTTCAATTCTCTAGCAAGGTCGAGGTACTTATCCCTCTTTTCACTTTCCTTCAGATTTATTCTGTGGTCCGCCGGGACAGCAAAGTCAACAATTTTGCAGATTCTCTTTCTTTTGTTGATTATGATGAGGTCTGGTCTTCTGTCCGGGATTAGGTGATCCGTTTGTATGTTAAAGTCCCATAGGAGTTTATGCGAGTCATTTTCTAGGACAGGCGCCGAGTTGTGCATATACCATTTGTTTGTATATTATTATCATTATTATTATTATTATTATTATTATTATTATTATCATTATTCACTCATTAGAGCTTTTCACATTGTTGTATACTCACATAATAAATATTCTTATATACACATATACATATATATGCTGGATACATACCGACGCAATGATAGCAGACGCAATGACAATGGACGCAGGAAGGAAGACGCAGGAAGACTTCTTTAAAAACATTTTACCTTTCCCTTTATTTGTAAGGTTCCGAAAAGGTTGTGTGGGGTTTTACTGTGAGAGGGAGCTGGAGACCGAACATAAACTGCAACTTCTTGACCCCACTGTTATGACCGCTACGTTGTGTCTTTCTTGTTCTCCTGATGCTGGGGTCCACTCCATCGGGGTTTCCGAAGGCCCCCTCGGTTGGGTGTGGCTTTCCCTACCACATCTGGTCTCTAGCTGTCTGGAATTCTACTGGCAACTTCTTCTTGGACTCGAACTCAACTGAGTTAAATAATAATTCAACGCCCACACGATCGCCCACTGGATCTTTGAAATCGAATGTTTAATCGTCATCAAGCGGAAATAACTGTCATGCAGTTCAGAGGTCACTCACTTCCGGTGCATCAGTCTGTATTGGCACAGTGGGACCTTCACCTTGTCCCATATTACAAGCCTTAATCAGCCCACGCAATCTCTTTCGATTACTGGCCATTGGAATGTGTCACTTCCTTCCGATGCATCACCTTGGAATAGCATTTCTTTGGGCCGGGTCGAAGATCAAAACATAACAACATCAGCGTTAACCGATGGTTTCTCACTGGAATCTAAGTGACAGCAAGTCTCCTCAAGTCTCCAGGACTCTTCTCTATTAATATTATTCATAGTAGTAGTAGTATTTTGTATATATGTATTTACCAACCCCCTTCGCCATCGAACAAGATCAATTTAAGCACAGTAAAGTTGGTTTGAATCTGAGTGCTCCTTTGTATATACTAGTTGCCTTACTAAGGTTAAAGATCCCAGTCTGTCCGACTATTTTCCCATAGCTAAGAAGGAAAGAAGAGATGGATCCATACCAATCCTAAAGACAATTAATGCGAGGTCAAATACAAACCACCTCAACCAGGTTTTGATCTCGAATCACTGATTCTATCTCCTGCGAAGATAACCTTTATGCTAAGTGCACCTTCATCATATAATATATCATAATTTGTAGTAGTAGTACTTGCAGTTGTTGTTGTTGTAGTAGTTACGACTCGCTTGCTAATCTAAAAACTGGCAGAATTTTATGTCTCTGAATCTCTTAATATTGCTTGAACAAAAGTGTAGACGTGTACATTGACGGTGATAGAGTAAACGAAAACAAAGCAATTCCATAGATTCTTTCTCTTCAATTGGCTAGAAGGAAATGTTTAAGCTACACAACGCCCATACGAATTCCTTCTGGAAACAGATGGATAAAGAAATGATAAGTTGAAGTGTACAGGGAAGAAATGAGCGCATGATAATAAAGGAAACTGAAATCCAATTTAAATCTAAGTAGTAATGTACAGAGAAAAGATTATAAACTTTTATAGAGAAATCAAATTGAGAGTTTTAATCTACTGAGATCAGCTGTATCGATGGAACAATACCTTCTAATATCAGCAGACATCTATTGTTAGCTTGGCTATCTGCCTAGGAGGAAAATTATGGCCTCGGAACACTTACATCCATCGACCCACCTCTATAGAATATGACAAAGGGACCCACTGGTTTTAAGAGTAAAGTCGCTTCCCGGCTTGCCACACTCGACCTTTAAATTTTCCTATCGCAAGATTGAGGGCTCATCGACCTTACTAGTTTAGTTCCCTGGTGACCCGACCTTCTACAACAGATATAAGATCGGCTTCGTATCACGAATAAGACGTTACTAATAGCCGGAGGTTTAAGTCAGACGTTGAAAATATCTTCAAAATCATCGATATCTAAGATTTTTTTATGACTGACTGACCACATGTCCATTGGTGGTTTGTATCATCAACGCATACGAAGCAAATACTATTTTCGAGCTGAAGCTTTATTTTTCACTGTAATTTTTGTGTTGTATATTTAAATTGAAAGTTACTGTCATACTGATTAATTTCTTGTAACTACACATTAATACGTGAAATGCGTTCACTGAATGTTCCTATTTACATTTTCGTGTTATCGTTTCGAGAGAGTTCTTTGTTTGTTTGGGTTTTAAAACATATCAACCTTTGTAGGTTATGTAATATTATGGACGGGCGCCGTCATTGAATTGCAGCGGTCTCAAGGTTGGAGAATGCGCGAGCACATCAGCTGTTATCAGTCGTTGGATACATGGGTCCGACGATCAATAATGTCAAGAACCTCGCTGGTGCAGGCAGAGTGACCTGTAGAGTCCAAGCGTGATTTTAATATAATCACGCGTGAACCTTCACGTGCTACACTACTGTTTTCACTGGTGATCATCGAGCCTTCTGGAACCTTCAAATTGATCCATCAAATCGCTATATAAGGAAACCAAGTAGCGAGATTCTGGCAGTTCAAGACAGTTTTCCAGGCAGGTTCAACAAAGGTCCACGACGCCCCTACCCATATCATACCCAGCCTGTCGGCAATTCGATTGATATGAAAGTATCAACAGGCCAACGATAACGACGCCGCCGTCATCGCCAAGAAGAGGAGAGTGAACCTTTCTACGCATGCTAGCTGAAGTGCGCGGAGGAAAAGAAGACGTTTGAGAGCGACAAAAAAAAAAAAGAAGGCGAGGAATAATGCTATTGAACAAACCTTTTTTTTTTTTAACTACAGTCCGCTGTAGTCCCCAAGAATAAAAACAACCACTATTTTCTTCCTTGAAATTCGAGTTTTAAGTGTTTCTTTTCTGCGATTTCATTTCTTTTAGACACAACGTTTTTTGGTCCAATGCTACAGTTATCTAATGCCAAATAAGCTTTTATATAAATAAAAACTTATATTTCAAACCATTCAGTTCAATATAATTACAAAGTTTAACTGTCAAAAACGTTTTTCTTTCAAGCTATTCAGTTTATTCAAGCAGTTCTATTTCAAACAGTACAGTTTAGCATAAAGAAAAATCATAATCACCCTCGAAAATCTAATTCCACATTACCGCTACCTATCCCTAAACTGATTAAAATATGTACCTTATGCATTTCACACTGTTACTTCCAATGCAACAACGTATTTCATAAATAAAAATTTAGTCTATGAATGGGTTCTTGCATGCATTTATCTTGAATTCTTAGAATCTGGCCCCTTTAAATATATCATACCCAATACTGCACGTTACTTAAGATATAAAGACGACATCCTACTTATCTATCCACAAGATCTTGATTTACATAGCATCAATGACAGACTGAACAACGTAGAACATTCTATAAAGTTCATATATGAACTTGAATCCAACAGCACCGTATCTTTTCTGGACATATTCCTTATTAGGAATATCAACAAACTAGAATTCAAGATTTACCGTAAACCCACCTGTAAAAACGACCACATACATTTTTATTTACACCACAAAAACAACACGAAAAGAGGTATCATCTTAGGTTTTTATCTTAGAGCTCTACGTATTTGTTCCTCGAAATATTTAAATGATGAATTCAACCACAGAGAAAACTACTTCCTTAACCTTCTATACCCCAAATCTTTTATACACTTTGCTAAATCTAAAATTCTCAAAATCCACCATAAGAATCAATCTCGAACTAATGCCTTCTCATATTCTTATAAAACTAGCCCCCGCTCCCCAAAGATTCATAATTTTGCCAAACAATTCCTCTTCTCACAGCATAATAAACAACTTAAATAAAACTTGATATCAAAACTGTACTTTTACCCTTTAAATCGATCCCTGAATTAGTACACTCTAGCCTTCAACGAAAAATATTTTCAGACGCCGGTGTTTATTGTATCCCTTGTAATAATTGAGAATCAAAATATATTGGTGAAACATCTCAAAACCTTCACGTCGCTTGAAAGAACTCAAAAGAGACATAAAAAATTGGTAACTTAAATAATGCTCTATTTCAACACATTTCTCAATCTAATCATAACTTCGATTTCAATTCTGCAAAGATGCTCATTTACATTCATGATAAAAGACTAAGACGCATTTCAAAGCCGTTGCTATTTCACTCTGTAATTCCATAAATACTTGTACGGGCTTTTATAATTTTTCTCCTTACTTGAGCAAGTCCATTTTAAATAGCTACAATATATTCCATCTTTAGTTAGTATATTCCACATATATGATAATTTTATATTTTCTTTTTTTTTTTCTTTTTGTCTTTCTTTTTCTTTTTCTCCTTTTGATTCGAAATCTTTCTTGATTATCAACATATATATATAAATGAATTCTACATATTATTTTTAATTTTAAACAATAAACGCTGATTCACTAATTAATCGGCCACCTTTTTCTTGTTATACAAATTTTCCCTAGGTTTTTGTATTTAAAATTTAACATCCCTAATTTGATTTAACATCCCTAATTTCATCCTTCATAGTCCTGATGATGGTTCGTTAGAACCGAAACGCTATAGTATCGATTTTACTTCTCTTTCTAACTGGATTACTTTGTTATTAATTTTTCTTTATATAGTGTCGGATTACACTCCATTATTTACTTCCATGTTAGTATAAGTATATATTTTTTGTTTACACACAGTTGAATATTAAGATCGTTCAATTTCAAACAATTCGATTTTGCATACAAAAACGGTTCCTTTTCAAATAATTTAATTTAGCATAAGTACGCAGTTTAAATGTCAAAACTGTTCTATTTCAAGCAGTTCAGTTTAGCATAATTACGCTGTTTAGTTTTACTTGACACATAGGTAGGGCCCTATAGGGTGCTACAACTCCAGGCTAGACTGGACTCTTAGACGGGACCATAAAAAGTACTAACCATATTTACCAACCCCTCCGCTCGGGCAGAATATGACACAAGGTCAGTTTTTAAGCGGAGTTTAACAGGTTTGAATTCAGAGTTTTCCTTTTCCTAGACTAGTTGCATCAGCAAGGCTGAAGAACCTAGTCTGTCCTACTATTGACCCATAGATGGAGGGAGTATAATTGGATTCATACCTTTCCCAAGGATATTAATGCAATGTGAAATGCAATCACTCTCGTCATGGATTTGAACTCGTGTCGCCGTGTCCATTTCCTACGACGATAACCATTACACCAAAAGTACTAACAAGCTCGGAAGAGTGGACCGGACAGAAATGACAACGAAGATATACTTTCTACTCGCAAGATCTCCAGAACTCGACACTCAACATAAAATGTAGTTAACTGTCCTATCCAGGAGACTAAAAGGTAGGAAAAAGTATGACCAAGGTAACTCGTATAATGAACATGATTATCGAGTTGTACAAAGTTCAGTAAGTTCTTTAGCCCTCTACTTTTGGCCTTGTGCCAAACAAACCTCAGCTTAATAAATAATTATCAAGTAAACCCAAACTTATTATCTGAATTTCTGTGATTTTCACTATCCGAAATATTTTATCTTTAGGAGACGTGGTATCATGACTAAAATGCTTAACTCTCTCTCTCTCTCTCTCTCTCACTCTCCCTATATACATATGTCATGACATGGCAACGAACAATATATATATATATATATATATGTACATATATATATACGTATATAGGTATATTTATAATTATGTGTATAAATATATGTAAACATGTATATATATATATATATATATATACATTTATATATATTTATATGTATATATATGTAAATATATCTATGTATATATATGTGTATATATATATATATATATGTATACGTATAGTTGTGTATATATATTCATATATATATGCATGTATATATATATATATATATATATACATATACCTTTAAGAAAAAAAACAAAGACCGGTTAATTCAGGATTATAAATTTATTTCCATCCCGTATGTTCAGTTTCTGGTGTTAAGCAAAAACATGAAGAAAAAAATAATATAGGACTTCTTCACACCCAATGGATAATTATAATGGATTATTATAATGGATATATAAATATATATATATGTATATATATATATATATATATATATATATTGTACACACACGCACATACACACACACACACACACATATATATATATATATATATATATATATGTGTGTGTGTGTGTGTGTGTGTGTGTGTGTGTATACGGCAAAAATGAACGTCCAAATTGACATTTTCAATGCAAATATTATAATATATTATAAGAACTAATTGTGTCGATGATAATTCTTTTTCATTCTTTTTGTATATTAAGAACCAAACTCTTATACAAACTGTAGTGCGGATTAAATCTAAATTCCTGCAACTTCGTTGTCCGAATTCTTGGAAATCATTAAAAGAAGATGTTTTGTTGCTTTCTACCAATGTATGTTTGATAATTTTTTAAACATGTACGGAAACCAAAATTAATTTTCTTATCTCGAAGTGATTTTCAGCAAAATATTGTTTTCAACCCGACTGAAACAATACTTATCCATTTCTTTGTGATTGGCCTCAGAGAAGGGTTTTGAAACATTTTTTCATTGTTTAGTCAAACGAACAAAATAAATAGATGTTAAGCTTTTAATATTCTAAACAGTTATTCACTTTTTCGAATAAAGCGGTTACTTGTACAATTTCGTTAAAACTACCTGCAACAATACTGCTTATAAAAAAACTTTACTATTTTCACTTTTCAACAATATCTTATACATATTATGGCTAAGGTGAATTAGTTATTGCAATTTAGTCTCCGTCTCTCACTTACCATATTTACTAACCCCTCCACTCGGGCAGGATATGACAGAAGGTCAGTTTTTAAGCGGAGTTTAACAGGTTTGAATTCAGAGTTTTCCTTCTCTTAGACAAGTTTCCTCAGCAAGGCTGAGGAATATAGTCTGTCCAACTTTTGACCCATAGCTGGAGGGAGAATAACTGGATTCATACCATTCCCAAGGGTATAAGTGCTATGTAAAATGCAATCAGCTTCGTCCAGGGTTTGAACTCGTGTCGCCGTGTCCATTTCCTACGACGATAACCATTACACCACGGACGCCTCTCACTTACAGCGACCCTGGTATCCAGTTTTGAGGCATAAAACAAAAAAATAGTCACGTGAACTCTTCTTGTAGGGTTGATAAAAGGCCACACACGCCGCTAGCGATGTCATCCACACCTACCATCATTGAGTAAAATAATTGATAATGCCTTGTCTTGGAAATTCTATTCTTTTACCGTTTTTGAAACTGGTCCAAAAAGGAAGTTACATCATCGATAATAAACTGAATGGGATTTTTCTGTAATCACTTTTTTTTCCTTTTCTGATACGGTCTCGTTTTCATCATTTCCTGTTGGCTTTATATCCTCCATCTTTCTTCGAAACTTGGCAACGCTACATAATTTATGCTTTTTCTTATATAATGTTACCATTTCAAATACATGCGCGCTTAGATTAACGGTTATGCAACGAGTGACATTCGTCCAAATCCTGGACGAGGATGTTTGCATTTAATTCCCCGCTCATGCCCTTAAGAAAAGCATTAATCCATCTCCCCCAGCTATATGTAAATTGTAGAATAAACTGGATTCTCTAGCCTTTGTTAGGCAAGCAGTCGATGAAAAGGTAAACATTGAACTCAAACCAGCTGTAATCCGATAAAATTGACTTTATATCACATCTCGCCAGTGATTGTGCAAATTCCTTTCTCTTTCAAATGCTGATTTTCATTGCAGGTTTTCTTCTTTTGAAAGTATCTCATAATGTAATCTCTCTTCTCTGACTCCATCCAAAAATTTGCCTTGTACACTATAACAAGCAAAGCTTTAGCATATATTGTACTCCTCCTACTTAGATAATTATGGATTGAATAAAGCTTAATGTATGGTTAATATCTACAATATTTTCGTATGAATGCTTTATTCTAACACGATTAACTTTTGGGACACATATCCACTTTTAAGTAAAGAAAATAAATCCCTAGATACTAAAATTTTGCCATGCGTTTTCTCTTATCTTCAGGTTTTATTTTAGTTTTAAAAAAAATACGTGAAACAAAGAGTTGTCAATGCATTCTCGAAGATACAGACGAAATGTTAAGCATTACGCCAACAACCTTCAAGAGGTTCGAAGAATTATTCAGCCAAGTGCGCTTCTTTTTGCTTTTGTTGTTCACACAATGCTGATAAACTTTCGGCTCAGCACATGAGTTAGTTTGGTGCAAACTTGAGCGCAGGTGTTAACGCGCGCTTGGGGAGGATGTGTCATTCACAGATGTCAAAATAAAAATCCCAGATAGAAAATTGTGAATGACGTCATGCACCGGAAGCGCGCGCGGAGGATTTGGAGGATTTTGAAGAAAGTCAGTTAGTTGAGTTCCTGGCTCGGAAGAAGACGGTTGACTTTCACTAGCTCGCCGAAGCCAGGCCAGTTGCCTTGTGGCGGGTGCGAACGTGATGTGGGGGTGGGCAGATAAAAAAGTTATCATAGAATGATTGTGCATCTCTCTTCCTTATATCGAAACCTTTAACTCAAAGGTAATAAAAGGTTTCGTACCTGAACTAAGAAGTCGTTACGTGTTTTTCGTGTTTCGGGATTCCTATGTTCAATCTATACATTTTATGAACATTTTATGTACATTTCGCATATCCGTATCATGGGTATGTGAGAAGTATTCTGAGTGCAACCGACAGGATGAACATTGTTTTAAGTGTAATTAATTTGTACCTGTTTAAAGGGGGTAAATTATTCCAGTAATCAAAATAAAGTCTAATATATGGCTCATACCAACAATATTTTTATTGTTGTAGTCTATTCTTACGTAATTGACTTGGAATGACTAATTGATTTTAATGGCATTTCAATACGTCAAGGTTTATTTTATATCAAGGAGTTAGGTAATCGCATTCAAAATAAAATTATTGCTTAGCTGTTTCTTGAGAGTTTTGTTAGACAAAGTGTCCCATCGAATATGAATTATTTTTAAACTGATCTATTTGACCCATATATGGGATCATAACAGATGCTACCACAACGAATCAGAGTGGACCTGGGAGTAAGGCAGTGAAGAAATACTCCCAAGATCTCCAGAACTGAAACCTCACTATCTTTATCTTTTCCGAGGTTCTAACTACTCTAACGGAAATATAAAACATATTCTGAACCCCACTGACAAGGCATTTTGGAACTAAAAAAATCTTGATGAATATAAATTGAGAGCTATTCAAAAAAAAAACTTTAGGGGAGTCAAACGCATCGTTATCTAATACTTCCAAATGGAAAAATAATTAATGTATTTTATTTGGGTACATATCGACATCATATAGTTACCCTCTGTGACTGATCTCAAGGAAGCTAGAAGTCACGGGAACACGGAAGGTCATATGACTGAATTTCTAACACACGCAAGGTCAAATTTCATTTATTTTTCTTTTTTGTATTTTTTGTTCATTTCGTGAACAATTTTTTTTGGTACAGTTTATGTAGTTTTTTTAATCTGATTGAATTTCCTTCGGTTATCACTGATATCAGCATGTTTTAATCAGATACATTCGCTAGACAATTCCTTTGTAAATAATGATGGAACTATTCTCAAGATGGCGTCAGGTGTGCTTTATTAAGAGTATCTAGCTTCTTTTCGCTCTCTTTTCTTAATATTCTTCATGAATCTAACTCTAACCACATACAAACCAATCCTTGTTCTTTCTCTCTATCATAAAAAAATGATTGATTATATCATCGTCGCATTAAACCCAGGAATTATTCCAAGTGATATCAAATTCTTCAGACCTCTTCAAATTTCATTCACGTTTTCTCTTATTTTCAGGTTCTATTTTTGTGTTTCTATGGACAATTTCCCTCGATTGTACTGTTGAACGCAATTCAAATATTAATGTCAACATGCACTACAATTTCTTGATTATATATATATATATATAAATATATATTGTTTACTCAGACTTCGGAGTGATGGCAATCCTCCAGTTTCTCATAAGAAATATGCAGCGGATACTTTCATTGACATTCTACTTAGATATATAAACCTTTACATTTGAAACCTTAAATTCTATTCTCAACAAATAGACTCTTAGCACGAAACAATCGCCATGGCTATTAACTCTGTTTACATTTGCCATGCAGGGTGCAGTCAATGGAAAGGACTCTCTTTCCCAGGGCAAACATTTTGGAGGAGTATCGTGGCGTAGTGGCTAACCACCTGAACTGTGACATCCTCGTAATCGAGTTCAAAACTAGTTATAATATTACGTACACATTGAAACTAATACCTTAAAAAGAGGTTTGCACCGCCTTATGTCGCTAGTTATGAGTTAAATATTACCACTGCTGTTCTTTTACAAGTATGGCTTTGGCATTAATTTATCAACGAAGGTTTCTAAGCATTTAAAATTATCATAGACTCTTGAAAATTCACTATGTTATTGCTATACATCTTATGAGATGACTGGCCAATTTTTATGATTTCAGGTTCAGATGAACAGCTACAGCAGCAAATGGAATACACCCTACTAAAGCTTGATTGTCACAGCTGGTGGATTTCAAAAATGTAATCTGACACTTTAGAAGAACGATATGCAATAAAATTCTTTTTTAAACTTGGAAAAACAAGTGCCACAAGAACGTATGGAATGCTTCAGGCTGCTTTTCGACCATCTTGCATTAAACGAACATCAGTTTTTGAGTGGCATAAGAGATTCAAGGAATTCAGGGAGTCTGTGAGGGATGATGAGAGGTGTGGGAGGAGTAAGGAAGCCAATAAACTAGAATTGATTGGCCAAAGGGTTAGGGTTACTATGTTGCGGTTTTAAGGGAGTTCAGGAAGATATTCCGTCGGGAGAGGCCAGCACTCTTCAAATCGGGTCAGTGCCATTTCCGCCAGTCCACAACTACATCCTTGTCACAGACTATTTGACCAAGATGGGCATCTAGAAAGTTGCTCAGTCTCCGCTTACTCCAGACCTTGCTCCCTGTGACTTTTTTGGTTATTCCCTAAGCTCAGAGGCTGTCGTTATGAGACAAAAGAGGCTGTGACGAAGGTCATTGACACGCTTACACAAGAGGAATTCCATGGGGCCTTCCAGAAGTTGTTGGAACGATTGAACAAGTGCATTGCAACTTGAGGAGCTGACTTCGAAAGGGACTAGAGGTTCATGTGTATACTATCAATAAAAGTGCCCATACGAAAAAAGTGTGGAAACTTATTTAATGTTACTCGTACTTAACCAAGAAACCAAAATTAAACAGAACCAAACTTCTTGTTAAAAATGTATATGCTTTCGATGAATTGAGTAGAACGAGACAAACTAGTGCGAGGATTAAGCTGTAGAATCTGTTCAGTTATGATCTGTTAAGGAAATAATCCTGTTCTCATTCTGGAGCTGACAATTGTATGCTACTGACCGAGAAGACTCGCTAAACGATTTCCTTTATCCAGACATAAAATCACGCTGTTGCATTGCTGGGTATCTTCAAAAGTTACCGGAGGCACAAACGGAAATGAAGAGATAACGACAAGTCCTCATTAGGGAAAAGGAAGAAAAGTCAGATACGTGGTCAAAGAAAAATACCAATCACTTTATTACTGCGTTTCAACCTCCTTCTAGATAGGTCTCAAACCAGGAAAACCTTTTTGAGTTGATTATAGAATTGCTACAGAGGGGTCGTCGTGGTGTAATGGTTAGAAGACCTGGACTTGCAGAATCGTAGTAAGCGAGTTCGAACTCCAGTGGCGCTATTACGTTCATTTTCGAACAATCATACTTAAGAAAAGTCATGAACTCACATATCTTCCCAGCTATGGTTTCAATAGCATCACTGCTGTTTTTTTAGAAGGATACATTTGGCATTAGATAACCTACAAATGTTAATATGCCATTAAACAAAGAAAACAAACCAAAGAATTTTAATATTACAGACGGGCGCGGTCGTTGAGAACGCGCGAGCACCTCGTCAATCAGTGAAAATGTCATGAACCTAGCACGTGCGGGCAGAATGACCTACAGGGTTCAGACGTGATTTTAATATAGTCCCACATGAAGTGTCACGTGTTTCGATAGTTTTCACTAGTGTCGCCGAACATTCGGGAACCTCCGATTTGTTCCAAAATATCTCCATAAAAGAAATCAAGTAGGGAGATTTTGGCAGTTGAAGGCAGGGTCCTAAACAGGTGCATCAGAAGTTCAGGAGACCCCAACCCGTCATAACCAGCCTGTCACAATACGATTGACAGGAGCGTGTCAACAAGCCGGCTACGACATCCGCCGTCGACACCAAGAAGAGAGAGGAAGAACGCATGAAACGAACTTTTCGAGCTGCAAACCGTCGTACCCCAAGTGAATAAAAAAAAGCGACTACAATTTTTCTTCATAAAATTTCCATTTTGAGTGTTTCTTTTTATACGGACTCCTTTCTTTCAAACACAACAAAATTGCTAAATCGAAGCAAATTTTTGTCTATCAATCGAGGGGGGTAGTTTTGCTTTTTCCAGCATCTACGCTCCACACGCAATCTTCACTAATTACTAAATGACTGTTTTAAAAATGGCGAACTTTCATATTGGGGGGGTCTCACATATTTTACAAGACTCGTCGAGGGGAACTCTTTGTTTTTGGTTACATAAAAAGTCACCAGTTTCAGCGGGGGTGGGGAGGCTGCTACTATATTTTAATCCACCCCACTTCGGTAAACTGTGAATCTTGTACTATACCTGAGGATATGTAATTAGATACTAAATTAAATTTCATATATCTTTCACCTATGGACCCCTTCACATGGTCGTGCCAGTGTTGGCCAACCAGCCAGAACTCAACCTACAATAGCTCTACACGGATATTGGATGTACTTTAGAAAACCTACCGGGAGCGATGGTCGATATGAATGGAGAGAGAGAGAGAGATAGAGAGTCAGGAAATCCGTGCTAGCTGTGTGACTTGATTAGATAGATAGATAGATAGATAGATAGATAGATAGATAGATAGATAGATAGATAGATATAACTACCTACAATGTAAGTAATCCACTCGGCTTTGCTTCTTTCTGTAAGCATAAAAAGCATTAAGTACAAAAGGTACGTCTAAATCAAAATTAAATCCATACTCTCTGTCAGCAAGACTCAGAATACACTAACTATACCCCATACAGATGGTTAAGACCCTCTCCACAAACAGTGGTGTCTTGCGCATGAGACTACTCTGCAATTGATAGTGAGAGTTCATTTCTAGAGATCTGAGAAGTGTGTAAACTCTTTCATAGCTATTATACTCAAACCCACTCAAACCCGAAATGATAGTACTTGTTTGTATCCTATGAATGGGTCAAATCGAACATTTTAAAAAAGTATTCGTATTCGATAGTAATACTTTATATGATGTAGCTATAGAGTATTAGTATTAACATTAACATATCTCTTTAATAAGGATTACTATTAATTTCTTGAACAATATCATTATGTGCTAATTATACCATAGCCAGATACGGATATGCGAAATGGACATAGAATGTTCATATATATATATATATATATATATATATAGAACATAGGAATCTCGAAATACGAAAAACACTTACGATTTCTTAGTTCACGTACGAAACTTTTTATTACCTTTGAGTTTAAAGGTTCTTCGACATAAGGAGAGAGATACACATTCTTTCTATTCTAGCTTTTTCATCTGCCCTTCCCCCCCCCCAACTCGTTCGGCACCCGCCACAAAGGCCACTGGCCTGGCTTCAGCGAGCTAACGAAAGTCAACTGTCTTCTCCCAAGGCAAGACTCAACTCAACTAACTGACTTTTTAAAAATCCCCAAAATCCTCCGCGCGCTTCCGGTGCGTGACGTCAACCACACTCTGTAGCTCCGTTTCCCATCTGGGCTATGGTGACATCTCTAAGTGACACGTCCGCTCCACGCGCGTGCGCGTGAACCCCTGTGTTAATGTTGCACCTAAGTAACCCATGCACTGAGCCGAAAGCTTCTCAGCCTAACTAAACCCAAAGGCATAAAATGAAATCCTTCGGAAATTATATTACATAATGACTATTATTAAATTGAAATGATTACTTGAATCCATATGAAATAATGGAATTAGATCGGGAGATACGAAACTATAAAATTCACTGCAAATTATTTATATTACATTAGAATACTTGATATATAATTGTGTGAAAAAAGCTCTTAAGAAACACAAAAATATAAATATAAGCTTATTTCTACAAATAAAATACCTGTCAACTCGTTGAAAGGCGTTAAAATCAACCAAACAATTAAACTATTTTTTAAAGTTAAAACCGTTAATCGCCTTATCAATATCAATCAGAAAAAATTGTCGATTCTTTTATCATTTAAATGTCTCAAAAGCTACTTTTGTGACAGTCACTCTTTTTTACTTTTGATATACAGTCAATGTGTATAATCAATGAATATCACTTGTGAACCATGGAACATAATCTCTCCAGTAACGTTCTCGATTTCTAGCTTTCGAGTTTACACATCAGATTAAGATTTGATGTAATAACGGACACAAGTAAGAATCAAGCAATGCATATCAATGTCACTATGTTAAGCTAGCTTAGTGTCAAATGTCCATTGGATATGTATGATATACAGGAAATATATGAATTACGTAACTTTGTCACTGTAGTTGTGTTCACTGTTCCTTTTCTCGAATATTACATCTTCGAGTGAAACTATTATTATTCCCTTACAGATATTCTTGAAAATTTGTAGATACTTAAACCAGTTTTATCCAAACCTGTGGAAACTCCCTTCAGTAACACAAACGGTTTGATTTGGTTTGGTTTGATCTGGTTCCTTTATTTAATGGCATATTTAAAGCAAAAACCGACTTTGTAGAAAAGAGTATTGTTGCTATTTAACCTTAAGCTAGGTGGGGGAATAAAAGACTTCATATTTTTCATAAATCATAAATTGAACCTACGAGCGCAACTGGAGCTTGAGCTCGCTTCCTTCGATGTTAACCACTCCCCCATGTAGATTCACTATCGCTTATCTTAAATATCAAATGAGTACAATGTCTTGTTAATTCCTTTATTCAGTATTAATAGGTTTGTTTTGGCTTCTTTGATTATTCACATATCAACCCTCGTGGGTTATTTTATTCCAAAGCCATTCTTTCAGAAGAACTGTAGTTCACCAAACAGAAGTGCCAATTGATTGATTGATTGATTGATCTTTATGTCAAATCATCTAATTATCATTTCGTGCCTTGAGAGTAAGAAATTGCGTCCATTTTACGTTTATATATATATATATATATATATATATATATATATATATATACATACATTTTTTCATACGGTCCGATCCAATAGAAATACTTTTTAAACAAATCTATTTGATCCATAAATGGAATCAAAACAGGTATTACCACCCCGGATCAGAGTAGGCATGGGAATAATGACAATACAGGGGTACTCCACATTCCCCAGAACTCCAGATCTCTAACTTCATCACCATATGTATCTTAGTATCATACAAAGGGCAACCATTTTTTTCGAGTCAGCTGGATGTCTTATTTCTCATTAGGGGATACAACTAACATATTCCAATCCCCCCTGCTGAAAGTGATTAGACAAAAGTGATCATCTCAACAAACAACGCTCTTATGACAAAGACTGATCGATATTTTACCACCTCCGAATAATGCCTCTTCTTCCAGGAAGGCATGAGGGAAAAATAAAGACACAAAAGTATTTTGTGTGCAAGTCAATTTTTATCAGAACATAGTCGCCTGGGCGGTATATACAAAAATGTTTTCTTTAACTAAGGAGCGGAAAGGATCTCAGTAACAGAGATTGAACACGCCCAGTAAGCTCCTCTACCATCCATTACAATCGGTTTGAGAGGCCATCAGGAGTTTCACCAACATGATAACTTACTAGCGATCATAGCAGCATCACTCGAGGCATGCCAGCACAATGTCATATTTGAATTAAATTGCCCAACCAACGAAATAGTGTGATAACAGATAACTACAGTGTGCAATAAACCCCACTAAAGAACCTTTCTCAAATTGGCTTTTACACCTACACTTACATGCAATAAATCCTCTCACATAGATTTCCCGAGTTGTCATTTTCAGTTACAATGCTAGTTCGTGGCATATCTCCAAACAAAACAACGACATCTCAAATGAATCTCTGAACGAGAAGCATCCATAAACGAAAAGAACATCTGTATTTTAATTTCAAACATGTCTTCTCTTCATTTTTGTGCTATTTTTCAAACTTTCCCACTTATCAAACTGTTGACGGGGCTTAGAATGTTCACTATATCTCGTTTAGAGGCGTAAGACCCACTACATACCAAAAGGAGTTTCCTGAGTACGACGTGGAGGTTCTAGTTCTGGACCTGAATAGTGTGGGGAATCCATTCATTGTCATTACTCCCGGTTCCACTCGGACTCGGACTGGAAGTTTCAATTAGGGCCCCATTTATGGGTCAAATGGATGCATTAAATCTTATTCATATTTAAGTATGTTAAAACAAAAACTCTTTCGAAACGACTCGACAAAAATGTAAATATCAATGACAATAAACGCTATTCCCTAACATAGACTACTGTTGGTCTCGAAGAATAGCTTTGGCATTAAATATCCTACAAAGGTTGATATGCCATTAATTTGAGAAACCAAACCTAAAATTGACGCATAAAATTACATTTTACTCATTGATATAATGTTTATGTCAATCAATCACCCAATCAATGTTTTCCGGTTAACGCTAGTTACTGGGCTCTATGACGACTACATCCTCTATCCATACTCGTTGGTACTAACGCCCTCCTTACAGTATAAACTAAAAAATGATAAAAAGCACAGAATATTTGTGTAATGAGGTTTTAATAATACAATCAGCAAACTGGTATTGCAAATGACTTAACTTAGTGATTTGAATTATTTATTTTTAATTTTTCAAGTTTTACCCGGAACAAAGAATTTAGACGTGTCATTTTTATTGACAAAATTCGGTTATTTCTATGAATTTAAATCTTTCATTTCGCCAGTGATCAAAAGAAAAGTGCATTGACACACTTTGGGATTTATATGTATTGATAATAATAATTTTTCTCTTTTACTTTCCGATCTAATTCGCCAAACCTCAAAAGATAATCTGTATGACGTATTTCAAAATGAATGGCTATAATTAAGAAATTCCCCTGGATCTGCTAAGGGAGATTT
This sequence comes from Sepioteuthis lessoniana, assembly GCA_963585895.1. NCBI lineage: Eukaryota > Metazoa > Mollusca > Cephalopoda > Myopsida > Loliginidae > Sepioteuthis > Sepioteuthis lessoniana. The sequence continues at coordinate 92,816,217 of OY757911.1, read as the reverse complement.
TTTCCGGTCTTCATGACAGAAAATTAATAAGTAAAAGCCTAATTCTAAGTTACCTGTCTCCCAGACAGATTCTGTTCATAGTTGAGTTTAGGTCAGGGTAAGTTCTCATACCAACGGCAAAATTCGACTGAAGTGGTTGATTACTTGGACACATATCACACGAAAGTATGTTGGCATCCCACTCTTGAAAATGAACAAAAGTTTTATTTAACCTTGAGGGTTGACAAATTAATATGAATAATTAAGGAACTATCACTTTTTCATTTTTTTTTTATTTATCTGATCAATTCATTGTGCTAAATACTTGAATAAAATATGCACAGAAATGTAATTTTTTTGTGAATCTTAAATCAAACATGAAAATTATATTTTTTTCACGTCAGTTTTCAAGATAGAAAAAATGAACTCGTGGTATAAATCTTATAACTTCTGTCCTATAGTTATTTACGAAGTTTAGTTGAGTTGTGTCGCAAGGCCGGTAGTATGGAATTTTCCAGTTAGAATTGAATTAGTTAACAATGATTTGCAAAACTAGATTTAATAACCATTACCCCCAATTGTTTCGCAGTCTTTACTAGGGGTAAAAGGAATTGCATGACATTTAATCTGTGAGCAAACAAATGACTTAAGTTAAATTGAATTGTTAGAAATAGAACTGCTTAACCATTTAACTGTGTAAACAAATGACTATCTAATTGAATTGTTAGTGATACAGAGCCATAATTAGAACCATTTAACAGAGTGCAAACATATAAGTAATGTTAAATTGAGTTGTTAGTATCAAATAGCAACACATGGAACCACTTCACTGTCGTCTAACAAATCATTTATATTGAATAGAATTATAACTGCTTGATAGCAATGCTTGAAACCATTAAACTGTGTAGAAACAAATTAGTTCTAACTAATTTAAAAACTAAATCACCACCAAACTATTCTCTTACAAATCATATATGTGCATCTATTTAAATGTGTGCAATGAAATGATTGATATCAAACTGTTAATGTACATCGTAATACTTTAAACCACTTAAATGAGTGCAAAAATGAGCTCAGATTTGTTTTACAACATTATGAAAAATATATGTTTTCTAATCATGTATATTTTATTTATATGTATAAACAGGATTTGGTATCAAATAACCTGCAATGATTGATATTCCATAAAACGAAACAAAACCCAACCCATTTTGTTTTTAATTCTTTATTGATATTTTGCCAGAATATTGTGCTTCTTTGCCCAGTCGCCTGGGGCTGAAAAATACACTGACTGTTTCTCTGCTGAAGAGTAAGACCCCGTAAGGAGTGTCCAGGTTACGACACTAAACAATCTGATGGTTAAGTTCCAGTGATGCTGGAATTTTAGGAAATGTACAGTACCCCTTAATTGTCATCGCCCCCTAGTCCAATCTGGCCCGAAATAGTAGCACTTGATATGGTCCAATCTTTGAATGAAATAGAACTTTTTTTTATATTGAAATTGTGTTCTTATGCTAAACTAAACTGTTTGAAATAGGACTGTTTTTTAATTGAACTAAACTGTGTAGTTACGTAAGAACTGTTTTGATATTTAACTGTTCGTAAACAAAAAACTATACTTATTCTAAACTGAATTGTTTGAAATCTAATTCGGCGTTAAATGAACCGAAAATAGTTGATATCCCGTTAAAACAAAACGACCAACCAACCTTGTGCCTATTCAAATAACGCATATTTATGTGAAAACATTGTACATGTTTTCCGCTCTATGCATCTGTAATATTCGTAAATCCAAAAGTTTTCTTGAATTCTTTTAAACATGCAAATAGTGAGTACTTATTCAAACATCGCATTGAAAGTGTTGCTAATTTAAAAAAAAAACTGGAGTGAAATATATTCAATAAACCAATTCTTAAAATGACATTCTCTTATGATCTTTGACAATATACAAATAGTCATTCAAAAAAACTTACTGTACATTTTGGAGGTTTAAAGATAAAATTGTTTTCAATATTTAAATATTAACATCAAACAATCTAATCATCTAGCCTCGTCATTGTTATTGGTATTGGATGCCCCCTTGCTTAAAACTCAACATTTTAAAGTAAGGATCAAGGATAAAGTGGATCAATACAGGGAAAAGAGTAGTGCCCTCCCGTACACCTCGGTGTTGTAGCTAATGAAAAGGGATTCTTGGGATCGCCCTCAACCACAGTCGCCAAATTTTATGTGTTCATCTAAAAATTAAACTTGGATAGCAATCTGTTGATTGACTTGTTGATTCGTTTTACAGCATAGTGACCCTTATTCAGTTATCTAAATCTGAAATCAGTCATTTTTCAAGTAGTTATATATACTTTTAATAACTATACCTATAGAATGATAAAAATCATTTATTTTCCCCGTTATATGCTTTTAATTATTCCTATTTAATGCTAATAATTTGAATACAATTATCTTGTAGGTAAACAGATTGACTTAATCTTTTATTTGACACGTGGTGTTGATAATTATCAAAAGATTTAAACCATTAATGTCTAGCTGGGTTTCATCATCATCATCATCATCATCATCATCATGTCGTACCGCTAGCACAGATATTCCTGACCCTCTCTCACCACATCTCCCTATCGTTCATCGCTTCTGGCAGGTCTTCAGGGCTACATATCGTATCCTCATATAGCTGCTCAATGTATGTTCGAGCTGGTCGTCCTGCTATTGCTTGGACATATGCGGGGGTCCATAGGAGTACATCACTGATGAATTCGTCCTTGCCTCTCCAGCAGTGTCCTGCGTGTCTGATTCGTCTAACTTGGATAGTTTTCGTGATGGGAGATAGGTGGCCGTATAGATGGTGCCTTGTGGTGTGTTGCCGCCAGGACTTGTTCAATATTGCTCGCAACATTCTTGTGTAATTGCCGTCTGGCTTCTTCTTCAGCCGCTTAGTTAGCGTCCAAGTAGTGCATCCATATAGCAGTATCGATTCGACTACTACCTGGAAGAAACTGCGTTTCATTTTATCGGTCAGGTCTGATTTCCATATGATCGAGAGCTTATCGATAGCTGACCATGCTTTCGTTAGCCGTGTGTCGATGTCTTTTTCGGTTGATGAGACGCTGCTTCTAGGTAGGTGAATTTGTCTACGAGTAGACAACTTAGCTGGGTTTATTTGACAGAAAAGGACAGTTGAATATCATTTGAAAGCTTGGCTTTTATTTGAGAAGTAAAAGTCAGGTGAATTACATCCTAGAAGTTAGAAGATAGATTTTAACTTTTGATCATTTAGCTCAGAATCTTTGAAGAGGTCGGCCATCATTTTCCGTCAATAGAACCAGCGACTTTCGTACGATGTCAGTAATGTATTTAAGAAGACGTGTAATGTTATTAAGAAGACGTATAATATAATTAAGAAGACGTCTTGAAGATTAATCAAGAATGTGAACACAGAAAATCTTTTCGTATTGGCTATTTATCCAAGCAAAGAACAACAGTGAGAAACAACGTGGGAAAAGAACGATCACCGACCAGAGGAGACAAGAAGACAAAATGGCTATTTAACATAGCGTCCAATATTTCAATCAATTATACGCTTTCAAGTAACTTATAAATATATCTTCGAGTAAACAATTTCCCAAAAGGAATAATGATTATACTAGGTAAATAAGTGTCCTTTGTAAACAATTATAACTTCAAATAATTACGCTTGAAATTAGGCTTTTTAGAAAATACTTTCCGATTTTAGAAAAAGTTCTGATTTAGCATATGGCTACTTTTGCATTTGTATGAAACAATTTACATTCTTTACGGTTAAACTGTCCTCGTTGTTAATTTTATATCACATTTTCGTGAATTTTATTTTAAAGATTATATGCACCAAATCATTATCGGAAAACAAGAAGTGAAGCCTTCATTTTTCGATGAGTTATATTAGCCACAACGCTTCTCAACCAGCTGTTAATAATAATAGAGTATTTTGTGACGGATCCACTTATGATCGAACAATATAGCAATGGTCTCAGAAGTTTAATGTTGGAGGATACGGATCTTGAATAACATCTGAAAATACTTGTTGAGCTAAACTCATATCAAAGTGTCAGAGAAATGTTCTAGGTAATGGATTTCAGCATTTCAACAATAGCGGATCATACCAAGAACATTGCCAAGGGGAAGAAGCTCGATAAATGGGTTCCACATAAACTCAGTCAAAGACAAAATGCTTGACTGTCTTTAATTGGAATCATTTTGAGATGAGGCTTTTTAATCTGAGAATTAATTTTTTCATTTATTTCGGACTTTTTGTCCTCATCTTGGTAATTTTTGTGTTGTTTCTTCTTTCACTACGTTTCGGCCAAATTTCACCTCTGGCCTTCCTCAGATTATTTACCGCGACCTCGGATAGGAATGCTGAGTCTTGTAACCATATCCCCAGTAATTACTACCTTCCATAGTTGTTGTCTATCACACCACGTTTTTGACCAAGTAAACCTCTGGCCGGCTTGGGTAGGATTTGAAACCGCTATCTTCTGGAACCGTAGAGACTCAACGCCCCAATCCGCTGCGCCACAGGCCCCGAAGACGGGCTACCAAGATAAGGACAAAAAGTCCGCAATAAATAAAAAGATTAATTCTCAAAATGCTTGATGTTTCGAAGAGTGGTCGATGAAGTTTCTGCAAATCTCGAATGTTCGATATCTTCATTGAAAAGTTTCTTATGTTGTCCTATGAGTGTTTGTTGCTCAGCAGGCCACTTATTCGTTGGTCTATTTCCGATGAGCCGGTTCATTCGGGCTTTCTGCGCCCAGGTTGAGTTGATAGATCCACACGAAAATCGATGAAGACTCGTGGAAGAGCTGTCTCGGACAACTCTCAATTCTGTCTGGGTTTGTAGGATATCAAATATACCTGTGTAGTGGTTTACTTCAATCAATCAGAAACGCCAGTTTATTGATGTAAATAAAATAAAAGTTGTATTTATATTACAAATATTACAATCTTGTATACACAAGAAAAGGTTTCTCTTTCAAAATTAGAATCTCCCAAACTGGAATATCATTGATTGGCGATATTGTGAAAGGCTTATTAACCTAAAGTCATTCCTCTATCAAGGTAGTTTCTAATGAAATTCTGATTGAATGCTCAAATTTTGGACTTTTGGTAGTTAAGCTGGCAGCAAGAAGTTTAGTCTTCTAATGAAGGAACCAATCTTCGATCTTGCTCTTTCCTTTTTGGTTTCTTTTATAGGGGTCCAAAACTCCGATTGCACGGCTCTGATTGGCCAGCCAATCGACGCTCAGGACTAATGGCCTCGTATCTTAATCATCGGAGATCAAAAGAAAAAACCCCAGGGCCCACATTTGATTGGTCAGCCAATCAAAACTATGGTCTTGTGTTGCACATCTAGAGGAGGGGAAAAAGGCTACACCCTTCTTTTCTTTGATCGGTGAGCCAATCAATAATACCTTGTTATCTTATCATGGGCTCGTGTCACACCTTTAGTTGGAAAACCGTCAAGTTTCCGTTATTCTAATCCTGGCTCAACCCTGATCTTTCAAACGAATAATCTCTTTGTACCCACAATCAAAATCAAATTAATGATCTTTTTAAAATTATCACGTTTTAATAATTCAAACTAAATGACCCAGAATGTGTACCGATATCACCTTGACTTTGATCCTTCTGAACTCTTAGCTGTCGTGCTTAGTAGGTAACCTTTTAAGGTTTAATGATTTAATCATTATTATGATGATTCTGTTTTTACAGTACCTTATCAAATGTAATGTGAATACATGTAATGAATTTATAATTAATCTAAGTATTTAATTTAATATCACCCGGTAGCATTTGACACTAATCATAGTGTCATACCTTTGACGAGCAATGGATGATTTATGACAAATGTAAACGATCGACTTAATAGTTTGATCCTAACGAAGCACCCAAAATTTTTCCAAATTGCATGAACAGATTATGGTGACTCTCTGGGTTTCTGCCATCGGCGGTGCCCATTACCGATTTTTAAAATCTAAAAAAGCACCACAGCGGGACTTTACTGCTTGTAATTTTATTAAATGCATGTTCATTGAGGCAAAATGCAAACGGCATTAGTTAATAAACGATTACATATTGACAGGATGACAATGGCAAAATTCATTGATTTGGATAGATTCACCTTATCTTTCAGCTAATGATAGCTATTTTTTCAAGTATCTTGGACTCTTTTATGCCTTGAATTCCTCCATTCCACAAAAGAAATAGAAACTGCATTTAGCAATATCTTGGAATAAAAACATATGAGTGTTATCGGACAGGCATAAATGATTTTATTAATCGATAGCCAAAATGCATACATGTCCAGTGTTAATATTTTGATCGTTGAATAACTTGTTTAAATTCCTTAATTCCGATGTAAAATTTTATTTTAAAATCAGAAATTATTTTCTGATCAACAAAATCAAATTAATTTGCATATAATATCGTGGTTTAAAGTATTTCTTTTGATTATGACTTATTTGCAAACATATGCTTTCAAGTATATACTGACCATTACTGTATTTCTAAAATTCCATTGCCGCCTTATAATTAATTGCGATTTTTAAAATATGACAATATTATTAATTACATGGAGTACTTGTTCATATGTAATCACATTTGATGTCATTCTCAGCAAACAATATGTACACTATTATGCTTTACGTATTTCAAGCAATTACATACTTTAAAATTACTTATTATAATCCTTTATAAACAATTATAGTTTCAAGTAATTATTATTCTCAATATGAACAATTTATACCAAATTATATTTTTTCATGCATTCTCATATAATATTAACGAGGAAATGCACTTGTGTAATGGCTACCCTCATAGGAAATGAACTCGATGACCCGAATTCAATTTCTGGACAAGGCTGTTTGCATTTCATACAGTGCTAAGATAGCTATTCTTCTTCCATTTATGGATAATTAGTAGGGGAGACTGAGCCACAAGTCTAGAAGAGGGAAAACTCTGAATTCAAACCTGTTATATTCCGCTAAAAAATTGACATTGTATTGCATCCTGTTCGAGGCGGAAAGGTCATATATGTATAGATAATATTAATAAATGTATATTATTTATTAAATGTATATCATTCATGCAAACCAGAATACGTCCAAGAAAATGATTCTCTGGGATTTTGAGATGTAGAGGAATCACCTAATCCCGTTCAGAATACAAGACCCAGTATTAATTTACCAGAAAAATTACTTGTCCTCAAAATGACTACAGAGAGAAAATGAAAGATCCTCAAATACTTGGATCTTGCCATGTAATTAAAAAATAGCTGTGAAATATGAGGATGATAAGATTACAATTGTAGTTGGTCTACTTAGAACGGTCCCCAAATGTTTGGAAAAAATACTGAAGGAATTTAAGATCAGAGTAAAAATCAAGACCTCGCAGTGCTCCCAGACAACGGTATTATTAAGATCAGCTAGAATACAAAGAAGAGTCTTGGAAATCTAAAGAGTCTTGCTGCCACTCAGAATCTACTAAAAGACAACCAATGAAAACTGGTGCGAAAAACTCGCATGATTTCTTTCTTTTTTTTTTCTTTTTTTTTTTTGACCTACTGAAAGGTACCCTTACAAAAAAACTTTCTTGTTCAGACCTGTCTCAAGAACGCAGATAGTAAACAACCGCTATAGCGACAATATACAACCCACTGAAAATGACACATCTAAATATAATTCAACGTGGGACGCTGACTGTTGGTTTTGGTGCCATGATCGGCAGGTGCTCCCTTGATAGCTAACATTAGGACTAGATCGGCACTCTGTGAATATAGGCTGCTCTTTTTCAGGATACAAACGACGAAGAAAACACTTATTCATGTCAGAGACTACAGTACAGAAAATGGACTAGGTAAGATAACAAACTGTCACTTTACTGTTATTTTCGGAGTAACCCAACAAAAAGAGGATATAGAAAAAAATGATAGAAATTTAGGTAGAATATGCTTGATTGAATATAACAAACCAAAGACTCGCGGATCAAGTTCCGACAATAATAAAGAAAGGCTGGTCTTTGAACCTGAGATATTTGAAATAAACCATTATATATAAAAGGGCACATATCACCATACCAAGACATGACGAAACAATACAAATAAAACTGGACATTCCAAAACAGCAAAAGAAAATTCTGCCAGCGAATAGGGGAAGAAAGTGCAAAGACAGTCCTGCAACCGGATGCAAGGGAAGCAAAACAATTTGGGGACAAAGTATGGAAACAGAGGTATTAAAACAAAAAAGCTAAAACGATAAGCAACATGGGAAAATAGTTGAAAAGAGTCGAAGGAAGCACTAAGGCGAATATACACATTGATTCTCTCAGCAAGACTCTAAAAAAATACCAGACTGAAAAAATCATGGCCTTAATAACATACATGGATTCTGGTCTAAACAGTTCCTTTCCATCCATGATGGTCTGGAATTCGAAATGAATAGATCCTTACAAGAAACATACCCGAATGGATGACTAAGGAAAGACCACTCTGTCCAGGAAGACCCCCAGAAAGGAACCTCATCAAACAATGATTGATCTATAACATACCTACCGATGATATGGAAAATACTTACGGTACAAATAAGGGTGGAGATTTACTATTTGCCTGAGAGACAGAAAAGATGCCGCAAAGATCCAGAGGGACAGGATTTCTCTTATATATTGATCAAAGAGCGAAAAACAAGACGAATAAATCTGGCTATGGCATGGATTGACCACAAAAATGTATACGGTATGGTCTCCTAAAGCTGGATAATACACTGTCTCGAAATGTGCAAGACGAAGTCATAAAGTTAATCGAGAAAACCGAGGAAAAGTTGTGAATGGAATTGATCACAGGATGAAAAACTTTAGCTGAGAAAGAAATCCAGAGAGGAATATTCCAGTACGATGCGCTATTAACTTTATTATTTGTACTAGCGATGATTCCACTCATTCACTTACTCAGGAAATACCAAATTATTAAATCGCATAAAAAGATCAAACACTTAATGAACATGGACAACATAAAACTGTTCGCTAAAAACTAAAAAGATTTTGAAACAAGCCCTCATAAAAACAGTGAAAATATACAATCAAGACACAAGATTGGAATTTGGCATGGAAAAATGCACCATGAGAAGCGGGAAACGACATTTGACGAAGGGAATAGAGCAACCAAATCAAGACAAAATCAGAAGGCTCAGAGAAAAATAAACTTACAAATACTTGGAAATATCATAAATGAACAATATCAAACACGTGGAGATGAAAGGAAAAAATAAAAAAGAGTATGTCAGAGGAAAGACAAAGCTACTTAAATCATATAGCAAGAATCTCATTAAAGGTATAAATACATGGGCTGTTGTCCTTGTAAGGTACTGGGGACCATTTTTGAAGAAGACGAAGGACGAACTTGAAAACAAGAAAAATAACGACGATGCATAAGACCTTTAATCGCTGAGACGGCACAGACAGACTAGATGTGTCAAGAAAAGAAAGAGGAAGAGAACTTAGCAGCATTCAAGATAGCGTTAATGTATCGATCCAACGACTCGAAGACACCAGCGCGGAGGAAGACTAATTACAACCTTCAAAAACAATACAGACAGCAAAAACATAAACGGACAGAAATAATCAGTAAACCAAACTAAGAAGGAAAACAACACTGGTCATTTGAAGCGACAAAAAAACAATATCTCACACAATAAAACTTGGGCATGACTAAGTAAACTTTAAGTAAGAAACTTAATATCTTCCGATAACAGCTCAAAATAACACTATAAGAACCAACACTAAAAAACCAAGAATAGATCAGAAGCAGCAAAAAAAAAACAAATTTCTGTTATGTGGTGATATAGAGACGAAAGGATCAATTACATAATAAGCGAATCCAGCAAATTAGCTCAAAAAGCATAAGACTAGACACGACTGAATGAGCAAGGAGAACCTGCTGAATTATGGACTTGGCCTTTCCAGTTGATCACAGTGTAAAACTGATAGAAAAGGAACAGAAAGTAAAGCACCAAACCTTGCTAGAGAACTGAAAAACTATGGAAAAGGAAAGTGACGGTGATATCAATTGTAATTTGTGCGCTTGATACATACAATAAAGGATTGATAATGGAATTGGAGGACTTGGAAATAAAAGGACAAGTGGAGACCATCCAAACGACATCATTATTAAGATCAGCCAGAATACTAAGAAGAGTCCTGGAGACTTGAGGAGACTTGATGTCACTGAAATTCTTGTGAAAGACCATCGATTAACGTTGGTGTGAAAAACATTCAAAAGAATAATGATAATAATCGAATACAGAAAGCTAACGCTTAAGATTTGACATCACTGGGTGGGCCAGGTGACACACCTGGAATTGTGCAAAAAATTTTTAATTTCATCATACGAACAAATGGTATATGCACAACCCAGAATCCGCCCTGGAAAATGAGACGCACAAACTTCCCTGGGATTTTGCGATACAAAAGAATCAATTAATCTCGGCCAGACAATCAGACCTACTGTTAGTCAAAAATAAAAAAAAGAACCTGCCGAATGGTAGATTTTGCCGCCCAGGTTGACCACGGGGTAAAACTGAAAGAAAGTGAAAACGAAAATAAGTACCTAAACCTTGCTAGAGAACTGAAAAAAACTATGGAACATGAAAGTGACGGTGATATCAGTTCTAATTAGTCACCAGTCGATTGATACATGGACTGGAGAAATTGGAAATAACAGAACAAATGGGGACCATACAAACGATAGCATTATTAAGATCGGCTACAATACTAAGAAGAGTCCTGGGGACTGAAGGAGATTTTGTCACTGAAAATTCAATGAGAAAACATCATCCTATGCAGGTGTAAAAAATTTCCAAATGAATAAAATAATAATTATAATAATAACATGGTTTCAAATATGTGAAGTAATTACATAGGTTCAAGTCAATCGATCATATGGAAATCAAACCTGACCGATAAAATGATACGCTGTTTCTTTCTGGCAGCGGTCGTATCGATACTGCTGTATGGATGCACTACTTGGACGCTAACTAAACGGCTGGAGAAGAAGCTAGACGGCAATTACACAAGAATGCTGTGAGCAATATTGAACAAGTCCTGTTGGCAACACCCCGCAAAGCACCAACTATACGGCCACCTACCTCCCATCACGAAAAGTATCCAAGTTTGACGAACCAGACATGCAAGACACTGCTGGAGAAGCGGGGACGAGCTCATAAGTGATTTACTCCTATGGAGCCCCACAGGTGGCCGGGCAAAAGAAGGACGACCAGCTCGAACATACATTCAGCAGCTACGGGATGTAGCCCTGAAGACTAACCAGAGGCGATGAACGATAGGGAGAAGTGGCGAGAGAGTGTCCGAGATATCCGTGCTAGCGGCACGACCTGATGATGATGATGATGATCTTATAATTGTGGATAACAATTATATCTTCGAATAACTATTCTTCATTCAAATAATATGTACAGTTTCTTGTTGTATCAATTTCCAAAATAATTTTCAAGAGAACACATAAGAAGCATTTCCTCCGGGTCATTATCGACTTGTGAGAAAGAGTAATAAAGGGAAAATTCCAAGCCCCCTAAGCCAAGGGAACTGAACCTTCACTATTGGATACAGTTTAGTTTATATCCCGGACGACATCTATTAATGTGGGGCTCGTTAACCTTGTGTAGGCGACAGAGTCGGTGCATTTTAAGACCAACTGACACAATGTGATTAGTATAAATAACATAACAGTTCTATTTCAAACAGTTCAGTTGCGCATACGTACCCAGTTTCAATGTCAAAAACAGTTCTGTTACAAACAATTCAGTTTAGTATAAGTTCAGAGTTTAGTTCTATTTCACCCATAGATAGGGCCTGATCAGGTGCTACCACTCTGGGCCACAGAGGACCAGGCAGAACTCAATCAAAACCTTCAGTTACACGTTTTCTTGGGCATCAGTCGAAAATGAAATATTGTGCAGCGACAGTAGATTGCGGAAAATGCCTAGTAGATGATAGCTGTTTAAAGCATAATATTTCCTGTGCTAAAGTTAAAATTGTAACTGATACTAATATGGTATATATTGGAGCCAATGAAAAACCTTGAAAACATTGATTTTACTCTCATAAAATTGATTTCAAGGGGATGGGTTATGTTAATACTACAACGCTATCAAGGAACAAAACTAGAAGAATATCCATTTACTCTTATAAGAATGCAAATTTATCTTTTTAAAAAACGCGCAGACACGTGCAACTGTAAAACCCACTCTTAGCAACATCTTTTTTCAGGTGGGTTTGTTAATTAAATCTTCTTTGAAATTAATATCCAAATATTAAAACCAAAATAAATTATACCACAGAGAATAAGTTGATATGATTCAAATTCTTACTTAAAATTCTTCTCCTTGAAAATTCCAAATAAATAATTGGCCTGTCAGCTGGGGTTGTAGAATACATCGAATACTTCTCTTTAGAGGAGTAAGACCCCCTCCCCAAAGAGTGTCCAGATATAACGCTAAACAATCTGAGGGTGTGGTTCCAGTGATGCTGGAGTTTTGGGAAATGCAGTGTACCTTTTCATTGCCATCGCTCCAAGGTCCACTCTAGCCCAGAGAGGTATCCTCTGATAGGGTGCAATCTATGGATTAAATAGAACTAAATTATATTCTTATGTTAAACTGAATGGCTTGAAATAGAACTGTTTTGACATTGAAACTGTTTACTTATCTTAAACAAAATACCTTCAAAGAGGACTGTTTATATGTATAAAAATGGATTTGGCATTAAATAACCTACAATGGTTGATGAGCCATAAAACCAAACCAAACCGAACCAAACAAAACCTTATAAATAAACAAAAAAGTGCTTGAAATTAAGACTTTTGATTATTCACTGTGAAGATTTTGTCCCAAAAAATTTTAATTGCACGTATACAAGAAAAGTTAAATAAACAACTTAGGAGCACTCCTTATCATACATCTTTCATATAATATATATAAAAAATGGTTACAGAGACAGAATTATATATATATATATATATATATATATATACGTGTGTCTACATGTTAGTATAGCGTAGACATATAGTGTAAAGGTGAATGTTGACAGTCATTTTCTTGCCTATGCGATCATAGAAGAAAGTTTTAGATAGATAGATAGATAGATACTTACGAGTATTGCTTATCATCTATCTTTCATGAAACATATATTTAAAAAATGGTTACCCAAACACAGAATTATATATATATATATATATATATATATATATATATGTGTGTGTGTGTGTGTGTGTGTGTGTGGCGCAGACATACAGTCAACAGTGCATTTTGTCTGTCATTTTCTTGTCTATGCAAAGTAATATATATATATATATATATATATATATATAGAGAGAGAGAGAGAGAGAGAGATGCATACAATTCCTCTGCATGAGCTGGATGTGATACAATGTCAATTTCTAAGCGGAGTTTAAGACGTTTGAATTCAGAGTTTTTTCATTTCTAGACCGACTGCAATACCAAGGTTAAAGAGTCCAGTCTGACCTACTAGTAGAGTTGACTAATTCCTATCCCAAGTGTATTAGCGCTCTGTAATGTGCAAACCGCATCGTCCAGAATTTTGATCAATAAAATCTTTACTATGCTCTATGTATAACAATACACAGAAATACCAAAATATTTCAGCAACAAATTAGGATGACAATTTATTTTACTGCGATGTTGCTGACATTGTTGATAGTTGTAAAGTCGAATGTAGGGGCGTTTGCTGAACTGAGATTCAGTCAAGAAAAGTTGAGTAAAAGCGGATTTGACAAAGGCTGAAATGATGAAAACTAGGAATAACTATATATATATATATATATATATGTATGTGTGTGTGTGTGTGTGTGTGTTAGTTTACTAATGTCTTCATAACTTATTATCCTCTTGTTAGACTGCACAAAATTATATGCATATGGATTTTTTCGTGTGAATGTCACATGTACTATCATATTATTACTTTACTCAAACTCGCAGTGTCTTCGTGAAATTGTCACGTGTATTAATACGTGCTTATACGTCATGTTACATAGACGCACAATAAGCCACTTTTCTCAAACTTACTTCTGAAGATTGTATAAACCACACGGAACTTAAAGTAACTGACTTATAATGTCCATAATTTGAATATTTTGAAGGATTGAAATCGGCTCATTGCATTAGAGGGTTGAGTCTACGCCAATGGTCTAGGAGACCTAGATTCAATCTCAGGTCAAGTCATACCAAAGACTCAAAAAATGCTACTAGATGCTTCCCTGCTTAACATTCACCAATATAAGTTTCGGATCAAGTGTAAGTGGAGCAATCCAGAGAAAAGAGTAGCGCCCTTCCCAACACCTCGGTAAAGTAGCTATTTAAAAGGGAGCCTTTAGGTCATCCTCGACTACGATCAGGCAACTTAACTATATCTGCTCTGCTGCAATAGCACCGAGCATTTTTATGCAAAAGATTTCTTACTTGCATTATATATATATATATATATATATATATATCCTCACGAGCAAGATGCGACTGATGGTCATTTTTTTTTTTTTGCGGATTTTAACAGTTTTGAATTCAGACTTTTCCTTCTTTTAGATCGGTTGCCATACCAAGGTTGAAGAGCCTAATCTGGTAAACAAATAATTCGTAGTTGTATGGAGAATAACTGGATTCATACCTTTCCCAAGGGTATTAGCACTATGTGAATTGCAAACAGTCTCGTCTAGGATTTGAACCCGTGACACATAGTCCATTTCCTACGACGATAACCCTTACACCCTGACCGCCTCCTAAAATGCAACTTTCATCATATATATATATATATACTTTGCCTTTTATACTTGGGGATTTTAACAGAAAAACTACTTTTGGTAGAGAAGCTCGTTCAAATTACTATGCATTTTTAAAGAAATCAAAGTTCATAAGCCAAACTCTTTTGACAGTGGCCATTGTTTAAACAAATTCATTATGTCCGATAAAGTCAGCCTCTTAAAAATTCCGAACAATATGAATTAAGAAATTACGAATACATTTATTCAATCGATTTCTTTACAGAACCATTTCATATTTTCCTGTTGAATAATTAATCATTAGTTATATTAATAATATCTTAGAAATGTTAAATAATATTATATAGATGTTAAATAATTTCATATAAATAAACAAAAACATCAACTTGTTATAAATATTTTTGCGTTGATTTGAATGCAAATCACGCGTCGTAATCTAACCTTTTTATTAAATCACCAAGTAGCAAATAACGATTTTCTGAGAGAGTAAATAAAACACTATTATTTGAAATCTGATGAACTCGCTTGAACCTGACCATAACCTATCCTTGAGGTCAGCTTAGTTCACATTCAGTATCACGTTTCCTTCCACACATGAGGAGGTATATGTGCAAATAGGGTATGAAAGTTACTTGATACGCGACGTTTTTCATTTAATATTCATTAAAAATCTTTGTTATTTTTAATATTTTTGCTTCAAACAATGCAACTATAAGTGTTTTACTTTCGTAATCTATCGTCTTATTATTATTTTTTTTACTTATCTCCATAATCAAAAGACAGGATTTTCCGTTTTCTTTAAATCTGTGTTTATTGGTCATCTAAGTGACGTGGGTGTTGATTATGTAAAATAATGATAGTTTTTTTTTCATTTTAAGGTATATCATGATCTATTCGTTTATTTTTCTTTGTTTATTCTTTCAATATAAATGTTTCTCGTTACATAGCTCCTTTCTCTTTTCCTATTATATTTATCACATTCCCATTTTAATTCATATAATGTTCTTTCTTTCTTTCTTTCTTTCTTTCTTTCTTTCTTTCTTTATGTATTATATTTTTAAAATGCCCTTTCTGTTATTTCCCCTCTTTCTTTTTTCAAGTGTCTTACTTCTTATCTCTCTTTTTTGAATCTATCTAAATCTGATTCCATTTTTTACTTATTTCTTTCCTATATCTTTTCCTCTTCTTTTTTCCTCATCGTTGTTAATAATTGCCCCCTTTCTATTCACTTACTCCCTCTACTCTCCATTCATCTTTAAAGTATTTTTTCACTTCCACCAAACGTAACCTCTTCCTCCCGTCTGTATGTTGATTAATAGAATTTTCTTCACTTTCTTTCTTTCTTTCTTTCTTTCTTTCTTTCTTTCCTAACGAAATTTTAGAAATTACATCTCCGTCATTTTGTCTCTTCTTTTTTTTTTCGGTATCTTGCTTTGTACCCCTCTTCATTTCTATCGTTTTCTCATCCTTTCATTTACCTACTGCTTTATATCTATTTCTATGCCTTTTCTTTTCTGTGTTAGTAATTCGCTTTTTTCTAGATCACTTCCTCCGTCTTTTGGTCAGTCTGTTCTCTTAAAACTTACATTCTCTTTTTCTTTTTTCTTCTTTACTTACTTTTTCACATCCACCAAACGTTACTATTTCCTCCAGTTTGTAACCAAGTCTTTTCCTCGTAAACTCTTTTAGTCTTCCGAACCAAATGCCGTTTCTTTTCTGTTTTATCTACTTTTCCGTCCTTTCTTATTTTATCTTCTCGATATTTTAATTCTTATTTATATTAGCATTTCTAAATTTGATTTTCTATCATCTACTTCATTCACTTTATTCTCTTCTCTCAGTTTTGTGTTTGTTTATTTTTTGGTGGGGAAATGTGAGGATTTGAATTTTTTTTTTGTTTTTATCTTTTGCTTTTGAATTTTTTTTAAAAACTTTTTCTTTCTGACCATCAACCTCTATTGTTTGAATAGGTTATTTTCTTATATTTTCACTTTATTTCTCGACTTTACCCAATGTAGCCATCTAAAGCTCTCTCATATATATGCATACACACGCAATGGTTACAGCAACTTTCAAGTAGCTATCACAATCGTACGTGACTTAAATAAATCAGGCGAGATGACGACCGGCAGATCAACGCTTGGTTAAAATGGCAGACGCTCTTTTTCTTAACCTGACCAGCTGTTTACACAGAACATTACACTCTTTCCGCTGTCCATCATTCGATTTTCTTCTCTCTTTTTTTTCTTTTAAATATGAAATACTTCCTACGACGAAATAGCAGCAAGGAAAAATAATGCAATAAAAACAGTCAACAGAAGCAATGGCCCATAAACACTGACCATTTAATAACAAAAGACATACCAGTTGTGATGCGTTAAAAAAAAAAGAAAAAGAAATAAAAAAAAAAACCGGAGATATTACGTCAGAATTATGAAAGCCATACCTTCAGAAAAGATTTTAGTTCGTTTCAATTCTTTAGTTTCTTTTTACGTGTCGTCCTCGATCGAGTGTAGAGTTACGAATATATTCTTATTCTTAAAACGTGTAATTGCACACACTTCTTTTATGCACATTTGCAAATTCCTAATTGTTTCCAGAGGATTTAGTCTCGTCACTTTTTTTAAGGATATGAATATGTATTTATCGACCTCTTCCTCTGTTTGAAAGAATACGACACAAAGTCAATTTTTCAGTGAAGTAGTAGTGGATTGAATTCAGAATTTTCCTTCTCCTAGACCGGTTGTCCTGCCACAATTAAGGGGCCTCGTTATTTCTAGTCTTTTGCTTAGTGCTGTGGAAGAGGAAATGAGTAAATGCCTTTACCACATATACCAGAGTGAAGTGAAACGCAATCCACTTTGTCCAAAATTTGGACTCTGTTCACTGTATCCATTTCCTAAGACAGTTACCCAATGCACCCTCAAGAAGAGTATGAGAAAGCTAACAAGTTTTGGTTTGATTTTATGGCACATCAAACATTATAGGCTATTTAATGCAACATTCATTCTTAAAAATATAAACAGTTCTGTTTCCAGCAATTCAAATAGTATAAGTATCATCATCATCATCATGTCGTGTCGCCAGCACGGATATCCCTGACCCTCTCTCGCCACTTCTCCCGATCATCCATCACTTTTGGCAGGTCTTCAGGGTTACATGCCGTATCCTCACATAGCTGCTGTATGTATGTTCGAGCTGGTCGTCCTGCTTTTGCTTGGCCGTATGCAGGGGTCCATAGGAGTACATCACTGATGAGTTCGTCCTTGCTTCTCCAGCAGTGTCCTGCGTGTCTGGTTCGTCTAACTTGTATAGTTTTCGTGAGTATAGTTCTTGTTTACATGCAGTTAAATGTCAAAACTGTTCTATTTCAAACAATTTAGTTTAGCGTAAGCACAGTTTCAATGTCAGAAAACAATTCTATTTCGAAAAATTCAGCTTAGCATGCAAAAATAGTTCCATTTCGAAGAATTCATTTTAGCATACGTTCGTAGTTTAAATGTCAAAATAGTCGTATTTGAAGCAATACAGTTTAGCATAAGTACACAGTTTAGTTCTATTTGATATGACCCTTTCAGATAATACCAGTCCAGGCCTGAGTGGACATAGGAGCGATGGCAATAAAGGGATACTCTGCATTCCCAAAAGCTACAACATTATTGAAACTTCACCATTTGATTGTTTAGTGTCATATCCCTCTATAGAGAAGCAGTCGGTGTATTCTACAGCCCCAGCCGACTGGGTAAAAATACAAGGTGTTCTATTATATATATATATAGAGAGAGAGAGAAAGAGAGAGAGAGAGCGAGAGAGAGAGTCAACCGGGTTTCGATCCCGACTACCGGAAGCTAGTATGTCTAGCTACACTGATGAGTTCTGATGGAACGAAACAGATCTGTCTTTGGATGACGATATATATATATATATATATATATGTGCGTGTGGGTGCATGTGTGTGTGTGTAATTGGATAACAATAAAATCAGGAGAAAATATCACGCTTCCGAGTTGCTGTGAGCTAGAATTTATGTCCTGAAAAGGAGTTATTCAGATGATCGGTACTTTGAAACTCAGAGAAGTGAGTTTTATCCTGTATATTATATGGAGGATGCGGTACAAGGTCCGTTCCTGAGCAGAGCTCAGAATGATTTATTCTAATATATTAATGATTGCTATAGGATTTTGAATGTTTTAGAAATCATCTTTCGGCATCTGTACTTGAAGTACGAAAAAGTTTTTAAGTAGTCTTCATATAAGGAAAAAGAAAATTTTCAAAGAAACAAAAACCTTGAAATATAAAATTTGAAAAGTATTTTGGATAGAATAAGAGATTTCTTTATTACTTTTATCTGTTTCTTTAGACTTTCCACTGGTATATAGCAATATTATTTATTTACCGATTTATTGATTGATTTTAACGGTATGTCATCCTGTAGAGGGAAGGAATTACGTACAATGTATGTTTGTATTCTGTGTGTTGACCAGCCCATAGGTGAGAGTGTTCGCCAATGGTTCAGGAGACCGGGATTCAATCCCAGGTTGTGTCATACCAAAGACTCGAAAACAGTTCTTGATGCCTCCTTGATTGTCACTCAGCTTTATTAAGTACGGATCATGGATAAGTGAAGCAATCCACAGAAAGGATTATCGCCATCCTCAATACCTCGGTGTAGTTGCTGTTAAGAAGAAAAGCTCAACTACAATCGGTCAACTTACTTACAAACATATTTAGTTGAGAAGTTGCTTAAAAGATTGTCCGCTCTCTTAAATGATATCAAGTATTACTTTATAATTTGCAAACAGATTTATTTGACACAAGGACCTTAAATGGTACAACCACTCTGAATCTGTGTTGGACTGGGAGTAATGGCCATAAAGGAATATTTCGTACTTTTCAGAGATCCAGAACGGGAGCGTGATTACTGTATGTAGTTTTGTGCCATTCCGATAATAACTCTTTTGGGGAGAGATTTCATAGTCTTCTGCAGGGGATACAGTCACCATAGATTGAACAAATCCGACAGGGAGGGCGTTTTACCGCCAAAAAGAACAAAACCCAAAAAGTCAGTTCCAAGCTTCGCCAAGGAAGAGAAAGGTCACCTTTTCACGTGGTCCGGTGAAAGGGGAAATTCTAGTCACAGAATGGCCAAATAGAAGCCGTCGACTCCGTTGGGTAAGAAATTGAGGCTCAACGTAAAATAAACCCAAAAAAACTGGTGCCTTGCGACTTGTTTATAAGAAACTACTGAACATAAGAAAAAAATAATAACAAGAGAAAGGAAAGGAAAAAGAAAAGGTTAGTCAAAAATTTTATTACAAATAATATACGTAACCTAAATAAAGGTCCATATCAAGACTATTCCAAAGAAACACTTTTGAGGTTGTTCATTAGCAGCTAGTTTCGGCGGAAAACATATTTATTTAAAATTTGTATATCCATATTAAAGACGAAGAGGAGAGACTTTTGTTCTTCGCTAAAAGAAGAAGAAAAAAAGAAGTAAACAAAACTGAGAAAGAACGAGTAATTTCCCTCCCCTTAAATTGTAATGGGAACAAGATACAGATATAATTTTAAAACAAGTTGAGAAAAGAAAAAGAAAAAGAAAAACTTTGTCTTATTGGAAGGACATAGTCAAATACTATTGGAAGCGACTTGCCCTCCACATGTCTGTATGTTTTTTTTTTATGTATTTGTTTTGCTGTTTGTTTTTCTGTTGTTGCAACTGTGCTTTCTTTTAAATAAAATATGTACGAAAGATACATACATAAAGAAAAGAAGAAAAACAACTACGCGTCATATTGTTTGTCCGGTTCGGAATTCCCCGCGTGTTCATTTATATCACGTCGACCTCTTTACCCTTGACACATCCCCATTAGTCCGTATCTCGAAAAATTAAACCTAAACGCAAGCTTTATACTTAACTAGTTATATGGGCTTTTAAAGTTATCAATAAAATATAACTAGTTACGGAGAATATTTAGAGCTTGGGTGGTACGGTGCTGACGACGGAGATTCTCCCCGTCTTTCGAGGATAATGTAACCTCGGAACAAAGATACAGTAACCGTCACAAACTACACAATCTGATAGTGAGGTTCAAGTAATGTTGGAGCTTTGGGGATGGGGAGTACATCTTCATTGCCATGGCTCCCATCGCGTCATTGATATCTGGCTCAGAGTGGTAACCCCTGATAGGGCCCTATCTATGTCTCAAATAGATCAAAACTGCGTAAATATGCTATCCTGAATTACTTGAATAAGATCTGTTTTGACATGTAAACTGCGTACTTATACTAAACTGAATTAGTTGAATTAGAACTGTTTGACTAAACTAAATAGCTTGAAATAGAATTTTTTTTCACTATTAAACGGTGTACTCATGCTAAACTGAATTGTTAAAAATAGAACTGATTATTTGTATAAAAATGTATTTGGCATTAAATAACCCACAAAATTTCATATGCCATAAGACTCAAACAACCAACTAGAATTTAAAATTCATGTTTTAATTAAAAAAAAAACACAAAAAAACAGCAAAATTTGGAGAGACAATGTTCTTTTCCAAGAACGTATATATATATATATATATATATATATAAATCATATATATATATATATATATATATATATATATATATATATATATATATTAATAAAAGTACACTTTTGCCCTGGATTTTAGTGCTTGACGACATATATGTTGACTTAATATAGATATCTCACCCTATTCTATGATTCCAAAGATGGTCAGGTTAACATGCTGAGTCTAACGAGGCATTTCTCGAGGCTAATGTGGATTATTTTGTACATTGCAAAAGCAGTAGAAAATAATTAGGAACATTGTGAGAGATAGAGTCATGTGTGAAGTAAACAGAAATCAGCACAGCTGGTGCAATGGTAGAATCTCTGAGTGCTGAGATATCAGGGGATTATCTTGCATCTTCTTAGAATATGAAAAAATGTTCAATAAAGAAAACAATTGGTGATTTATTAATTCAATTTAGTATTTCTAAATTACTCCAGAAACGCACAAAAATGCACACTCACTCACACACTCACATATGTATGTATGTGTGTATGTATTTTCCTATGTATGTATGGATGGATGGATGTGTACGATAACATTATATACTGGATATATATTTACATCCTTGTATACCTATACTATTACAATATATATATATATATATATATATATATATATATATATATATATATATATATATTATAAGCGTACACACCCACCACACAAACACACCCATACAAATATATATATATTTGTAAAACGATATCATTTATTAAGAACTTATCATTACATTTTTGCAAATCAACATTGAATTAAATGATGTCTCACATCATTCTGGATATATCATTACAAGCTTGCACACCTAATACGTAAATATATATATATATATATATGTACATATATATCATCATCATCATCATCATATCGTATTGGTAGCACAGATATCCCTGACCCTCTCGCGCCACTCCTCCCAATCGTTCATCGCCTTAGGCAGGTCTTCAGGACAACATCCCGTATCCTCACATAGCTGCTGAATGTATGTTCGTGCTGGTCGTCCTACTTTTGCACGGCCATGTGTGGGGATCCATAAGAGTACATCTCTTATGAGTTCGTCTCTGCTTCTCCAGCAGTGTCCTGCATGTCTGGTTCGTCTAACTTGAATAGTTTTCGTGATAGGAGGCAGGTGGCCGTACAGTGGGTGTCTTATGGGGTGTTGCCGCCAGGATTTGTTCAAGATTGCTCGCAGCATTCTTGTGTAATTGCCGTCTAACTTCTTCTCCAGCCGTTTTGTTAGAGTCCATGTAGTGCGCCTATATAGCAGTATCGATGTGACCGCTGCCTGGAAAAAACTGCGTTTCATTTTATCGGTTAGGACTGATTTCCATATAATCGATAGCCTATTGATAGCTGTCCATGCTTTCGTTAACCTCGTGTCGATGTCCTTTTCGGTTGATGCGACGCTGCTTCCTAGGTAAGTGAATTTGTTTACTAGTTTAAGTGGGGTTCCGTCTAGAGTGGAGATGTCCCCCGTTTGATTATAGCACATATATTCCGTTTTGTGTGCATTAACATATAGGCCTATGCCTGCGGCTGCTCGTTCCAAACTATGCAGTAGTGTTTCGGCTTATTCGGGTGTATTTGCCAGTATCTCTATGTCATCGGCGTAGTCGGCGTCGGTAATTGTTTTTGCGGGGTACCTTCTGCTTCTTTTCTTCGTCAGCTCGAAGCCATCCTCTCTGATTCTGTTAATCGATTTTATCAAACGTACTTAGAACTTCGATTGACAATATATATATATATATATGTGTGTGTGTGTGTGTGTGTGTATGTGTGTGTGTGTATGTGTGTGTGTGTGTGTGTGTGTGAAAATGTATATATATATATATATATATATACATACACACATATATATACCCACACATATATATGTATATATAATGTCTCCCTCTCTATATATACACCACGCACACTCGTACATTATATATATAGATATGTGTGCGTGTACGTGTGTGTGCGCGTGTGTTCGTGGGTAAAGTGATACATAAACTATACATATATATGTATAATATATACTTATATTAGGAACTTAAATTTACGTAGCTGCATACCTATATTATTATATTAATATTTCTATCTATCTATCTATCTATCTATCACTTACTTTCTCTCTCTCTCTCTCTCTCTCTCTATCTATCTATCTATCTATCTATCTTGGTACATATATATATATATATATATAATTACACACAAACACACACACACACTCTCTCTCTCTCTCTCAAACATGCACATACCCATACCCACATGCACATTATACAGTTTAAACAAATTTCATCCTAATTGTCTCAAGCCTTTATAGAATGATATGAAATCTTTATTGAGGTTTTTCTGATCTTATTCTCATGGGAAATATAGCAGAGGAATAGTCAAAACTAATTAATAAAGTTTCATTTAATAGAGGAATTCGGTGGCTGATAAGAGGAGAGATAATTATAGAATATATACAGTTTGGACTTCCAGAAAAGAAAACTAGTTTTCTACTTAGGACTACTCAATTGAAGTACTTTTTTAAAAAAAAAGTATGGCCTTCTCAACTGATTTCTGACCGTTCTTGTTTCTGTTTATAAGGGACATTAATCTCTCAATGTTTATTAGGTACATTAATATATCAATGTTTATAAAGGACATTATTCTCTCCTTGGTTATAAGGGACATTAATTTCTAAAAGTTTATAAGGGTCATTAATCTCTCAATATTTATTAGGGACATTAAAACCTAAGTCTTATTTTTTCGATCAAGAAATCCATTTTTTTCTATTTTATTACCAACTGAAATCTGTTGACTTTAAATTTCATGGTTTGGTTTCATTTTTTTTTTTTTTTTTTTTTTTACATATCAACCTTCGTGGGTTATTTAATGCCAAACCCATCCTTGCGGAAGAACAGCAGTGGTGCTATTTAGTTTCTGGCTGGGGGATAAAGGGTTCATGCCTTTTCCAAAGAATATTTCTCAGAAAGTGAAAGGAATAGTGCCACAGGAGTTTTTTTCACGTTTATTTTGAGGTCACAGTCCAGCACTTTTGCACTTAAGTTACGAAAACTGTTCCCTCTAATTTACGTGATACATGCGTACATACACGCTACCTTAGGGCCCCTCTGATGGTGTAATGGTTAACAAGCTAGATTAGAAAACGTTCACGAGTGAGTTCGAGTTTCATTGGGTATCCCATTCATTCGGCCTTGAGCCACATCTATTTAAAAAGTTTAGTAAATCACTACATACACTCTACCTATGCTCACCCCTACACAAGCACATTTTTACATATAATATCTTTTTAAATGAAAATTTACGTATCTTTGCGTATTTCTTGAAAATACTGGAGAATTTTTCTCGTCTCTTAAAAAATTGCAACATTTTCAAATATCATTCCACGTGCCAAACATGTACTTAATACTTTTAAATTAAGAATGCTATGGGCACGTTTGTATCTTTTTGTTATATATATTTTATTTGCTCCTTTTATCTCGACAAGCATCCAACGCTGTGTGAACAATTTTCCTGATATCAAAGCCCTGATGAAGGTTATTGAAACCGAAGCGATTAACGTTGACTTTACATCACAATGAATTTACCTATTAGGATTATTCTGGGGTTTTTTTATGCTTTCTTCATACCGTCGGATTTAGATCCATATTTACTTTCATACTGTCCTTTCGGAAAAACAAATACCAAATATATTCTTACACGACATCTAACATGGATGTCTTCAAAACGATCTCTATATATGAAAACTTACCTATCTTTGCGTATTTCTTTAAAAGAGGGGAGAATTTTTCTTGTCTCTTAAAAAATCCAACATTTTCAAATATCATTCCAC
Organism: Sepioteuthis lessoniana; assembly: GCA_963585895.1. Lineage (NCBI taxonomy): Eukaryota > Metazoa > Mollusca > Cephalopoda > Myopsida > Loliginidae > Sepioteuthis > Sepioteuthis lessoniana. Next base: position 92,790,992 of record OY757911.1, on the reverse strand, counting down.
GTGCCAAACACATACTTAATACTTTTAAATTAAGAATGTTATGTGCACGTTTGTATCTTTTTGTTGTATATATTTTATTTGCTCCTGTTATCTCGACACGCACCCATCCCTGTGTGAACAATTCTCATGATATCAAAGTCCTGATGAAGGTTATTGAAACCGAAACGTTTAACGTTGACTTTACATCAGAATAAATTCACATATTTAGATTATTCTATTTTTCTACTTTCTTCCTATATACAACATTTATATGCATACATACTCATATAGACATGCTTACATACGTTTGCATATGCATTACCCTATTAATGTGCACCAAGGATCAGAAGAGCTTATTGTGTCACAACACCGTGCATTACAATTGAAATATGACTAATAATTGTGATTGCTGAAAACTATATTTTTCTTATGATTTTTTTTTTCAAGAGCTTGTTCTATTTAGTTGTTGACTACAAAATTAGAGAAGCCAATATCTAATGTTAAAATGCTCTTTATAGATGATATTTTACGTGAATAGGAGATTGACACTTTTCTATTAATAATCATGAAATATCTTATAAGCCCGATCTTAAAAAGATCTGAACATACATTAATATCGTTTAAAAGGGAAGGATTCATTCTTGTGGGTCTTTATATTGAGAAGGGATGATGGCTCTTTTCCGACTGGCGCTGTAGAATACACCGATTACTTCTCAGCAGAGAAGTAAGACCCTTTAATGATTGTCCTGGATATGACACTAAACAATCTGATGGTGAGGTTCCAGTTATACAATAGCTTTAGAGAATGCGGAGCACCCCTTCATTGCCATCGCTCCTAGGTCCACTCTGGCCAGAAGTAGCAGCAGATAGGGCCCTATCTATGGGTTAAATAGAACGAATCCGGGTACTTATGCTAAGTTTAATTGTTTGAAATAGAACTGTTCTTGACATTGAAACTGTACTTACGCTAAACTGAATTATTTGAATAAGATCTGTTTGACTAAACAGCATTGCCTGAAATAGAATTTTTTTTATAATAAAACTGTATACTCACGCTAAACTGATTTGTTTGAAATAGACCTGATTATTTGTATAAAAATGGATTTGGAATTAAATAATCTACGAAGGCTGATATGCCGTAAAACCCAAACAAACCAACCGGTCAACGAAGAGGATTTAGTGCAATTATTAAGTTAGAGAATCTTCAAATGGAATTTATTTCGATGTCAGTTTTAATTATGTTTTACAATAAGTTATGTTATTTTTGTTTTTTAATAAAATAGATATATCAGTGACGTATCATACATACACTGAATCTCATCAAAAACTAAGTTTTTGACATTAGATATAAAATTTGGAAATCTTTTTTTGGTTTTTTGTTTTGTTTTATAGCGTATCGACCCGTTTCAGGTCATTTAACGCCGAATTATGTCAGTTTGATATATGCTGGAAAGTTTCAGGATCTTCCTTGCAGTCTTTTTATTTATACACAGTTAAATGCAAAAACAGTTCTATTTCAATTCTGTCTAGCCTACGTACACAGTTTAAATGTGAAAACAGCTCTATTGTAAACAATTCCGTGTAGAATAAGTACACAATTTAGTTCTATTTGAGCCATAGATAGGACCCTATCAGGTGCTACCGCTCTGGGCCAAAGTGGATCTGGGAGCGATGGCAATGAAGGGGTACACCGCATTCCCCAAAGCTCCAGCATTACTGGTGCCAGACCATTAGATTGTTTAGTATCATATACAGAACATTCTTTGGGGGAGTCTCACCCCTTTACAGAGAGTCAGTCGGTGTATTCTACAGCCCTAGCCGATTGGGTAGGAATCTTTGGATATAAATGACAGCCCATAATAATACCGTTGGTTTTCTGAATAAATATTTCTATTACAATCAGAAAATAGATTTTTTGTCGTATATATACGAAGTACTTTTTGAAGAGTAAAATCTTGAAATCGATTATTCCAGATATTAATTAAAAATATCAGAAATTGAATGTTCTTTTGATTTATGTAAATGTTCCAACGTCGAATGATGTCCCTTTGTGGCCCTGCAACAGTGAGCAACATTTTGAAAAAATCTAGTGTTGATTTCGAACTATATTTTGAAGGAATGAATGTGGTTATAATTTCAATATGTGTTAGGACTTGTTCATAGATGTAGGATTTAAGAGATTATAGTCTTTATAGGAGAATTAGATGTATATATATTGATTAGATTTCTATTACCATATAGATATCCAAGAACGCAATAATCCAGTAATCTTTTCTCAGTTAAGTAGATCAGATTACAGCATATTATCCAAAGACAATAATTTTATCACTAGATTTCTTTTATATGTATGTGGTGCTGTGTTTCAATTTTGTTGATTTTGTTTTTGTTGGATTATTTTCCCTACAGTGGGGTAATACCCCCACCAACGAGTTTCCTGTATATGACACTACACAATCTGATGATGAGGTTCCACTCACTTTATTGCCATCTGGCCCAGACTGGTAGCCCCTGATAGGACCCTATCTATGTCTCAAATAGAACTAAACTGCGTAATTATGCTAAACTGAATTACTTGAATAAGATCTGTTTTGACATGTAAACTGCGTACTTATATAAAACTGAATTATTTGAATTATAACTGTTTGAATAAACTAAATAGCTTGAAATAGAATTTTTTTTTTCACTATTAAACGGTGTACTCATGCTAAACTGAATTGTTAAAAATAGAACTGATTATTTGTATAAAAATGTGTTTGGCATTAAATAACCCACAAAGTTTCATATGCCATAAGACTCAAACAACCAACTAGAATTTAAAATTCATGTTTTAATTACAAAACAAAAACAAAAAAAAACAACTAAATTTGGAGAGACAATATTCTTTTCAAGGAATATATATATATATATATATATATATATATATATATATATATATATATATATATATATATAATATATATATATATGTATGTATGTATATATTGTTGATAGATGTAGGATTTGAGGGATTAATGTTTTTATAGGAGAATTAGATGTATATAAATTGATTAGATTTCTATTGCCATATAGATATCCAAGAACGTAATAATCCAGTAATCTTTTCTCAGTTAAGTAGATCCGATTACAGCATATTATCCGAAGACAATAATTTCATCACTAGATTTCTTTTATATGTCTGTGGTGCTGTGTTTCAATTTTGTTGATTTTGTTTTTGTTGGATTATTTTCTTTGTATAAGCCATAAACAGTCTCCTGCCATAAACAGTCTCCTGCCAAAAATATATATAGCAATTTGATGTTGCATTCTGAGGAAAAATAAATCTTTTAATTACAATAAAATACCTGACTTATTTAGACCATTTAATTCTATGTTTGCTTGTTGGAAGGATTTGTCACATGACGGTCCCTAAATTGCTGAAAACTGGATTTATCGAATGGGGACCAGATACCGATCATTTGTGAATTTTGAATTTTTATACTCTGTGTTGATATTCCATATGTAAAATTTTCGAACAGTTTTATCCTCGGGTATATTTTTGAGTTCTGTATTTAAATCTTGTCTTAGGGGAATAACATGAAACTGAACTTGTCTGCTTATTTTATGACGAAGGCGGGTTTTGTATGGAGATCATTAGCGGCTATTTTTAGTATGTGAAAAGAGAATTACTTATATGTTGGGAAAAACGATTTTTACACCTTCAGCTTTTAAAAGTTATTTGAGTCTTGTATCTATTTTATTCTGTTATATACTAATTGGAGGTAGATACATCTATATATCATGAAGGGAGTGACTAACAAACAGAAAACCTAATTGACTTTCTATAGGTTTATCTTGTTGTTTGGCACATCATTTTACAAGTTTGTTTTTAGCCCTTCCAGAAAAGTAAAAAAAAACAGAAAATATGTCCTTTCTTGGTAGGCCACTCTGTCAGCTATGCATATAGAATATACTGATTGCACCTCCATCATGTGTCCTGGATTTAATACTAAAATTCATCTGATGGTGCGGCTCCACTTCTGAGACGCTTGAGAGTGTGAAGTACCCCTTCATTGCCATTACTCCTAGGTCCATTATGACACGGATTCTTACTGTTTGTTAGGGTTCAATCCATGGGTCAAATAGAACTATTCAATCATTTAGTAAAGATTATATTATTACATTTTTGAAACCATACGATCATGTGGTAATTATTTATTTTGCGTATGGAGACGTCCTAAAAGGAATTATTTGTCTTAGATAGCAGTATTGAGCCGTTTAAATGTGTACAACAAATCAGTTCAAACGATTCGTTTAAAAAAAAATTACCAAAAACCTTTTGCTTACAACTCGTAAATATATAAAAACAGGATGGTTATTGATTAATCCAAAGCGGTTCTTAAACTATAAGACACCAACCAACCAATTTTCTTAGTTGGACGGAGAAATTCTCAGCACTCCCAAGTTAATATGAACAATATGAAAAGATACCAAAATTCAAATATTAAACTATAAAATCATCTACATAACGATAATATGACTGGAAATATCAAAATTATATGAAAGCCAATGGTGTGTTGATAACCTTAGCCTTTGAAATATCTATTTTCAAGTAAGGTGACCATATATATGCTGATAAAATATAATAGACCATTTACTCTGTATTTAGATTTGGGTGAGATAAAATGTACTACTATAAATTGGCCTATCACTTCGACAAGTTTATCGGATATTTTTATTTTAGTGATAACTAGAAAAGCTATCTGCCGTTGCCCGGAACTGAAAACATCACCATAGATAAATATATAATCAGAGTTCTATTATATATTGCGTGTAGATTCATTAATTCCCTCATGTATTCTATTTATATTATTTTCACTTAATAGTTGATCAAAACCATATAGAAACAGAGTTTTGTATCGGTAATATTCATTTCTATACAAAACAGAGCGAAAAAATGTTATTCCTTTCTTTTCTTTTTCGTCTGAATTATTCTCTTTATATTAATGTAAAACTGATTACTGTTTCATTCTTGATTTGATTTCGAAAGTGTGAAAAACAAGGCACATAATTTTAATCAAGTGAGTAAATGTGAAAATTTAATAAATGATAAATAAAAAGTAACCATAACTTCGTGTCTAATAGCAAAATCGATAAAAAAAAATAATTTTCCAATTATGGTCAGACAAATCTATAGGTACTGTATTTTTTGGAATGTTCTGTGTTCAGAATTCTTTGGTTACAAACAATAAAACACATAAGTTTAACATAATCATTAACAGATGAACAACTTATACTTTTGTTTGGTTTGATTTGGTCTTACGGCATATCAACCATTGTAGGTCATTTAATGCCAAATCATTTTCATACATATATATTAAAAATATGTTTTCTAAACACGTTTTCTCGTTTTTAAACAAGGCTGAGGTCATTTTTTCACACACGCAAATGACGTCACTTATATCCATGTAGTAGGAATAATTCTATTTTCAATTAATCATTTGTTTGCAGACAGTTTAATGTCTTCAAGTATTGCTATGTATCACTTACAATTCAATTAAACATAATTTTTTTTTTTTTTTTTGGTTTAGACACAGTTAAATAATCAAACTGTACTATTTCCCAAAAAATGTCTCGTATAAGTACACAGTTTAAATATCAAACAGTTCTACTTGATCCATAGATAGGACCCTATCAGGTGCTTCCCCTCCATGCCAGAGTCGGCCTGGGAGCGATGGCAGTGAAGGGGTACTCTGCATTTCCTAAAGCTCCAGTATTTCTGGAGTCTCAACGTCAGATTATGTAGTGTCATACTCATTGGAGCAGACTTTCCCCTCTGCAGAGAAGCAGTCAGTATATTTTTCAGCTCCAGATGAGTCAGCTACTCGTTTGGGAGGTAGGTCTTACCCTTCTGCAGAGATGCAGTCGATGTATTGTGCAGCCCCAACCAATTGGACCAACGTCTTATAGTAATTCATTTAACCTACATGCTTTAATTTCTTTGTTTAATGATATATCAACTTTCGTGGATTACTAATTGCCAAAACTATCTTTGCAAAAGTAAAGTCGTGATACTACTAAATCATAGCTGGGTTATAAGTTCATAATTCTCCGAAGGGTATTAACCTGAAATTGAACTTAATACCGTGACTGAAGTTCGAACTTGCGTACTACGATGTAGCAGTCCCACACGTAAGCCACTACACAATGAGAATTGCTCTAAAGCCTAGTCAATGTGGGGCGAGGAGTACTTGAGATGAAGCTTACTACATAAACAATCTATTCAACCAAAACTAACTTATTAAAAATCAGACTCAAGCTGGCACCCATCGATCATTTCTCAAAATATAGGTGAAAATTAATCCCACGAAATCTTTGGAACAAGAACGTGTGCTTTGTGTATACGAGTCGTAAGTAATTTTTAGAATATGACTAGACTATTCATTAACAATTTGGGTACAACTACCTATACTCCAGGAGGATTCTGACGTTTTCACTTTGTAAGAAAAGAACAAATCCTGTTAGCATTTTATAGATATATCGGTTATAGAGAGAATTTGGATTCTTATAAAAATGAGGTTCAACGAGAACCGAGATCCTACAAAATTATGATCCACTGACAAATTGGACAAGAAAGATTTATCCTCCAAGAAGGGGCATTTTCATTGTAATAAAATCTAGCTCGGCTATGATACGCCGTTTATGTACCTATTTGCATTGATACATAGGTATGTAGGTGCATACATAATTGTATGAACGTAGGTACATAAACACATGCAGACGCTGAAAACCACACAAATACACATAGATAGATAGATAGATAGATAGATAGAGTGTCATGTTGGGAAAAAAGAAAAAAATCTGTTGAAATAGATCTAAACATTAATTAATTATCAGACTTTATCACATGAATAAATCATTTGATTATGATTTTAAAAATACCTTTTTAATTTTAAAGGAAAATAATCACTTTTGACTATTATTCTACGTATACGTAATCTCCCTCATGAGAAAATCAGTGAATAATAAAGAGATGCAGTTTAGAACATAGTAAATTTGATTATTTAGTCAGTATTTGAATATAGTTTTCAATTTATGGTCACCTAAGTGGAAACGATTGTATACTCGCGTATGATACGAAAGGCATTCAATAAATTAGAGGATTGTTGTTATTTTTTAAAGCAAAATACATTTCTTTTTCGGAATAGTTTTTCTTGTAATGTAAACTCCACATTGTTTTGAATTGTTTTATAGGTAAAGCTGTTTTAATCTAGCAAATCTATTTGTCTGGAGCCTATTCAAAATGGCTGCAAATCAAACAAATTACTCCAGACATGAAAAAAGTTCCACCATCAAAATTTTGGTGGTTGAGAATTGCAAACCATGCGAAATTTACAGAATATTGCGGAAAGTATACGAAAAAAAACATGTTTTAATCTAAGAATCTTTACAACTGCAATAAATATGGCTTTTAGATTCATGAGTTTGGGATGAAAAGAGAATCCATTGGGTAGAAAAAACCAAGTGTCTAGTAAATAAAAGTTTCCGGGCGCAGCAGTTATTATGGTCATGCTGATCGTCTTCAAGATGAAATGACTCATTACTATTGATTTCTTTGAAAAAGTTGCCGCTGTAAATAGTGCTTGCAAATTATAATTTATTAAGTCAAATTCCACTTATTTATTGAATGAATCTCCTACATGATTTGGATTCTAAGCAGGAGTCACCGTTACTAATACGACTTAAAGAAGAAATATGAAAGAAAGACAAAACAAAAATTAACAGTAAGTCACATCGTATATTAGTATTATATATATATATATATATATATATATATATATAGTATAAATTAAGTCCAAGAATAAACTTCAAAGGAACAATCCATACAAAAAATATATCATTATATTCAAATAAAGTCATCAAGGCATGGCTATTAGTATATAAGAATATATAAACATAAAAAAACTCACATGCAGAGCGAATTATGTTATCAATATCAAGTAAAACCCAACGGATGAAAATCATAAGAAACTTATTTCAACAATCGCTTTTATGAGATTGTATCTTCAGATGGTAAACAATTTTGGATAGAATTTTTACTGTTAACCGGGGAATATATTATATATCAAGTTAGATCTTTAAGGGAATCATAATTCACTATTTAAGAAAAGATATATACATAAGTATACATGCAATTGTATATATATGCGAATGTATGTCACAGATGATTGTGTTTATGAAGGTTGATCAATGTACTTTTTCATGCGATATATATTAAAATTTTATTATAAAGACAAAGACTTCATTAATGAGTAAGTGATAACTAACAGAATCTCTCGTTCTCCTTGAATAAATTCATTCTTCATCTCCAATTACTTTTTGTTTAATCCAAATATTTCGAGCCATTCAAACTAACTTGTACATTGTTTTCTATATTCATTGTCTACTGTACACATTACAGGTGTTTGAATATGAAACTTTTAAATGAAAGTAGATTTTCTTGTTAAAACAAAGAGGAATATAGAAATTGCAAATTTCTTAAAAAAGAAAATAGATACGCAGATTTATGAGCGTTTCTAAAAAGAAAAGCCTATGCCGAATGTTTTTTCAATTACAGTCGCCGACTCTAAAGCTTATTTCACGTACAGGTAAACAAAGATACCCCCTCTCTCTCTCTCTATATATATATATATATATATAGTGGTGCCTTACCAGGGACGTTCAAAAAGTTCTAAACCTCACCCAGATATTAAATTTGTCACTTACCTCACACCTTTCTCTGGGCCTCACCGATATAGACGTTGTGGGAGATCTGAATAAGTGGTTATAGTTTTATAAAAACAACAAAAAAATGTTCTGTCTTGGCTCTTCTTTCTAGGCGAGGCTTAGAAGTGTTTAACTTGGGAAAAGGCATCAATGAAAATATCTTTTCATTCAATATCTATGGGTAAATAGTAGAACGGATGTGGTTCTCTCTTTTTCTTTCTGTCTTTCTTTCTTTCTTTCTTTCTCTCTCTCTCTCTCTATATATATATATATACATAATTTTTTTAGATGTTATAATAGTGGAAATATGTCGAGTGTGCACAAAGTATAGATACTGAATCATAAATTTCTGTAAAAATTTGAAACTATGAATTTAAACAGCTGGGTTACATATAGGATACTGTGGTCATATCGATACTGCTCTCCAGATGTCAAGACTTTTTGCCGGATGTCTAGAGGAGCAGGTGCCTATATTTTTTTCAGTATGAAGCAAGTAAGATACTTTTTTTTAACTAAATTATTTCGATGAAGCATAGCATTGTGCGAATTCAGAAAAAGTCATTTGCACTAAATCTAGTTTTTTGACTTTCTTTTTTTTTTCTAAACTAGAAATGCATTAAAAGCTAAGTCTTCAGGATGTTGAAGACATTAGAAGAAATATCATGGCGTAGCTTAGCGCTATATCAAAAGAAACATATCTGTACTGCTGTGATCAATGGAAAAGTAAGAGAGTTGAATGCCAAGAAGAATGTTTTAAAGTTTATTAACCCTACATCATTATTCATGTATATCTTGATAAATAACGCTTCAATCTCCATACGTTCTGAACATACCTCGTACATTGCAGTAATTGTATTACGTGGGTTATTTCATAGTATTACATAAAATATCTAATCCAAATGTTTTCATGATTAGACTCTTATTCCAAAGCTTACTTCATGCACACATCTCAAAACCATGACTCCACTATATTATTTATAATAATTATATATATATATATATATATATATATATATATATATATATCTGTGTGTGTGTGTGTGTGTGTGTGTGTGTGTGTGTGTGTGTGTGTGTGTGTGTGTGCGTTTGTGTAGGTTAGAGGTACAAATTGGGGACGTATTAAGATAAAAGTGAACGTAGACATGGTTTTATAAGTAATAAATTAAATCGACGAAAATAAATCTCAGGACCTCAGATTTATTTTAGTTGATTTAATTTCTGAATAAAACCATCTCATCATTCATTTATATATATATATATAAATATATATACTTTTCAGATATTATAATGCCGGATATACGAAATATGGGTTCAAATTATAAAAACTGAAAACTTTAAATTTTTAATCTAAATCAATATGTTTACAGCAGAGTGACATTTAAGTGGAGATGTAACCAATGGAAAACTCGCTGAAAAAAGAGTGCTGAATGCTAAGGGGGACAACTTTTAAAAAATTAAACCAATGATAATGATAGATAACTGTCTGGGTGAATACAGAGCTTCTATCTCGATACATATTGGATATACCTCGTACATCTCGAGAACCACTTTAATGTGCATCGTTTTCTAGTTAAATAACTTTCATCTATAGTACGTCTGGGAATTATAGAATATTTAACTAGTTTAAACTTAAGGGGAAAGGATCAAACAACCAGTTAAACTGATCAAAGATCTCTACCCCAACAATCTTCATACAAATTGAATGACCAAAAGCGCAAATATCAGCATGCAAACGAAAATATGAGTATTTCTTTCTTTTCCTTTGGTCTTTGATATTTCATGCGAGTTTTCGGACAACATTTTACTGTTAGGAAGATACCAATTTGCAATTCTTTATCATGGTATATAGTAAATATCAAACAATACTTTATAGCTTGATATTAAAAGCCTTTTCTCTTTTTATCGAAATTACCCATTTGTAAAATGTCAGAAGATTTCCCATCTGAAAACAAACGCAAATAAGACACTCCGCTTCCTAAACAGTTTGTACGTATGATAAATTTACACATCCACCTTCAATTGCTTTGTTTATTTTAACGCAGAAGAGAAAATAATTTATGTTTGGACCAAGTCAACGTTTCTATGACCTGATACAACAGGAAATTACTTTGGAAAAATATTCCAAGGAGGCAGTAGATTGATATGTTTAAATTATTTTGAACTCAGATTACGTACTCACTCTAAGACACATACACGAAAACATAAAGATATATTGTTAGTCCCTTCTCAACGTAGTAACTGATTATTATACAAAACATGAAGAAAGATAAGTTTTTTAAAAAATCTTGTAGATCTTCTTAGCGATTGAAATTAATTGGCTTCCAGCAGTGTCTATCCACCATACATCAAACCCATTCCACACGTTTGTTTATCAAGGAGAGACATGTGCCCTGCTGAGAAGAGTCATCATTTAAAAAAAACATTATATTATGTTCTTTAAAACAAAATCTTCCTTTAATAGTTATATATATATATATATATATATATATATATAAATATATATATATATATATATGTGTGTGTGTGTGTGTGTGTGTGTTCATAACAAGAAGTTATAAAATATTTATGAATATGTATTAAGCCACTCCCTTAGCAGGATGTAACAGAAGGTTATTTTTCAAGGGAAGAAAAGATTTTTTTTAATTTCAGATTTTTTTTCCTTCTCCTAGACAAGTTGCCATATCAAGACGAAATAACCCAGTCTTTCCTAATATTTAACCATAGCTGAAAGACTGAACAGAAGGATTCATGTCTTTCAAAATGACTTAAGCCCGTAGCGTAAAGCAAATAGCCTCGTGCACGATTTGGATTCGAGTTACCGATTTCCCTTCCGACGATGATAAACGTTATACAAATATTGCCCTCTTTTTATATATCTATATGCACAACCCAAGAAGACATTTACAATGGTAAGATTCCCATTCAGCCATGTCCTTACAATGCACGAACTTAATGAATAACAAAATATCCAATAGAATTAACCAGAGAATTTTGTGGGGTCGACGTCCACACTTGACATAATAATCAAAACATCGAAATTTTTAACTGAATTGATTTAATTATGAAATCCAATAAGAATCCTTGACTCTTTTCAAAATAAAAGCACCGATATTATCATGGTCTGTTATTACTGTAAGGGGCTAGAGGATTCACATGCCGTTTATTAAATCTGTATTGTTTTTTTATCAGTATCTTATTCTTCTTATTGTGATTTAGTCCTATTTTGAGACTCAATTTACGGAGATTTCTTATATTTCTATGCAGGGTAGTACGTATACATTGGCAGTTAAACGCGAGAAGGTGTGAATGACAAAAATTCTCCAATTCACAAATTCTGTGGTTTGGAGGTAACCTCTCTGATGCAGTGGGAGTGTGCTGCCCAATATGAGAATCCACATATGCAAGTCAGTTTGTTTTTCTTTGTTCTTCCTCTTATTATTATTATTATTATTATTATTGACGCGACGTGCACGATGATAAGAATACTTCTGACATAAGCAGACACTATACTTTAATCTCGACAGAAAGATTAAGGAGGGTTATGCTTGGAGAGTTATTGGAGACATGATAACATTGTATTCACGTAGGAGTTCATGATAATGCTGGTAGTCCGGCTGCTCTTAACAAAAAAAAAAAAAATAGGACTTTATAATCTACGTAACGATTAACCAATTCCCAGTTTTATTTAATGGAATAATCCACCAAATTTTTACGCTTAAGACAGTTTTAAAATAATTAGATATTAATTAATTTACCAAGTTCCCTAATTCTTCAAACGTTCTAAACAAATCTTTAGCCGAGTTTAGAAAATACATTAAAAAAACTATAGATTAGAGGAAGATTCGGAATAATGGAATCCACATCTCTGCAACAATTAGCTTAAATACTCAAAAGTGTCAAGGAAATCTGTGGAAACTTGCTGTAACTCAGAATTTAGAAAAAAAAACCGCAGTAACAATTAGCGTGAAAAACTGTCAGATGGTAAAATAATTATTTAAAAATAAGAGCAAGTTCACTGATAAACTTCGCCGTTCATGCAGAGCACAGAGTTAAATATACAGGTTGCTGAAGTAATATTAGAATATTCTAGTATAATAATAAACGAATCTATTATAAAACAAGATTAATTGTAAAAATAAACAACAAATAAGAAGGTAGACGCAAAACAGTAAATTTACTCAACATGACCACAATTTTTTTTCAATTAGTGTATCAATACGTCTTCGAAATGATTTGAATGCTTTCAAAATAGATTCTTCAGACATTTTATTCTATTCAGCCTTATCAGTAGTCTTAACCGAGTAAAAATTTGGATGGGAAGTTGTATTATTTTTTTTTTCTAAAACGCCCCATTCAGCGAAATCAAAATTCGGGGTTTCATGGAGGCTATAAAGAAACTCCAGTTATTTTGGAAATGTTTTTGACTTGGTATCGGCGTTAAGCAAATCATAGATTCGTTGTCGTTTCTTTTCTTGCTCAAAGATATTGGGCTGAAATTTAATGAAAAAGGGTTTGAATTAAAGAGCTAATCATGAAAATTTAAATTTATCAGGGTTTTTTTTTTCAAAAACAGGACTAAAACACGTTTTTAAACTATTCCATATTTTGCTCACGCACCCTTTAAAGTGGACTTGGCCAGAGAATTAAAGGAATATTCAAATAGGAATAACAATGGTTCCAATCAGAGAACCTGTGGAACAATTCTGAAGAACTTGGAGATTTGATGACAAATTGAGACTTTCCAAAGCATGGAATTACCTATATAGGTTGGAAGACTTGAAAGAGTCATTGAAACTGAGGAGATCTGCTGTTATACGGATTTCAGTGAAGACCACCAGTTACTACATGTATAAAAACAAATGATTACAAAAAGTAATCTGAACGAGATAAATTGTATCGCTATTAATAGCAGAGCCCAACATAACGACATAAGACTAATTATGCCAAAGCTGAAATCAATAAATCTTAGGGGAATAACAAGTATAGGTTATGCAGAGAAAAAGATGGAACAGTTAATCCTATAATTAGCGAATAAAGAAAACTGGTAGGAAAGAATTCAGGTGTTGGAATGACTGGCTGAGGAAAGTGATTTACTACGAATAGTGAGAGAAATTGCAGATTTCCAATAATGACAAATGTTATATGCTTAAATCTGTCGTTGAAAATGAGACATAGAAAGACAATTGGGACACAAACAAATCTGTCGACACCAGCCAGAATACCAGACCTGCTATTTATTCAAAAGAATAAAAGAACATATCAACTAGTGTACATTGATGTTTTAACCGACGACAAACTGAAAATAAAAGGTGAAAGATAAAACAAATATCTAGACAAATATCTTCCTTGAGCGCGAAGAAGTTTGTGGACCATGAAGGCGACTGTGATACCAAATGTGGTAGGAGCACTTGGAACAATCTCTATGAATTTGGAAAAGAGACTTGAGTAACTGGAGATCAGAGAAAGAATCGAGACAATGCAGACAACAGTACAGTTAAGATCTGCTAGAATACCTTGGAGAGTCCTGAAGTTGAGTAGACTTGTTGTCACTTGGACTTTAGTGAAACCCACCAATTACAACTGGTGCAAAAAATAAAACCCGCACAGTAAATTAGAGAGACATATATTCTGTAGATGCGTAAATTAAATAAAATTTGAAGCAAATCGATGTAAAAAACAAACAAAATTCTTTTGATTCACTGTAATATTTATATTCTCTTCTTTTTACCGAAAGCTCAGTTATCGATGGAACGAGTGTTGCTCTAATTTTCAAAGTTTTCTTTTCGAACTCTGGCTTTTACGCACGTTCTTACATCGGCTATTGATGCCAGTGGGAATACATCTCAGTTATCAAAAGACCCTTTGAGGAGAGCCTGGATCAAAAGTTAGAAAGCTCATATCGCAGTATTTTACTAATGAGTTTGACCCCTCTTTGGTGTTCCACTCTTGTGGCCATGTTCTAGATGAAAGGTTACCTTAGTAAACACCTATATGAAATAACCTTCGTAACTAGTTATAAATACCACTCTCATTGCCAATTTCTCTTATATCATAACTATCGTTTTTGATTTGTTCATATCAATTAATATGTCTGTCTGTCTGTTTGTCAGTCTATATATATATATATATATATATATACATGCATATTTATAAAAGGTTAATGGTTCTTAGAAGCTTACTTGGTTTGTTAATGGAGGACTAAAAGCTGCTGTATTGTTAAATAGGGCTCAATATTAATGACAGAGCATTTACATATACAAATTGAGATATATATATATATATATTACATGGTAGTGTCTGTGACGCAGGGTTTCATGCAATTTGCATTCGTCAGACAGAATGAAGATTTGGAAAAAAAGAATGATTTACATGGTTAATTTTTTATTCGGAAAATGGGGTTTCTTTGTGTGTGTATGTGCGCCTAAGTATGTGTGCTATTCAATCACATTATATTTGTGTATCTGCTGTTGCTCACGCGTACATATATACACACGTCTGCGTATATACCAGCATGCATCTTTACGTATGTACACATAAAAAATGTGTGTGTGTGCATAAAGATGCAAGCCTGTATATACGCAAACATTCGTATATATGTATGATTGAGCAACAGCATATACACAAATATACTAACATTCAACAGCACACAAACCTAGGCACAAATGCACAAAAATAACTCATACTTTTCGAAGAAAAAATTATCGTTTTTTTTAAACCTTATCTCTCTCTCTCTGATGAATGTAAAACACATGACACCCAGGTTCACAGACATTACCATGTAATATTAATAGCAATATATATATATATATATATATATATATATATATATATATATATATATATATATATATATATATATATATATATATATATATATATATATATATATATATATATATATATATATATATATATATATATATATATATATGAGTGTGTATATATATATATATATGTATATAACCGGGCCGTTGGCCTAATGTGTAGGGAGATCACCAATGTTCCGGAAGACCAGGGTTCAATCCCAGGTTGACTCATATCAATGACTTAAAAATCGCATTTGATGCCTCCTGGCTTAACACTCAACATTACAAGGGTAAAGTGGAACAATCCAGAGAATAGAGTTGTGCTCTCCCCTACACCTCGGTGTAGTCGTTATTGAAATGGGAGCCTCTAGGTCATCCTCGACTGGGATCGCCAAATTGACTTACCTAAATATAAGTTCGAAAAACGTAGCCACAGTCTCCACCGCGCAGTTTCTCGCCCATTTGATCATCAGACCCTAAGGCTCTAATGCGCTGAGTATTCTAAAATATGCACTTATATCCCCCACCAGAGCTAGATGTGACACAAGATTATGTTTAAGAGGATTTATGCTGGTTTTAATTCAGTGTTATCCTTCTCCTAGACCAGTTTCCATACCAAGGCTAAAGATCCTAGTCTGCCCTACTATTTACTTATAGAATACTTGGCTTCATACCTTTCTAAAGTGTATAAGCGCTATGTGAAATGCAAACAGCCTCATTCATGATATAGACTTGATTTACTGTGGCTATTTCCTTTTAGAAACTGCTGTGCCGGGAGGAGTAATCTAGTTTGTGTGGCAGTCCTCGAAAAATGGTCTACTTTATATTGGTTTTAGTTTACATCTACGGAGATAAATAGTTTTTTTTATATATTCAGTTGATCGTATCAATCAATTCATCTACATTTGTTTTTATCTATTTTGATTTATTATCAGTCCATAATTGTGTGGAAAAGCTTTTTAAACAGACGTAATTTTCTTCCAAACCAGAGATACTAAAAGTTTTTGATTGCTATGGGAACATTATATAATCAAAACTGATATTATTAGATATAATATATATTATTATTAGGACTTTGATAAGCATTGTGTTATTTTCAAAAATCAGTAAGAAATGGGTCACTGAACGTATTGTCCATTGCTAGCCACTACATTTTTCCCATCTTTCAGGCAGCATTTGAATTCCACATCAGAAAAATGACACATCTTTTGTGGCTAACCACAGATCAGCCCATTTTTTAGCATCATCATTGGAATGAAACTGCTGCTGAGCCAGGCCATATGCAAGTCAAATTGTACGAGGCAATGTCTGGTGAATGCGGTGATTGGGAAGGGTAGGACTTCCCATCTAAGCGTTTCCAAGTTGGTTTTCACACGTTTTGAAATATGTGGCCAGGCGTTGTTAGGTAGCAAAATCACTTAGTCGTGTCTCTATACGTATAGCAGCCATTTCCCCTTCAATGCCCGGTTCAAGCGCATCAAGTGTGGTTGATAGTAATCTCCCGTGATGATTTTGGTCGGTTCAAGCAGTTCTTGATAAACTACACCAACCTGATCCAACCAAATGCAGAGCAAAAGCTCTGAACCATGAATATTTGGCTTTGTTGCCAATGTTGAGGCGAGTCCGAGCATAACCCAACGATCTTCTACACTTAAGTTTATCGTTGTGTATCCACTTTTAAGTGAGGGTCAAGATATGTTTTTAAAAGACTTTCTTTTTCTGTGGTTGAAGCAGATGTTCACACGTGACAAGATGCCAGAGCGTTCTTTACCTTCAAAATCAAATTCTTTATTTTTGAAGCGTTTAAACCAATCTATGCAGGTTATTTCCGAAAGAGCATGGTTACTGCAAGTCTTAACAAGAATTCTGTATGTTTCTTTTGAATAAATAGTGCAGTAAAATTCCCCACACATACTTTTTTGGGTCCGAATTACGACATGTTTACCGCAATGAAAAACTACGTTGTTAACATTTCGGCGAAATTACATTCACTGAATTTCAAGCTGGTTTATAGTACTTCCTTATAGATGCGATACCATTTGAAACTACTAGCACGTTTTTCTGGGAACGCTGTCTAATGGAAAACAGCGATAACCTAAATGTCCTAATATATTATATTATACAATATAGATAAATTTGAACAAAAATAAGCCTAATGTTTCAAGATACTGTCGGCTGGAGGTGTAGTGTACGCCAATAGAATTTCTACTGATGTTTGGTTGGTTTCTTTGTTTAATGGCATATCAACCTTTGTAGGTTATTTAATGCCAAAGCCATTCTCTGAGAAGAAAAGTAGTGGTACTATTTAACCCATAGCTGGGAGGATAAGGGGGTTCATACCTTTCCCAAGGGTATTTGCCCGAAAGTGAACCTAATAGCGCAATTGGAATTCAAACTTGCTTACTACGATTCCGCAGTCCATCGCTTTAACCATTACGCCACGAGGACACCCCCAATTTCTACTGAGGAATACGACTCTCTCAGCGAGTTGCCTGGATATAACAGTAAACTGCATCTTCGGAGGTTTTAGGGACTGTAAAGAACCCCTTCATTGCCATAACTTTCAGGTCTATACATACACTGAGTGATGATACCAGTGGGGGTCAAATATGTGGGTCAAATAGTACTGTTTAATCATTTACTAAGGATGTTTAATATCAGTTATTTCAAACAATATAGATGTGTGTAAATTATTTGTAATAGGTGGGAATACTTGATGAATAGAATTGCTAATGTTAAATAGCAATATTTGAAAGTATTTAACGGTGTGCAAACAAATGAGCGCTATCAACTCATTTAAAAATAAATTTTACGAAATGATATTAATATTAGTTATTTCAAACAATATAGCAATGTTTAAATTATTTGTATAAGATTTGAATACTTGTTAAATAGAATTACTAATGTTAAATAGTGTTATATAGTCATATACATGTTCATGCAGAAATATACATATATATATATACTGGATACATACCGACGCAATGATAAACGATGCACACAGAAAGACACAGGAAGACTTTTTATAAAATATTTTACCTCTCACTTTATTTGTAAGGTTTCGAAAAGGGTTACGCAAAGTTTGCGTGTGAGAGGGAGCTGGAGACCGAACATAACTGAAATATTTTGACCCCGAAGTTATGGCCGTCAGCGTTGTGTCTTTCTCGTTCTCCATGGTTGCTCAACCGGAGTCCCTTCGGCCGGGTGTGGTTTTCCCTACCACAACTCCTCTCCAACTGGCACTCGAACTCAACTGTCCTCTTCTGTTTAATTCGTCGGCCTTATATTACCTTCGAACTCCCACGCGGTGATATGGACACGCCTCCGCAACTTCTTCCGATATCTAGCGACCGGGATGTGTCACTTCCGCTACCTTTGGAATGGCCTGTGTGATCGACATCGAGCGGAAATAACTGTCATGCAGTTCAGAGGTCACTGTCTTCCGGTGCGTCAGTCTATGAGAGTATAATGGCATTTTTTTTTTACCTCATCCCATTTCATCAGCCAATTTCCGCCCATGCGATTTCCTCTGATAACTGCCATTAGAATGTGTCACTTCCTTCCGTTGCATCACCTTGAATGGCATTTTTGGTCCGGTCAACAGGTCAAAACATAACAATAGCAATACTTGAAACTATTCAACAGTGTACAAACAAATGACCTCTAACAACTCATTTAAAGTAATTTTACTAAGGATTATTGGTATTAGTCATTTCAAACAATATCGGTGCGTGTAAATTATTTGTAATAGGTAGGAATACTTGATAAATAGAATTACTATTACTTGAAACTATTTAATGGTGTGCAAACAAATGATCTCTAACAACTAATTTAAAAATGAATTTACACACGAAGTATTCACTTACAACTCGTATATATATAACAACTATTAAAACAAATTAAAAGATCCGTTAACCGTTGTTACAATTCGGTTACATTAAGAGTCATTCTTAAATCTAACGCTTCGTTTCCTCCTAAACTCAAAGATAGTGACCACTCTCCAAAAAAGTTCTCTCATTCACCGATTTACGTGCAAATTTTCGCTATATAGACTACACTAGTCAACGTTTAGAGATCAGAATAAACTAACATATTCCATCGAGTATCCGTATACATACTTCAGTCTATACTACGACGCTGAGTAGTTAAAATTCAACTTCCGCCATTGGCCGCCACCAATTGGTCTATAAAACCTGCGTATACGTATAAAGTCCCTCTAAGTTTACCATCTTGGAGACATCAGCAAATGAACTGCAATTATCCATTCTGGAAGCATTACTTATAAAGAAAATACAAACCGGAATTATGTATCCAAAGACAATTTTATACACCATTGCTTTTTAATAACCTTCTTAGACTATCAGAAGAAGACGCCATTAACCGTACCGACTCTGCTGACTTGCCGTATATTTTTTTAATGTGTTTTTTTTTCACCACTACTGGATTTTCCTTTGGTACAACCCTATGTTTACTTTCTTTATTACAAAATTGATTGTCACTGACAATTATCTGAAGAGAAATGACCGAAAGAAAGGGTCCCTTTTTAAGGATTTTATTTGTCTTTATGATTTTAAAAAGTTCTTAATACCATGCACAATTTGGCTATATATCTAAATAGTGGGGAACACTTTCGATTATGTATAAAAGATTTGATGTTTAAAAAATAAGACTATGCAGCGTAACAATTCTTTTTTGATTATTCGGCTATGAATTTATTTATGCACAAGCAGTGTCCATCCGGACAGAGCCAGTCTTTATCATAACAATTGTTGCTTAAATAATATTATGTCAATATTTGGGGCTGCAAAGTACACCGACTGCATCAATGTAGAGGGATAAGATTCCCTCAACGAGTTTCCTGGATATTCCACTAAGCAAATGTTTGTGAGGCCCCAGTAATGCTCAAGCTTTGGGAAATGCGGAGTATCTCTTCACTGCCATCGCTCCCAGTTCCACTCTGGCCCTGCATGGTAGCACCTGATAGGGTCCTATCTATGGGTCAAATAGAAGTAAACTGTAATTACACAAAACTGAATTGTTTGAAATTATCTTTTTTTAACATTTAACTGTGTGTTTAAACTGCGTACTTATGCTAAACTGAATTGTTTGAAATAGAAATCTTTTGACATTTAACGGTGTGTAAACAAAAAACTATACTTATACTCAAGTGAATTATTTAAAACTTTTATCAAGATAAGTTACTTTAGCATTAAGTAACCCAAAAAGTGTTGATACGCCGTAAAAAAACAACCAATCAAATAATATTAACTTTCATATCATCAAAAAAAATTTTGTTATTTTATTATGAGACTTTAGGTTGGTTAATCATTTCTTAGAAGTATGTTAATTTTTATTTCACAAATCTTTTATTTTGTATATTTGTTTGTAAATACAGCTGGTAATGACTTTCATTGTCTTGTTAATATTGTTTTAACATAATTTCATTATTGCTTTGTTTCCATAATAAGTGTCTTCACTAGCATTATCATTATTTTGTAGGCTTCTGATTTCTATTGGTTGCTTTACAGTTATTTCATTTCAGTGGTTTTAACAGCTGCAGCAACTACGACTAAATGCAGTTATGGCAACCGTTCCAATTCGAAGACCTTTTGCGTTACAGCGATCTCAATTGTAGGATAATTCCTAATTGATTAGATTCTTTACCGTTCTTTCCAAATACATGTTTTCTCAATTAAGACCAATACAAATGAAAAATTACACTTTATGAATATAACCAATTTTATCGTTAAAAGAAAAGATGATGCCGAGGCCTTAGAATTAAAGGCCTTCATATAAACATGTATCACACAAAAAATTAAACATTGGTATTATTTTTAAAGGTTTTTTTTTTCTTCTCAATACGAAAATTAAATTTAAAAGGATAGAATGATGTTGATATCTAATGATTTTAACTATCACAAACCAGAAAAGAAACAGGCAGACTACTATCTTATGTTGCTTTTATATAATTCATGTTTATATGACTTGATTTTATTCAACCTAACAGAAATAGCAAGACGAAACAAAAGGTATAATGTAAAAAGGAAGGGGATCAGATATTTTTAGAACAAATTAAACCTTTACTATCGAAAAAAATATTTTATACAACAAAACGTGGATAGAAACGAAAGAAATTACCAAAATTAAAACTGACTTTTGTTATTGGCGGATAGATTTTAACTAACTCAGATTGAAAAAAAAAGTTTACAAACCTCTAAATACCCTTACGTTTCCATGTCTTATTCCGTATTATGATAGAACACGTTAACTCTTAATTATAAACAAGTACTGTTCTAAGAAGAAGGCATTTTTCTGACCATGAAATAATAGAAATATTTGGACAAATAAGTTATGAAAAAAATTGTCTTCAAGATTTCCTCAAAGAAGCCGAATCACTTAATAATGAAAACCACATCTTTAAATACAATCCCACAATAGCAAGATAATGTCAACCCAAGAGTAAGGGAACCTTGTAGAAATGATGAAGAAAAAAAGAATGAAGTCTGACCACTAATAAGAAATGAAGACTGAAAGTTAGTTTAGAAATCAAAACGTATCCCAACTGACAACATTACTGAACAAAACAATCTAATTATGAAGGAGCAAATTTAGTCAGTGACAAAACTGGTATGTCATAAAGGAACCTAAATAGAAAGGAAAAAAGAAATCTGGAGGAAAAATGAGACTCAAAGAGCAAATGGAGAAACCAGGAGGATATGCAAAAGTACTAAGGAAAGAGAAACATGCAATTGCACAAATGACTAAAACAATCTGGATAAGATAGCAGCAATGGAAAATACAGACAACACAAGTAGAAGAAATAAACCACAAAACATTAACAAAAAAAAAAGAGACTCAAAAGATACGAGGAACAGGATCCAGTAATGCATGCAAAACAGGATATTCGAAAATAACAAAAGAAAATTCTGCTATAACGTCAATAGAAAAACCTGAGTTGTCGGATAAAACAAAACATTTCCGGGCCAAACGATGTGAACAGAAACAAAACTACAGAAAACCCGAATGTTTAAATAGCATCGAAAATAAACGAGAAGGAGGTGAAGAAAACTCAGGTGGTTAGAATATATTTGGATTCACTTAACGTAACACTCAAGAACGTTGCAAATTAGAAGTCAACGAGAAATTATGGGATACGTGGATTCTTGTACAAAATATTTTATCAAGGTTGTGGTTCAATGGCATATATTACCCAGTCGGCTTGGGCTGTATAATACACCGACTGCTTCTCTGCAACGAATTCCAAGATATGACACTAAACAATTTCATGGTGAGGCTCCAGTTATGCCAGAGCTTTGGGGAACGCGGAGTACCACTCCATTGCCATAGCTCCGGGGCCCACTCTGGCCCAGAGTAACGGTACCTGATAAGGGTTCTATCTATAGGTTAAACAACACTAAACTATGGTTTATTGAGTTTTTGGCTAAGCCGAATTGTTCAAAATAGAACTGTTTTGGCATTTAAACTGCGTACTTATGCTAAACTGAATTGCTCGAAATAGAACTGTTTTGACATCTAAACAGTGTACTTATGCTAAACTGATCTGGAAAACAAACTGTTTTAAAATTAACTATGGGTATTGCCTAGTCGGCTGGGTTGTAGAATACACCGACTGCACCTCTGCAGTCGAATGACCTTGTTATGACACTAAACAATCTGATGATGAGGTTCCAGTGATACTGTGGCTTTGGGGAATGCGGAGCATACGTTCATTGTCATTGCCCCCAGGTCTACTCCAGGGTCCGGAATGGTAACACCTGATAGATCCCCATCTATGGGTTAAATAGAACTAAACTGATACTTATGCTAAACTGAATTGTTTGAATAAGAACTGAATAGCTTGAAATAGAAATATTTTTGTCAAATAAACCGTTTACTCATGCTAAACTGAATTGTTTTAAATAGAACTGATTATTTGTATAAAAATGGATTTGCCGTTAAATAACCTACATATAATATGCCATAAAACCCAAACAACCAACCAATATCAATGACATATCAATCCTCGATATTTTTTAGCAACAACTTATATATATATATATATATATATATATATATATATATATATATATATATATATATATATATATATATATAATTTGTAAATTCATTGTTTGTGGGTAATTTTATTTTCAATTGAGTCATACCTCATCTGTTTGGACAGAATTAAAATGGTTGCAAGTATTGTTATATATTAAATGGCTACAAATACATATATTTAACTCTAACAATTAAATTTAATATTAACCATTTATTTGAGTTCAGTTAAGTGGTTTGAAATATTGCAAATACTAAGTCTTATTTGGACACAGTTTGATGTTTTCATATATTGTTATTTAAGACTAATAATTCTATTCAACACAATTCATTTGTTTGCAAAGAGATGAATAGTTCCAAGTAAGGCTAGGAAATACCAATAATTCAATTTAACATCTGTCATTTGTTTGCACACATTTAAATTTTTTCAAATATGGAGAATGATTAATTTTTTCTATTTGACTCACGGATGGTACCCAGTAAAAAGCGACCCTCTGAGTCAGAGTGGACCTTAGAGTAGTTGGAATGAAGGTAAACTCCATATTCTCCAAAGCTACAGGACTGGAGCCTCACCATTGGATGCAGTTTAGTATCATAATTAAGACACTAGATCTATTTGACCCATACATAGGATGCTTATAAATATTACTACTCCTGGTCAGAGTACGCCTGGGAGGAATGGTATCGAAGAGGTACTCCAAATTTCTCAGATCTCCAGAGCCTCACCATTGGATTGTTTAGTGTCATCTCCCAAACACTTGTATATATATATATATATATATATATATATATATATATATATAGATGTCTGTCATAATAATATGTGGTGTAACGATTATCATTCTAAAGAAAAGGCCTCGACGACCCTAATTCAAGTTTTCGTCGAAACTCATTATATTTCACATCGTGATAATACTTTTGAAAAATATATAGATCCATATATTGTCTTTGGATGCCATGGGAAAATAGGAAGGAAAACTAAGCATTCTAACCTTAGTACAGCAATGGGTTTACGAGAAGGAAATTCTCTGGAGTCAAAAACTGAAGTCGATATTTTGGAAGTGTGTTTTTCAGATTGGGGTGAGATTTTACTGTTGGGGGATTCCGCGTTGGGTATTGGCTGACCTGCTGGATTGTGATATAGTAGGGAGATGGAACACCTATCTCGCTTGGAGGATCCTTTTCGAATAAAACTGTGTGAAATGTATTAACTAATATATCCCCCAAGCCATAGGTTAAGTAATACACTTAATGTCCTTCATCAAGAAAGGTTTTGGCATAAATCACGAAGGTTGATATGCCATAAACTAATGAAAGCAAACTAAACAGTTCTTCCGGATCGTTGAGATGGGAGAGACAATTATATATATATATATATATATATATATATATATATATATATATATCATCAAGTTATGATGACAGCGTGACTTCTCCTTACTTTATCCCTCCTGGCCTAGTCGGCTGGAGCTGCGGAGTACACAGACTTCATCACTGTAGAAGGGTAAGACTTCACCAACGAGTATCCTGGATATAACGCTGAACAATCTGATGGTCGAGCTTTAGAAAAGCTGGATTTTAGTGAAATGTGGAGTAACTCATTATTGCTATCGATCTTAGGTCCAACTCTGGCTCAGAATGGTAGCACTTGATAGGGTCCTATCCATGGGTCAAATAGAACGTTTTGGCATTTAAACTGATAATGCTAAACTGAATTGTTTGAAATAGAACTGTTTTTGACATTTAAACACTGTGTGTATGTTAAACTGAATGGTTTGATATATAACTGTTACGACATTTAATTTTGTGTACACCAAAAAAATCTACTCATGCTAAACTGAATTGTTTGAAATAGAACTGTTAATATCTATAAAAATGGATTTAGCATAAAATAACCTACCATGGTTGATATGCCCCAAAACCAAACCAAACTAATCCAAACCGCATAGAAGAATATGATAAGCCACAACTCTAAAAGCCACAAAAACACAATGTATAAAACCGTGATAAATACTTTTACTTTTCATTGCATTTAGGTGAAACTTCGGACAGCGATCTCAAAATATATGAGATCGTAGTTTGTGAGTTCGAACTCAACATGATCTATTACATTCACTTACGGACTAGTACTCTTAGGAACGATATGAACCCCTTTCATTACTCAAGTTATGGGTTGAATAGTGCCACTGCTGTTCTACAAGGATATCTTTGGTATTTAACTACCCACGAACAAAACCTTTGGCGAAAAGAACATTTACATTTTAAAATTTGCTTATTTGTCCATTACAAACACATAGGTAAATGTAAGCCCTAGCTTTGGTTTCTTTGTTTAATTGCATATCAGTGTTTGTCGGTTATTTATTGCCAAAGCTATCCTTTTACAAGATCTGTAGTGGAACATTTTAACCCGTACCTTGGAGGATAAGGGGGCTCATAACTTTCCCAAAGAAATTAACCCAAAAGTAAACTTAATAGCTCAACTGCGGTTCGAACTCACTAACTACTATGTTGCAATCATTATATGACGAAGAATTCCAAATTTAAACCTGTGAAGCGCCTCAGCAAACACATGACGTCTTCTAAAGAATATAGCTAAAGGCACGATTCTGTTTTGTTCCATCAGATCCACTAATTTAAGGAGTCTGTCTACCTTCGAGAGGCTTTCTTTTTTTTCTTTAACTTTTTAAAGTAAATCCCCTAAATAAATAAACAGGAAACGTAATAAATATATTAATAAAATTGTGACATTATGTTTGCTCAGACTGAACGCCTTAGGGCAGACATTTTTGGAATTATAAGAAACGCCTGGAGCAACCATTTAACCATATACGTTTACACAGTATTGTGATGAGTAAATAAGTTGGAAATAAAAATGGAAAATTTCTTTTTCGCCTAATTGCAATGTTCGTCCCCACATATGAGTGGATAAACATTGTGTCAAAATATATGTATTTACACAACCCTTCCACCGTGGCATGATGTGACACAAGGTAAACTATTAAACAGAGTAAAGTTGGTTTGAATTTCGAATTTTCCTTCTCCTAAACTGGTTGCCTAACAAAGACTAAAGAATCAAAGCTGATCTACTATTTACACATACCTAGAGGGAGATGAGTGGGGTTCATGTTTTTCCTCTGAGCATACGCAAAAAGTTAAATGCAAACTGCCTTGTCCAGGATTTGAACTCGGGTCGACTAAACTTATTTCCTGCGACGATACCAGTTAACCTATGTACAAACCACTGTGACACTATCATATTTACCCAACCCCTCCGCTCTGGCAGGATATGACACAAGGTCAATTTTTAAGCGGAGTTTAACAGGTTTGAATTCAGAGTTTTCCTTCTCCTAGACTAGTTGCCTCACCAAGGCTGAAGAACCTAGTCTGTCCTACTATTTACCCAAAGCTGGAGGGAGAATAATTGGATTCATACCTTTCCCAAGGCTATTAGTGCTATGTGAAATGCAATCAGCCTTGTCCTGGATTCGAACTCGTGTCACCGTGTCCATTTCCGACGAAGATAACCATTACACCACGGGCACCTCTAAATATCACCATTGTGACACTATCCATGCCTGGACAGTAGGCCAAAGGGTGATCTTTTGATGACTT
This sequence comes from Sepioteuthis lessoniana, assembly GCA_963585895.1. Lineage (NCBI taxonomy): Eukaryota > Metazoa > Mollusca > Cephalopoda > Myopsida > Loliginidae > Sepioteuthis > Sepioteuthis lessoniana. Next base: position 92,763,798 of record OY757911.1, on the reverse strand, counting down.
ATTGGAAATGCCTTGAGCATTGTCAGCTGGGTGTGCAGAATACACCAACTGCACCCATACCGAGGGGTAAGACCATCACCCAACAAGTACTATTGCTATGACACTAAACAATCTGATGGTAAGCCTCTAGCTCTGGAGATTTGGGAATGAGTAGTTACACTTTATTGCCATAACTCCTAGATCCACTCTTAACCGGAGTGGTAGCAACCATTATTGTCCCATCTATTGGACCAATAGGACTATTTAATCGTTTATAGTATTTGAAAACATTAATTGCCTGACTCAATTTATTTATATTACATTGAATTATTAGTGTTTGATAGAAATATTAAAACCATTTAACTCTGGGTAAATTAATCAATAATATTAAATAGAATTATTACAGTTAGGAATGCAGAAAACCACTTAATCTCCAGGGTATGATATTAAACTGCCCCTAACGGTGACACTCCAGGCCTTTTGGGAATGTTACGTACTCCTTCATTGACATTATTTTAGGTTCCCTCTGATCCAGAGTGTTACTACCTGTTAGGGACCCGTCTATGGGTTAAATAGACTGATTCGATCTTTTACTAGGTAAGTATTGCTATATAACATTTGTAATTCTATTTATCAAGTATTCCTAATACAAGAACTTTCACACAGTTGTATAGTTTCAAACTACTAATAGTAATAAGTATTAGGAATACTTGATAAATAGAATTACAAATGTTATATAGCAATACTTGAAACCATTTGACCGTGTGCAAACAAATGCGTATTATCAAAGAGAATATTTAGAGTTGAAATAAAATATTCAAAATCATTTAACTACAGGTCAAAAATTATTAGTAGTATTCTAGACAAATAAATAACGAAATTAAATCCGACAGTGTGAAGACAAAATCTTTGAAAATAAGAACGCTCTATATACTATTGTGAATCTTTCTTTTTTATGCACACTTTCTTTTCTCGTGCTTTTTCATTAAATATCCATCGCTGTTTTAACAACATGACTTTAAATTCCTGAAGAAAGTTTTTACAACGAAAGCGTTCAACGTCGAATTTAATAATAAATTCATCAAAAACTGGATTATTTGTTTTTTCTGCTTTTCTTCATATGATTACTTAATAAATAGAATAACGATTGCTCAAAGCAATACTTAACTGTAGACAAAGAAATAAGCTCTAACTCATTTAGAAATAAAGTTTCCAACAATCAATGTACAACCAAATTATATATGTGTCTATGTGTAAAGAGTTTAAGCCATTAAACCAAATAGTCTAACCTAAACTAGAGGAAAGGGTTAGTCGAAGTGGCATTGTCGTTAATGTTCTAAACTCAGACATTTCAGTGAGTTCGAACTCCAGTCACGTTATTACGTTCATTTTCGATTGAATTCTCTTGGAAAAGATGTGAACTCCTATATATCCAGCTATAGGTCAAATTGTACAGTTAAGCATTAAACCTGGGGCTGTCATTTAGCTATATGCATGTGATGGTGAAATTTAAAAAATAATAGAATCCAAATGTTGTTTTCGGTTTTATACAATAGACTGTAAGTTTGTTAAATCACGGTTTTATTTACAGTTTTTTCTTTGAAAATTGTCGCTTTTATATGTACTGGAAAATATTTTTTTTCTATCTTAGTTTGGTATATAGTTCAGTCCTGGATTTTTGGAGGTGTAGTTAAGATTCAAACAATGAAAAGATTTAATTTTGGAAGTTAAGCACTCAGTCCGTGTAATAAGTACAGTTCGTTTTTTCATTGGCTAAGTTGTTGTTACGTGAGTTGTTTAAAATGTTCTAAGACTCATCCAGAAAGAAGAGTATAGCTGAACACTTTTTGTGGTAGCACACTACAAGTTTTCATAAAACTTAGCTTGTTTTTCTAGTTTTATATGAAGTGGTTGTATATTGCCATAAATAAAATTTTCAGCTATGTTCTTTCTCGATGTGGATTTAGAACTTTCTAAACGACCCTTATAAGAATGCTACTGTCTCTAATACAAAGAGAAAACGAAGTTGGTTGAGTGAACCAGAGTTTCACAAAACTCCCTTGAAAATGTGAGCATTAAGGTCTGTCTCAAACTATAAGAAGACGTGAATAAAAGCCTTTTTAATAACGTTAAGAAAGCCAAATTGCTATACAGATGATCAGGTCATCTACCTCGATCAAACGATAAAGGGTGAGTTTAAAAAATGTTAAATCTGAAAATAGATATTTTTCGAGTCGTTCTGCCGGTTAGATAGAAAAGAGATAAAGGTTTTATGTTACTTTATGATATTCACGCGAAACATCAATTCAGCCATGTTTTTTAAGCAATAATGTTTGAAAATATACTTTTTTGACAACATGAAGCCCTGGGCAAAAACAAAAACAAAAATGTTCAAACGACTGAAACCTGTAAGGAACAAGATGAGAGACCCCGTGGCGTAATGCTTAAAGTGTTGGGCTGTAACATAGGAGTCGGAGTATTCAAACTCCAGTCAGTCTCTTTCGTTCACTTTTGAGAGATTTCATTACTTCGGAAAGGTATGATCCCTTTATCTCACTGGGTATGGATTTAAAATACTACTACTGGAACCATTTAACTATGCGCAAAAGAATGATTATTGTTGAATAGAATAATTAATGAAACATTACAACACTTGTAACCACTTGTCTGTGTGCAAACCAATGATTAATATTGGCTAGAATAATGATTGTTCGCTAGCAATATTTGAAACAATTTAACTTTGTAGAAATGACAGCAATAATAGTGTGCAAACAATTAGTTCTAACTCATTTAAAAATGAAATTATTGACAAACTAATCTCTTAAATATCATGTATAACTATTTGAATGTGCGCAAATAAATTTCAGATGTCAAATTATAACCGTTTCATCGTAATACTTTAACCCATTTAATTGTGTGCAAACAAATGATTAGTATTAAATAGAATCATTTGAAATAGATAGCAATATTGTAAACCATTTAACTGTAGGCAAAAAATAAGCTCAGGCTTGTTTAAAGATGTTATAAAAAACATTGTTTACAGATCATTATTATCTAATATATATGTATAAACAGTATTGAACATTAAGTAAACTACAATGGTTCATACGCCATAAAACCAAATCAAATCCTATATATTTAATATATATGTATAAAGAGTATTTGTTTTTTCGATGGAAGATTTTAGCATTAAATAAGCCACGAAGATTGATATACCTTTAAAAAAGACGCAAAGCAAATCAAAGAGAAAAGAAAGAGCTAAGGGCTCTATTCCTGACTGATTATTTTTCCAGAAAAAATGTGCTAACGAATTTTTTTACACGTGTCAATACATCTCACGCGATGTTCGGAAACAAATGAAAAAAACCTCACCTTTACAGAAGTTATTATAATAATTTTACGATTATTTTGCTCATTTGAGAGGTTTTCACACCAGTTTTACCTGGGGGGTTTCCACTGGAGTCTGATTGACAGCAAATCTCCTCAATTCTCCAGGAGTCTTCTTAGTATTCATGCCAATCTCAACAATACTGTAGTTTGGGTGGTCTACACACGTCCTCTTATTGCCAAGTCCGCGTTTTTCTGTACCAATCCTTTCCTGACTGTGCTGAGTGCGCCATTTACAACTGATATCACCTTTACGTATTATTATCATTATTTACTCAATAGAGTTTTCTAAATCAGCGTCAGCCGATGGTCTTTCACTGGAGTTTAAGTGACTTTAAGTCTCCTCAAGTCTTCTTTGTATTCTGGACAATATCAACAATGCTGTAGTTTAGATGACGACCACTCGTTCTCTTATTTCCAAGTCCTCCTGTCCCTGCGCTAATCCTTTGGAGATTATACCGAGCGCGCCTATTACTATTGGTATCACCGTCATCTTACTCTTCCATATTTTTTCAGTTCCCTCGCAAGGTCTCGGTGTTTATCTCTCTTTTCGCCTTCCTTCAATTTCCCTGGGCGCTTTGCTAGGACAGCAGAGTTCACTATTCGGCAGGTTCTCATTTTTTTATTGATTTTAAACTGGTCTGCTCGTCTTGCTAAAATTAGGTGATCCTTTACTATCTCCAAATCCTAAAGAACTTTTTTGACTCATTTTAACGACGGGTTCAGTGTTGTGCATATAGTATTTTTCGTACTTTCATATTTAAACTTCTTGCACAATTCCAAGTGGATCACCTTCCCCACTCAGTTGTGTCTAGTCTTACACTTTCTTTGCGCTAATTTACTGCATTCATCTATACTATGATTGATCGTTTCGGCTCTGTTACCACAAAGTCTACATCTGCTATTTTTTGCGTCTTGTCTATTCTTGCTTTGATAATGTTAGTCCTTATGGCGTTGGTTTGTTCTACGATTTCTTCTGTTGATGCTTCTGTTGTCTGCATTATTTCTGGTCGCTGTAATCAGTCTTCCTCTTCAGTTGTGTATGTAGTCTTCCCGTCGTTGTATCAATGCATCGACGCTATCTTCAATGCAAGCGAGACCAATATCCCCAAGTATTTGTAGGTTTCCATTTCTCCGAGCATTCTTATTTTTTCTTGATTTGTTAGATCAATTCCTTCCGTCTTATATAATTTTCCGCTTTTCATTATTAGCATGACACATTTTCTTATGCCAGATTCTATCCCTATATTTTGACTGTATATCCTCACAGCCTATAATAGGGTTTCCGATTCTTCCTCATTTTTTGAAAGTGTTTGATGTCGTCCTTGTACATTGGGTGGTTGTTTTTCTTGCGATTTATGAAGTTTGAATCCACCTGTGCATTTCGTAAGTATTTCACTGAGTGGCATCATCCCTATTATAAATAATCGTGGTGATTGCGCATCTCTGGAAGATCTCTCACAAGATTTTAACCTCAGTTAAGCTTTTTCCTTCAGTTTTCCACGGTATTTTCAATAAACTTTAGGACTTCACCGAATATCATATACATTTTCAGACAGTCTATTATCCAGCTTTCAGGGACAATATCGTATGGCTTTTTCTAATCAATCCATACCAAAGCCAAATTTTTCCGTCTCGTTTTGCTCTCCTTGGGAATGTGTTGATCAATTTGTAGTAGTTCCCCTATATCTCTGGTCTCTTTGTGGCATCCGATCTATTTCTGAAGGAACAGTCCATGACTAATAAGTTAATCGTAAATCTTCTCCCTAATCTGTGCCCTTAGTATTTTCCATATAATCAGAAGGCACGTTATGGGCCTGTAGTTGTTTGGAGCGGGGTTTTTTGGGGGGGAGGAGTGGGGGGTCTTTTTGGATCCGGGGGGTTTTTCCTTTGTACATTTATTTGGTTATGTGTGTTTCTTGTAAGCATTTATTCATTTCGATAGACAGTCTGTCATAGATGGAAGGGGTTTTTTTTCAACGAGTATCCATGTATTTCATCATGGTATAAAGTTTTCCAATTTGGTACTTCTTTGAGTGTTACTCTGAGTAAATCGAGGTATATTTTTGCCTTTGGACCTTCATCGTATCTTTTCAACTCTTTTCTCAAGCTGGTTACCCATTCGGCTTTTCTTTTATGTTCCCTTCGTTACATATTCTGCTCCCAAATTGGTTTGTTTCCTGGTTATCCAGTTATTGGTATGTCTTCGTCCATTCTCCCCCTAAATGCTGGTTGAATATTTTTACGTTTTATGGAATGCCCTGATTTGTCTGAATTGTTCAATCTGTCTTGATATCTTTTTAGTCTTCCTTCTTTTCTTAGTACCGTCTGGTTTATTTCCTTGTGTAGTATTGTTTGGTTTATTTGTGTTGTTGCTATTTTTTTTTCGTCTCAACATATTCCAGCGTTCCCCTTCATCTTTGCTTGTTGTCGAAAATTTCTTATCTGCGTGTCCAGTTGAATTTTCCGTCCAGGTTTTGAGTTTCTTTGAAGAACACCGATTTCACAGACTAATTTCGCTCCGACATAGATTAGTTGGTTTAATTCCGTGGTGTTGTTCATAGATATCTTTTCAGTTTCCGCCTTGAATGTTCTCAATTTATAGTTCCTTTGCCATCATGATCGTGTATTCTTTTCAGACATTATCTTTTAATTTTCTATATTCATTTCTTATTCTTGTATCAGTATTTGTTCAGTGTGGTTTGGTTGTGTGGCATTTTAATTGTTATTACTTTGCAGTTCAATTCGGTTAGAGGGTTCATGTTTTTCCTTATTTGGTATGTTTGTTATTGCATAAGGGTTTTGTTACCTTTATTCCTTATTTTGTTGATGACTATGTACCTTCCATAGTTTATGGAAGTTACTTTCAGGTTTCGTTTCCACAAATACAACACAAATTTTACAAGCACGTAAACAAATGGAATGTGACAACAAATATTAAGAATCAAACAATTTAATATTCATAATAACAAATATGATAAAAGCAATTAAAATACAATGTTCATTTTGTATGCGCGTGTGTGTATATGGAAAATACAGCAATGGCCAGTTCCATAAAAATGATTTGTGTGCATGTGTACATGTTGAATCAATGTGTCCATAGTTGGCCGAAGTAAAAAGGAACAAGGAACAAGGAAAAGTAACAAGTGCATGTGTGTGTGTGTATATATGTGAAGGACCATCAGTATGTTTTCTTAAGTCCACACGTGCGTTTTTTGCTAGTTGTTTATGACCTTTGGAGACAACGTGTCGCATTCCGGGAGTTAGCAAAAGAACGTCGCATGCTTCTTCGCTCTGTGTCCTGTGTTCGATGTTGTCTGTCGTCCTTGCCTCTCGGTCTAGTAGTGGAATGCCTGATTTAATTAAACTCTTCGTTATTTATATTTGGCGGGGGAACCTAAAGTGGATCAAAAATAGGATTTTATTAATTTTTATTACGGGTCCTAAAATTCAAGCGCGCAGACATTTCATGACCAATTAGATTCGTATTATTACTCATTCATTTTGTAGCATAAATATTTTTCCTGTTAATTAGTTTCTGTGCTTGGTTTTCTAGAATGTTCTTAATTTGTGTTTTTAGCTGATTGGTTGAAAAATATAAAAGTGTAACTTCAATGTTATCCGAAATTGATCCGAAATTTCTATAATGTTCTTATCTATGTTTTTGGGGTTGATAATCTTAAGGCTAAAAAAGTGTATTCTATAATCTCTTTTTTGTTTATTTCTAATATTTCAAAATCAGAAGTTACCTTTCTTTATGATATTTCTACGTGGGTCATCGAGTCTTTTGTTGACTTAAATCTAATGCATTCTGCAAAGATTTCTATAATTCTTTTCCAATGGCCATTTTGCGTAGGAATGCTCCTAAAATAACTGTAAAGTCTATGTTTCTTGTCTCCCATAGACCATTATCTCTACTGGTGTCTCTGGTTTGTAAGGTTATTATGTCTTCGCTCCTGTACCTGAAAAAAGAACATCCGACATTCGCATGATGAAGATCGGGACTTTTATGTTGGCTATCAGAGGGGCACCTACCGACCATGCCACCCAAGCATGTTGTCTGGGTCCTACTTTGTGTTTTTATTTGACATTTTTATGATGGGTTGTATATTATGGCTATACCAGACTAAGAGGTTGTTTAAAGTCTGCGCACCTGTCCGAAATGTGACCAAGTACTCTTTTGTTAAAAGAAACCATAAACGGGTCGCACAAAAAATGTATAGTTTGACAGTTTTTCCCTCATCTAATCACAACACACTTATCGATGGGTAGCAGTATTTTCCGAACTATTTGACCCACGCCATTAACTTATCAAGTCCTTCCAGCTAGCAACTGCTGAGGCTCACTGTTAACCCAACTTTTGGTTCAGCCGCCTTACTTCACATCCACCATGCTGCTTCCTATGTTTTATAGTGATATGTATTTAGAGAAATTTTCCCCCTTTTTTGTTTGGTTTGTTAAGTTTTAAGTAAGTTAAAGTCACGGTAATCATTATTTTGTCTTCCTTATTTAGCCCAAACCGGCTCATTGGATTAGTGGGTAGAGTGTTCGCCAACGGTCCGGTAGACCTGGGTTCAATCCCAGGTCATGTCATACCAAAGACTTTAAAAATGGTACTTGATACCTCCTTGCTTAACACTCAGCAATATAAGGTATGTATTAAGGGTAAAGTGGAGAAATCCAGGGAAAGGAGTAGCGCCCTACCCGACACCTCGGTGTACTCGCTATTGAAAAGGGAGACTTCTGGTCGCCCTCGACTACGGTCACCAACTTTACTTACTTATTTAGCCCAAGAGCAATCACGTGCTGTGAGTTATAATACTTTACTCTTCCATATAATTTCATAGTGACTGTAAATAAGGGTAACATGTTAAACCCTAAATTTGGAGTATTTGCCTTTATATATCTAATGAGCAAAACCATAGAGACGAGGAGAATACTAGCAAACAAAATAAAACGACTCAAGTTCCAAACCGTCAAAGCAAGAACAAATGTAATCTATTACACACTGTTTTTGGTTTTTCAGGTCGAAATAAAACTTGATCCTTTTTTTTGGGGGGGGGCTCTTTGGTTGCTTATTTTTCTTCGGTATCTGACAGTAGCTCCCTCTATACTGATATTTATTCTGAAATTGATCAGGTGACAACGAATATTTTTCTTTCTTTTCCCTTTATTCCCTATCTTATCATATAATTTTTTTTCTTTGTATCCATAAATCCCAGAGAATTTCAACCGTCTCATTCTCTCAGACGGATTCTGGTTTGTGCATATGGCATTGAGTTGTATGGTCAAATGTTAATTTCTTGCACAATTCTCTGTGGATTACCGTTCTCACCCAGTCGTGCCTTGTCATATACTCCCTTTGCGCTATTTTCCGATATTTGCTCATCCTGCAATTAATCGTTTCGTTTCAATTACTACATAATCTACACTTGCTACTGTCACGTATTATCGATTTTCGCTTAAATACAGCTTATTTAAAACCTTCTACAACGTTTAGTATATTAACTAATTTTATTTGAAACACTAACAAAAAGTTATCATGATACAAACTTAGAAATCATGACGGTTTTGTTTGCAGAGATCAAAGATTAGGATAAAAATAGTGAAAGAAATACGGGTATTCTTGTTGATTTTATTTCTTTTTAAATACAGAGTATTAAAAAGTGGGCACAAAGCCTGAAAATTTTTGAGGGGAAGGGAAAGGGAAGAAAACTGTATTTTTACTAATTTTTATCAAGGGAGCCCTAGCTAGTTCCAATCATCTTCATTCGCACTTTACAATAAATTCATCCTTTCATCACCTAACATAAAAACAGTCACCACAATACCTCATTCGCTCTATGGACCTACTTAAAAACCCCGATAAGATGAAATGATATATATACAATTGATCAGAAGGATATGATGGGAGAAAAACGCCACAGAAAACATAAAATTTGGTTTCCCTCCCATCCCCCCTCTATGACATGGAGAGCCGACTGTTTTCCGGTCCCAGGAGTGGACCGAAAACAAGCCGGGCTTTCCCTACAGGGGAGGGGCCTATGCTAATCGGGATAAAAGAAAAAGGGGAAGGAAACGGCCAGGAAATAGGACACAATAGGTTATTGTAGTGTGTATTCAAGATCCTAAAAAAAGGTGGGCTGGCAAGTAATTGGTGGGAAAAAAGAACAGGGTGATGGGGAGGATCTTGAAATTCTAATGACTAACTACGAGGGAAATTGGCTCTACTCATACAAACAGCTTGTTGATAATACCTGACATGTGTCGTCACTTATACGAAAGCGTTGATCAGAACAGATCGAAAATATAAATAAAGAATAAATTTCCAGTGCGACTCAAATTCATGTTCCATTCTTCTTTGAATAAGTCTAGTGCTGACGTACCAGGCTTTATACATTCTAAGCAAATAGACTATCACAGAAGTAAAAAAAAAAAATCCAAGTAATTTAAGTAATTTTTTTAAAGGCAGGTAGTGGTTGAACTGCTTCAGTCAGTATCTAATTAGTTTTGTTTTGCTCTACCTCAAGCGTAGTAAATATCAGACTTAGATTCCCAGCCAACATACAATATACATAGGACCTATATGACGGCTAATAACTCTGCTAATAATAATGTTATCTTCGTTTTCTGCTTCAGATTTGAAAATAGAATGTGATAACAACTATTAATACTCGATCACAATGCCTTAGACAAGAGAATTAATATATTTTGCGTTACTACATATTTGGAGACAAAAATCATTCAAAACTGTCCCAAAATAGTTGTAAGCCATTTATATTATAATGATATATTATTCAGACAAGAAACAAAAAAAAATTTACCTGTACAGGAAGCGGATATAAAACAATTAAAAAATCATTGATTTGATATCTCTAACTCAAAGGATGTATTTTTACAGGACGTTCCGAATGACTTCCATTGTGCTTGTCGCAGTAATAAATAATTTTTATATTAATGGGTTTCATTTTTTTTCAGACACCTTGTATTAACACAGTACCACTAAAGAAGTGAATTATGCCACATTAACAAGGTAAAAAGCAGATGATATCCCACCGAAACTATTAGTGATGAAGACTGCGCAGTCGATCTAACACTTCTTACTCTTGCCGAATCTTTGCTAGGACCGACAGCAAAAGGTATTGGTCTCTGCGTGAACTCAGATGAAACAGAGTTCGCGTATTTTAATAATGATGGTATAATCTTCTCATTTAATGACAACTCTCTGAAATTAGGTGACTAGTTCACATATCTCAGGTGCAATATCTCCTCTACGGAAAATGATGTCAACATACGCAACGGTAAAGCATTGGACTGCTATCGACAGGTAATTGACCATATGTAAATCGGATCTCTTGATAAGAAAAAACGGAAATCCCTCCAAGCTGTAGCCGTGTCAGTTCTACTGTAAGGTTGCACCAGTGGTATTCTAACGAAAGGTTTGGAGAAAACGCTAGATGGAAACCACACAAAGAAGCTGCCTGCTACTTTGTACAAATTCCGAAAGCAGTGCTATAGAAACTGCAGTAGTACAGCCACTTACCACCCATCTCACAGACCATCCATATAAGATGAACTAGACATACTGAGACCTGTCTAAGAAGTAAGGTCGAACTCATAAGCGACCTTCTCCGATGAATTCTTACTGATGAACACACCAGTGTTGACCGACGAGCAAAAATGTACAATCAACATTTCTGTGCGGACACTTGGTGCCGTCTCTAGGACTAAGCAAGAGCGATAACCGATAGTGACGGATAGCGAAAGAGAGTCACTGGAATCCGTGCTTTCAGCATGCAATAATGATGATGATGATGAAAGACAAAGAAAATGATAACGATTGAACAAGTATGATTCCTTTAGAAAAATCTGTTTATTTATTCACCTATGGTTGTTGAAACTGTATTTGTAATCATAATGCATCAGTTTCTAAAATATTTTCCAATGAAAAGTTTTTTTTTTTTTTATTTCTTGTTTACTACAATAAAATCATCTGACGCAAAATTGTTACTGTATTTCGATAATGCTAATCGAAAAAAAATCCTTATTCTATTACTGTTCCAAATATTGATCTGCTTGTTATTGGAAGTTACAACAGATTCCTTACTTATGAATTTACTGATTAAAATGAAAATATCATATATATATCGAAGGTCTCTCGTTCTAAAAGCATCTTATAATCAATAACGCAAATGTTATTAGATCTTCTTTAACAGCAGATGATTTTTTTCTACTATTTATCGCTATGATAGCAAAGGTTACAAATCAGAGTCAAGCGATCTATATTCCCAATTACGTCTGCTTTATGTTTGCATAATGTTTTAATCTGTTTCGGATATATTGGTTTTACATTAACTTTTCTTTTACAGGAGAATCCTTTGTATACAGTAACGGATAATGTTAACAAACGGTTAATGTTGTCAGAATCAGCCGACCAAAAATATCTTATAAGTTGTAATAAGTAAAACAGATAACGGTATTATAAACATCGTATGGACTTTCCATTTGGTAAAGGTTTGTTTTTTTTAGAAAAAAGGAAAATATTAGAACGTATCAAAAGTATTTCCTAATGCTTATTTTGGGTACACATTTAAAGTGTATTCAAAACACTGCGATAATATCTTAGTTCTTCCAAGTTTATATGTTTCAATTACGATATCCCAGATTGCTGTAGCTTCTTAGTTTTCATTTACAGTTGATGAATCATGTTCGTAGTTTACCCATTGTGAGTTTTCACACCAGTTTTAACTTGGTTTGGATTGATTTGGTTGTATGGCATATCAACAATTCGAGGTTAATTAATGTCAAATCCTTTTTATACTTATACGGCGTGTCTCCATATACATGGTATCTATGTGCCTGCTAATAAATCTACTTCTAATAAGGATGTGTTCTTTTTTGTTTCCGATTGAAAGCTAGCAAATTTTCTTTGGTATCCTGGACTCTTCTGAATATTCCAGCCGATCTCAACGATGATTTGGCCTGTTTTGACTCAATTCTATGTTTGAATTCTAATTTCCTAAACCTTTTTGGAAACCCTTGGGGACCGTTCAAAGCGTATCAACTACAACTGGTTTCATCGACAAGATCCAAGAGCTATACATCCTATAGAATACGCTGACTACATGTCTGCAATAGAGTAAATGTCCTTCAGATGGACACTAAACCATAGGTGACAATCCAGTCCTTGAGCTTTGGGGAATGTGTATTACCTCTTTATTGACATTACTCTTAGACCCACTGGTAGTTCCTGCAAGAGTCACATCTAATGACCAAAGAAAACTAATCCTTTACTGTACTGAAGTTCATTTAAATGTGTACAATGAAATTATATCAAACTTAATGATTAGCATTAGATAATAATGCTTGAAATCATTTAACCATGTGCAAATTGAACTATTCCTGTTAGCAATACTTGATATCATTTAACTGTGCAAATAGCAATATTTGTATTTGATACGAATTGGTGAAACTATTTAATTGGGTGTGATATATAAATAGCAAACGTTGAAACAATTAAAGTGTGTAAACAAGTCTGCGTAGTCTCATTTAAGAATGTTACCAACAGATCATTCGCTTACACATTATATATATATATATATATATATATATATATATATATATATATATATATATATATATATATATATATAAAATGATTTGGCATTAAATAACCCAGGGTTGATATGCTATGTGTGGAGATGCCACCTGTTTGATTATAGCACATATATTCTGTATTGTGTGCGTTGATATGGAGGCGACATCTCTACACTGAAACTGGTAGACAAATTCACCTTCCTAGGAAGCAATGTCTCATCAAGCGAAAAAGACATCGACACACGGCTAACGATGGCATTGACAGCTATCGATAGGCTATCGATCATATAGAAATCAGACCTGACCGATAAAATGAAACGCAGTTACTTCCGGGTAGCGGTCGTATCGATACTACTGTATGGATGCACTACTTGGACGCAAACTAAACGGCTGGAGAAGAAGCTAAACGGCAATTACACAAGAATGTTGCGAGCAACATCGAACAAGTCCTGGCGGCAACACCCCACAAGGCACTAACTACACGGCCACCTGCCTCCCATCACGAAAACTATCTAAGTTAGACGAACCAGACATGCAGAACACTGCTGGGGAAGCATGAACGAGCCCATAAGTGATGTACTCCTATGGACTCCCACATATGGCCGGGCAAAAGCAGGACGACCAGCTCGAACATACATACAGCTGCTATGTGAGGATACGGGATGTAGCCCTGAAGACCTGCCAGAGGCGATGAACGATAGGGAGAAGTGGCGAGATAGGGTTAGGGATATCCGTGCCTATGGCACGACATGATGATGATGATGATATGCTATAAAACATCATCCTTCAATCAACCAATAAAGGATCAGTATAATTACTCCTTGAGAGTTTTTCATACCAACGTTAGTGGGTGGTCTTTCACTGGATTAAGAGTTTTCTCAAGTTTCCAGAACTCTTTTCAATATTCTGACCGACTTAATAGTACTCTTTTAGTCCCCTTAACAAGCTTTTGGGGACCGTTCTGAGGGCAGCAATTATAACTGATATCATCGTCCTTTTCACGTTCCATTAATATTTTAGTCCCCTGACAAAGTCCAACAACTAGTCAGTCTTTTCGTTTCTTTTTATTTATACTCTGTAGACAGCTGGAACGGCACTATACAGCAAATCCCCACTTTTTTTTTCTTCTTTTATCGGCATTCGGGGATCTTTTTGTATCTCAAAATTTCAGGGAATTTTGTGTTACTCATTTTCCAGGACGGAAATGTTTGTGCGTATAACATTTGTTAATATGGTCAAATTTAAATTTCTTGCGCAATTCCCAGTGGATCACCTTTCCAAACCAGTCATGTCTAATATTGTACTTCTTTTGTGCAAGTTTGCTTCATTCGCTTATTATGTGATTAATCGTTTCGCTTCTGTTAACATATAACCTACACTTGTTACTCTGTTGCGTCTTATCTATTTACGTTTTAACTTAATTGATCTTCATTGCGTTATTTTGTCCTTCTTTTAGAAGAGATCCTGTTTATCTCTAAGGGTTTTCATTTCTTAACAATGCCCGGAATCTCTTCTTTGAGATTTCGTCAGTTTGTTGCTTGAACTATCCATAGAGTTGTTTTACTTCTCATATCCTTGTTGATGTTCAGGTGATCTTTATGTTTTCTGTACTGTTTCTGGTCAATTTAATTCGTCTTTTTGACTCTCTTGAATGCAATTTTCGAGTTACCATTATGCGTCCCTGCTTTCTTCAATGCTGGCAAGTCCCCTTCCTTCTGCTTATCTTGTCAGATATAGTCTGTCTAAATCATATAAACACCTTGTGCATTGTTATTAGCTTTCTTATCCTCTGGTCCATTTGTTGAAGATCTTCACTCGTCTATTTCAATAATCGTCCCAAGTATCTCTCTCAAACAGGATATCCCTGGTATTTATATCTTTGATAAAATTTCTGCTGCAGAGCTTGGTTTCGAGAAGTTTTCTCGTTCGCCTGAGATACAGTTTTTTTCGTTTTGTTTCATCTCAATTTGTTTGGTGTTCGCTTCTAAAATTCCCAAGTATAAGTAATTTTCCTTTTTTCCAAACGTATTATTGCAATTATTATTAGTAGTATTACTATTATTATGAGTAGTAATTTCAGATGGTATAATGGGGATAGAAGAATTGGTATTCTGGTTATTTTGGGGAATTATTTTGATCGGCAGTTGTCTGGTGAAATTGGGACGAGAAAACAATATCTGACCCAACAATCCAAAAGTCGTTTATGTGTTGAAAATGATCAATTGCCTTAAAAATAGAACTTAGCTGAGGAAGATCATCCATTGTTAGTTATAATACTTTAAAAGGAGAAATAGACAGAACATAACCAGAATACTGGATGATCAATACGTATAATATTACATAAGCTTCTAATAGACAAATACCTATTAATAACATAAGAAAAAGAAAGCGATCCTAGTTTAAATCTTTTGTTTAATGTTATCAACTAGTTATGTTCATGTAAAATATCTTCTACTAAATTCACTACCTAAGTGGCCATTTCTATATTAAAATTTAGAAAATACCAGAAAATATGTCCAAATGAAATATAAAGTAATTTTTATTTCTATAAATTGAAACTGAATTTCTCAACTTTTTTTCGCGTTGCTATAAATGTCATACATTATTTCCTTACATGTCTACATCTAATCAAGTTATGTTCATTCAGAAATGTATTTCTGTACTCTTCTTCAATTGCTTATCATATGCTGATCTTTAATGACAGTCGATTCATGAATACAGACAATTTTACTACGAAATCATCGTGACGATAGAAATACTTCTTTTTTTTTATAGATTTTCTTTTCAGAAGAACAGAATAGTTGGCCTATTTGTCGACTTAACTTTGATTTCTTTTCTTTCTTCTTTTTGTCTTATTTTATTCACATATTTTTTGTGTCTTCCATCGGTAATTTTGTTTTGCCAGGAAGAGGCTTGGCTCAAGTTTTTAGATGCAATATCTCAGTCTGCGCTGAAAGAGTCGCTTTCATAAATGTCTGATTCTCAAAGTGTATAAATCTGGCGTAGATCATAAGATGTACTGATCAAAACTAAATGGAAATCCTTCCTTAAAAATTGGTCTTTATGAATAGAATTCTAAAATAGCTTACATATATATATATATATATATATATATATATATATATATATATATATATATATTGATGCCACTGAATTATATTAGAAAGATAGATTGTTCAAACATAATCTTCGGTTGACCTATGAAAAATACGCCTATATTACTTCACTATTTAAACGTATAAACCAAATAAAAGAGAAAATGGACAAGTCTCCCATGTTAAAATCGGGTTTTCTGAAAAAGAATGCACAACCATACAAAAGAGATTAAATGACACTAGATTATCTCTAAAAATCATGCAACTAAGGGCATCCTGATAACAAACTGCTGAAAAAAAAGTGAATTGATATCACAGTATTGACATGTTAATAAATGTATAGAGTTATTTACCACCTGAGTGATTCCCTATTTATTCTCTTCTATTTATTCTGTCCTAATTATATATCTCATAATAATACAAAACACAAGTGTAGCGTTCTACGTTCACATCTGTGTCTGTATACGTAATATTTTAAAAAAGGAAGAAATAAAAGAAAGAAAGAAAGAAAGAAAGAAGGGAAGGTGAGATCTCTAATGTTATTGTCGTAATCTTGAAAGAAAAAAAGAAAGAAAGAAAGAATCATATGATTTGTAGCTTGCCACGTCGAAAGAGAAAAGAAAAGAAAGCAGACCAGCTGTCACGTCGCAGTCACAACAGTAGGCAGACTTGAGAACTAAGAAAGAAAGAAAGAAAGCTGAGATATTTGCCGTTTTGTTGTAATCTTTAAAGGAAGAATAAATTAAAGTGGAAAAGAAAGAAAGAAAGAAAGAAAGAAAGAACAGAAGGTGAGATCTCTGACGTTTTTTTCTGGTAATCTTTTAAGATAGAACAATTAACGTGAGAAAGAAAGAAAGAAAGAAAGAAAGAATGGAATGTCAGATCTATGACGTTTTTGTTGTAATCTTTAAAGAAAGAAAGAAAGAAAGAAAGGACGAATCATGTGATTTTTTTCCTTGCCACATCGAAAGAGAAAGGAAAAGAAAGCAGACAAATTGACGGGAAAGTGTAACATAGAAAAATACGAATATGTGAAATATTCAGATATGTAAAACGTTCACGTATAGAAATCCCGAAACACTGACAACTTTTAGTTCAGGTACGCAACGTTTATTGACTTCTTGACTTTTAGGTTTTCGACACGAAGAGAGAGAGAGAGAGACAAAATTTTTACCATGCTGACCGTTCCATCTGACCCAACAAACACGCGGGCATCCCGTAGTCAATAACTGGACTGGCCTCACCCAGGTCCAAAAATCAACTCGCTTCGTCCAGCTTCAAATCTCAACTAACTGCTTTCTTTCAAAAATCCCCCCAAATCCTCAGCCCATCGCTTCCGGGCATGGCATCATTCACATCCCCAGACTCATTTCATATCCAAGGGTTTTATTATGACATCTGTGATTGCCACATCCTCCCCGTATGAGCGTGAACACCTGCACTCAATGTGTGCCTCTACCCATGCACTAAACCGAATAGTTCTAAGCATAACTAAACCGAAAGATTAGATATAAACAACGAAAAATGATAATATACAATATATCCTTCCTCAATTATACAACAAAAGCAGGCTGACGTCTCAACGGAACGGTTTCTTTAGTTTTTGAGTTCGTCTGCTTGGCTATGTATCTTTTGAATGTACATTGACAGCAAGGAGAAAAAGAGAAAAAGTTAGAGTGTCTCGATTTATTAACGACACAAACAAGTTCATTTTTCAGATAATTCAAAAGTTGCTACATGGAAGTTTAGTTTTTTTTATTACAATAACATTCGAGATATTTTTCATTTATAGATTCATTCTTTTTAGATTTTTAATTTATTTTTAATTTGGGTTATAAAAATATATTTTGATATGAAATTCAACTGTAATTACTGACGGTGTATTATTGTGTATATATATATATATATATAAGGTATGATGTTTAAGACCTGACCGATAAAATGAAACGCAGCAGTCACATCGATACTGCTATATGGATGCACTACTTAGACGCTAACTAAACGGCTGGAGAAGGAGCTAGACGGCAATTACACAAGAAGGTTGCGAGGATTATTGAACAAGTCCTAGCAGCAACACCCCACAAGGCACCAACTATACGGCCACCTGCCTCCCATTACGAAAACTATACAATTTAGACGAACCAGACATGCAGGACACTGCTGGAGAAGCAAGGACGAGCTCAAGTTATGTACTCCTATGGACCCCCGCATATGGCCAAGCAAAAGCAGGACGACCAGCTCGAACATACATACAGCAGCTATGTGAGGATACGGGATGTATCCCTGAAGACCTGCCAGAGGCGATGAACGATAGGGAGAAGTGGCGAGAGAGGTTTGGGGATATCCGTGCTAGCAGCACGACATGATGATGATGATGATGATGATGTTTAATCCGACAGATATGTTGTATAAAGAAAATGGAAAGAAAAATACTTATAAATGGATAAGAAAAAATTTATTAACTAATCAGTTCCACCTTTATTAGTTTCGCCGACGCGTTTCCACAGGATTGTTTAAGATAAAAAGATTACGAAAAGTTCAGGTAGAAAGTGTTTTTGTCATTTTCAGGCTGGGTATTATTAATTTAAAATAGCGGTTTGAAACGAATACAGAAAATATTCGAAAAATATTCGAAAATATTTCGTCATGAAACGTAAATTTTTAACAGGTTCAGGAGAAACACAGCGAATATAAAAAAGAGTGAAGAATGAAAGAAGAAATGAGCGAAAAGAGGGAAGAAAGAAGGAAAGAAAGGGAGAAGCGTGAAGAAAGGGAAAATAGACATGTCTGTTTAATTATCGAGATTAGAGTAAGTTGAAATCCTTCAACATAATTTTGGCTAAGTAAGGCGAAATTTTATAGAATCCTCGTCTTTGTTCAAAACGTAACATTTTCGAACATTTCTCGTTTTTTTTTTGTCGAATATTTTTCTGTATTCGTTTCAAACCCCTACTTTAAATCAATAATTCCCATTTGCTTTAATAGCATATATGAAATGGGGCAATGAAACACTTTCTAAGCAAATTTTTTTTGTTGTGTGTGTGTGTGTGTGTGTGTGTGTATTAACATAAATTATACATATATATATATATTTCCAAATTATAAAGAAAGATTGCTTAATATCGAGGATTGAACAAGCAAATCTAGATTGGGACAGAGTAGGCACTAAGTCACCTGCGCTTGTTGACTGTTTCTCGCCTAAAAAGCTTTGTTTGATGATCGTGTTGGCGAGAAACTGACTGAGTCACAGTCGTTTTTTGTCCCCTAATCCAAATCCCATTCACTCTCTCATTCTCTCTCACTCTCTCATTCTCCATCCCTCTCTTGCTTTGTGTCCTTTTTTTCGTTAATATGTATGCATGTATAGAGGGTGATTGAAAGTTCCCAATAATATAGAATTTGTTATACAGCGAAATTACCAAGAAAACTCGATTTCTTCCAAGCTATGTCAAAACTAATGCAGAAACGCATAATGAAAAAGCTAGATAAAAACTACCCAAGATTGCAATTTGCTGTTTTGAACAAATCTTGGGAGCAAAACCCACAAATTCATTTCGTACGTCAAGGAACCTGGGTTGTGAACACAGTGCTGATTCACAGGACATCTGACGTGATGTAATGGCTTACAAGCTAGATTGAATATAGCGTGAATTTGATTCTCACTGGGTACCTCATCAATCTTGCCTTTTGTCACATCTAAGTTAAGTATCTAGGGCACTTCACGTGATATACTGGTTAGCAAGCTAGATTAGCGCATTGCTTTTTCGTGAGTTTGATTCTCACAGGGCGCCCCATACTTCAGGCCTTCTGACATATCTAAACTAAACTGAGAAAGTAACTAGGGCACATCACATGATGTAATGGCTAACAGGGTAGATTAGCATAGCACAAGTGAATTCGATTCTCACTAGGAACCTCATTGTAAGCTAGACTCATCATCATCAATATCATCATCATCAAGGAGCACCGACAGCACAGATTCCCTTTTAATGACTTTTGTTATCCGTCCCTATCGGTCATTGCTCTAGTTATGTCTTCTGAGCGGCATCCAGTGTCCGCAACGAGCTGATGAATGTAAGTTGTTGCAATTCAGCTAACAATGGTGTGTCTATGTGTAGGAGTCCATCGGAGAACGTCGTTTAAGAGTTCGCCCTTATTTCTCCAACAGTGCCTAGCATGTCTCGTTCGTCTTTCTCGAATGCTTCAAGAGATGGGAGGTAAATTCTGATATATTTTAAAGATATTTTAAAGAAAATTAACTGCCTTAGTAAACTGGATTCGTCTAATTTCATACTTCCTTTCGAGTATTTATAACTAAACGAAGTACAAGTCTACGTTGGGTAAGAGATCAAGATGTTGGTCGTAGCTAGTAATACTGACAGACTATTCTTTAGTACAGATTGTGAGCTCCTAGGGATTTCTTTTGTCTACATCATATAATACAAAACTACTGTATATATCTTCCTCATCATCATCAAATCACGCTGACAGCACTGAGTTATCTTACTCTCTCGCACTGTCCATCCCTTTCATCCATTGCTACAAGCAGGTTCTCTAGACTACATCCTGCGTTCGCACAAAGCTTATGTATGTATTTTCTTGCTGGTCGGCCAACACCGGTGTTTCCATGTATAGGAGTCGCTTATGTGTTCATCCATACTTCAACATTACATAGCATGTTCTCTTGTTCGTCTTTCTTGGGTTCTTTCTTACATGAGAGGTAAGTGGTTGTACAACTGCTGTTTTGTGTGATCTGCTCCCAAGATTTGTTCAAAACAGCAAGTTACAGTCTTAGGTAGTTCCTATGTGACACTATGAGTAGGATATATGCACATACATGTATACGCACGTGTGTGTGTGTGTGTACCCATACATATGTGCGTGTGTGTGCATATATATATGCCCACGCACATTTGTGTGCACACACACACGCACACCTACACACACACACATATATACACACATATATATGTGACAAGATGAGTTAGATTTGGCCTGGGTATCAAAATTCAAATGTTAGAAAAAACCATTAACTAGATTAAGGAAATCTAGATAAGAAAATGTTTATACATATGGCCACGGGTGTGGGTAAGTGTTAAATACTTGTTGGGTACTGGTCAAAAACATAAAAGGGTCTGAATTTAATGTCCCTGTATCGGAGACGGCCAGGCTAAGAAATATTTTCATGTCCAGTTTTTTAGAGAAAATTGCTCCCCACCCACCCAGTTATGGGTTTATTCGTGGGTGTCCCTTGGCTGGAAATAATAATAAAACATTCTGTACATATATACAGGGGCGTTTTGGATCCTCGCAGTTAGACCTAGTTTGGGTTCGAGGAAAGTTGATTAGGCCGGAACAAAGAAACAACGAACAGTGACATTACCAACCGGACCCAGTTAGTTAAGATAATCTTTTGCAACCCGAAACTAAAACTAGAACTAATTATCCACAAAGTGTTACACGCTCTCCATCCTCCCTTGGCGTTTTAACCACATAGTTGTTGTTGTGTTTTTGTTCTTTTCCCTGTGAACCTGCTTCTCGCTCGATCAAACCACACATAAGTTCTCGACGTTAGTAACTTATGCAACGAGTTGCAGAGGTGGGTATCATCACACCTATCTACCTTTTTCATTATGCCTTTATACACTACTTTTGACACAGCTTCGAAGAATTCCCGTTTTTTTTTTGTTTTTTTTTTTGGCAATGTCACTGCGATCTCCCAAGGAGATACATCAGCACGATATTTGTTTGTAATCTGCCTAGCTTACGTACTTCAGACGTCAATCGATCCAATAAAAGAAAATGGTTTCACGCTAAAAAAAAAAAAAAAAAACAACAAGCAGACCAAATCTTATCGAAAATATGAGAGACACAGACTGCGCATATTATCTAGGGCTTTTCACAAATAAACCAGGCTAAGTTGAATCTCTTTTGCAAAGCCTAAAAGAAGTAGCCGAACTATTTGGCCTCGAGGTAAACACAAATAAAATAGATCATCTGTTTTAAGCATCTCCACTTTAAATGGCAAGCTTCTGAAATTGGTAGACTAGGTCATATATGTTGGCGGCAATATTTCATCAAGTAGATGTGATGTAGATATACGCTGAGTGGAGGCATGGACTGCTGCTGACAGGTTATCGAAGTTGAATTGTTTGGGGAAGACCCAATATGTATCAGCTTTATTTCCAAAATGATAAAAAAATATATTTTGCGGGGAGCACAAGACCCAAACATTTTTCTGGGGAGGGGAGTGATCTTGTTTAACTTCCAGGCTGCGGTCGTGTCGATATTGCTGTATGGATGCACTACTTGGACGCTGACTAAACGGTTGGAGGAAAAGCTCGACGGCAATTATACAGGAATGTTGCGAGCAATATTGAACAGGTCCTGGCAGCAACACCACCCACGGCGCCAACTGTACGGCCACCTACCTCCTATCACGAAAACTATACGAGCTAGACGAACCAGACATGCCGGACACTGCTGGAGAAGCAAAGAGGAGATCGTAAGTGATGTGCTCCTGTGACCCCCCGCATATGGCCAATCAAAAGCAGGACGACCAGCTCGAACATTCATACAGCAGCTATGTGATGATACGGGATGTAACCCCGAAGACCTGCCGAAGGCGATGAATGATAGGAAGACGTGGAAGAGAGGGTCAGGGATATCCCTGCATACCGCACGTCATGATGATGATGATGATGATGATGAATCTAAGGGTTTACTTGCTTACCACATTCACCAACCCATTCATACAATACAATAAGGCATTCATTCTTCACCAGGCACGCCACAACCACCCAAAACCACATTTTCTCTATGGAAAAAGCCCTTCTTAAAATCCTAGGATAGACAATGCATGATTTTATTTACCACTTATGATAAATATTTTCAACTGATGAAAATGATGGCGACGGGAGAAAAAAAAACGAAAAAAAAGATTATTCTTAAGCGGAGTTTAACTGGTTTGAATTCAAGTTTGTTTTGTTTCTGGGTTTTTTTTTTTTTTTTTTTTTTTTGCTTGGACTGGTTGTCATACCAAAGTTTTAAAAAAAGACCAGTCTGCCCAACTTATTGTTCATAGCTGACGGTAAAATAAGATTTTTACCTTTTCCCATAGGATTTGTGATACGTCATATATAAGCAGCCTCATCCAGGTTTTGCAATGTTTCTTAGGCTGTATTTTCAACGACGATAACCATTACACCACGAGCAATAAAACGATAAATGTACATAAAAATAAATATGTAACAAAAAGAAAACTAATACTTTTTCAAAGGACCATTTTGCTTTAATCCAATTGAAACAACTCACAGTTTATTTCGCCAATTTTTCTCGTGTAAATATCGTTTAGTAATTCCCCTTATCTAAGGAGAAGTCTTTTCTAAGCAGAGCAGGTTACATCCCCTGAGGCTCTGGAGTAAATTGAAGACGCTTATGCGAATACTCTCTGTGTCAGAATTAAAAACACTGTCATACATTCTTTATTGAATTCATATTCGTTAGCCATGACCTTTTTAAAATACAATCTTTTGTTAAAATTCCTCTCGATTTTAGTGACAATAAATGATTTTTATTTGCAGAATTTACAAGCAATTACCAGCCACTTGTTAAAAATTGACACCCGTTGACAAAAATCTTTTGTGCTTTCACAAAGAATATCTTCATGAACTCTCCTAAAATTAATTTCATTCAAAATCAGTTTTGAAAAAAAATGCTGAAAGGTTTTATTAGATTTTATTTATGAGCTGAATACACAAGTTGAGATAAAAGTTATTCTACATCTACAATATTTCTGTTTATTATTCTCGGCAAAATATCTGCTTTCTATATTTTTTAAATTCTATTTCTTATCCTTTTTTTTTAATTTTTATTATTGATTCATTTACTTATTTATTTGCAAAATCTATTTATTTACAGGCTAAGTCTACTTGAATTTCTTACTTCGAAATTTTTCTATAAAAATATAAATTTTTATTATATCTCATACAGCGAGTTCCTAGTCAGCTGGGGCTGTAGAATATATTAACTTCATCTCTGCAGATGTAACATAATGGCCGAGGGATTTCGGTTCATTCCTTTGAGTTTAGTTAGGCTGAGAACATTTCGGCTCAGCACATGGGTTTGTTAGGTGCAACATTGAGGCAGGTGTTAACGAGGGCGCGCGCGGGCGGATGGAGATATCACTCAGAGATGTCACAATATTCCGAGACGAAAGGGAGTGACAGGGTGCGGATGACGTCACGCACCGGAAGCGCGCGGTGGTTGGTGAGTATCTGAAGAAAGTCAGGGAGTTGAAAACTAGACGCCGAACGAGGAGGTTCGACTTTTGGGGCTTGCTGAGGCGAGACGAATTTGTGCGCCGTGGGTGACGCACGAGATAGGGGCCAAATGAATAAGACGGTATAGCGAGATTGTGTCTCTCCTCCATATGTCGAAACCTTAACTCAAAGTTTATAAAAGGTTTCGTACCTGAACAAGAAGTCGTTACGTGTTTTCAAATTTCGAGATTCCTATGTTCTTTATATGTTCTATCGTTATGAACATTAGATGTCTATTTCGCACATTCCGTTAATTGTGGCTATGTAACACTGAGAGATGAGTTCCTCCACATATTGTCCTAGATATGAAAGTAAACAATCTGATGATGAGGCTACTGTAATGCTGGAACTTTGGGGAATGCGGAGCACCTCTTCATTGCTATAGGTCCCAGGTTTACTCTGGCACGGAGTGGTAGCAGCTGATAGGGTCCTATCTATGTGTCAAATATAACTGCTTGACTTTTAAACTGTGTGCTTTTGCAAAATTGTATTGTTTGGGATAAAACTCTTTTTACATTTACTGTGTGTAAACAAAAAACTGTACTTAAGCAAAACTGAATTGTTTGTTCAGTTAACTGTGTGTAAACAAATGACTGATGCTTAATCGAATTGTTAGCGATATATAGCAATACCTGAAACCATTTATCTTTGTTGACATGTAAAACCGAATTATTTGATGTAAAAGTGATGACATTTAAACTGTAGATATTCTGAATTGAATTGTTTAAAACAAAACTGTTTTCACATTTAACTGTGTATAAACAAAAAAATGTTGTATGCTGAACTGAATTTGTTTGAAATTAAGTGAAAACAAATGTGTGCAAAAAAAGGGAGCTCGGGCTCGTTTAAAAGTGTTATCTCCAAAGTGTGTTTAGAAATCCTATATTTAATATATGTATAAAATGGATTAGCATTAAATAACCTACAATGGTTGATATGCCATAAAACCAAACCAAATTATACAGGAAATCTCCAAAAGATTTATTCTCCCTTTTATTACCACGGGGCGCACCTATGGCATCGTGTCTCAAGTGCTCGGCTATGACATCGGTCACTTTCGGACAAACATTCTATGGAAAGGCATTAACTTGCTTATCCTCCAGCTATGGATTAAGCCGTATCTTTACAGCCCTTCTACAAGAACGGCTTTGGTATTAAATCATCCACAAAGATCAATATGCCATTAAACAAAGAAATCTAACAAGACCACTTCTTTACTGCAGTCTGTTTTGGTCATGTCTTGGACAGGAATAACCGGCCTGAATTCAGAGTTTCCTTCTCGTAGAGCACTTGTCATACCAAGGTTAAGAATCAGGACAGCTAAATCATTTAGCCTGAGGGAGAATAGTTGGATTCGTAGCTTCCCCAAGTTTATAAGCACTATGTGAATTGCAAAGTGTCTCTTTCAGAAAATGAAAATGGGTTGCCTATTCCTCTTCCGACTCTGATAAACATTATATTACAAGCTCATCCACCGGACTTGTGCTCATTGATATAAGATCTGAATAACACAGCTCAAAAATCATATCTACTTATACAAAGGTTATGCAAAAATGAACAAATATGTTTAGAATTTCGTGGTTTTTCAAGATTTGAGACAGTAATATAAATCATTTTCATGCATCAGCCTTCAAATATAGTCTCGCATCACTTTTTGAAAATTTCATTATCCGAGTCACACAAGCAAAGATTGGAGTGAAAATAGATCTCTTCCGTTTACGTTAGGCATAAATAATTGGAAAATAACACTTTTTCTGTTGGAACAGAGAAAAAAAAACAAACACAATTTTGCCACACTGTGTAATTCATCATAATATTTACAAAGGCGTAATTCATTTTTCACCTTACGTGAGTGAAATTTCCTCGGCCATTCTTTTTCCAGTCACTATATTTGTAGAATAAAAAAAACACGCCCATTGGCTATTTTTATTGCAGTTATCGATTGAACTCGTAACGACAGGCTTGTCAGGTTTTTTCAATTGAATTACCGAGAATTATTATTATTATTATTCACTCTTTTGAGAATTTTTCACAGCAGAGATAGCTGATGGTTTTTCACTGGAGTCTGTGGGACAGCAAGTTTCTTCAATTCGCCAGGATTTTTCTCAGTATTCTACACGATCTTAATAATGCTGTAGTTTGGATGGTCTCCATTCGACCTCTTCTTTCCAATTCCTCAAGTCCCTGAAAGAATTCTTTCGTGATTGCATCGAGTGCACAAATTACAATTGGCATCACCGTTACCTTCATATTCCAATTTTTTCAGTTCTCTTGCAAGTTCTTGGTACTGATCTCTCTTTTCGCTTTCTTTTACTTTCACTCTTTGGTCAACCTAAACAGCATAGTCCACTATTCGACTGGTTCTGATGTTGTTGTTTTTTACTATCATTTGGCCTGGTTGTCTGGGCGAGATTAGGGGATCCGTCCCTATCTCAAAATCCAAGAGAAGTTTGTGCGGTTCATTTTCCAGATCAGGTTCTAGGCTGTGCATATTCCATTTGTTCGTATGGTCAAACTTAAACTTCTTGCACTATCCCTAGTGGATCACCTTGTTATTGCTTTACTCATTTGTGATTTCTTTACACTAGCGTTAGTTTATAGTTTACAACTGGGGTCTGAGTGGCAGCATGTTCTCTCAAGTCTCCAGAACTCTTCTTAGTATTCTGACCAATTTTAATAATACTGTGGTTTAGATGGTCTTCACTCGTTTTCTTATTTCCAAGACCTCCAGTCTCTTTACCAATCCTTTACCGAGTGCACCACTTACAATATGTATCACCGTCACTTTCATGTTCTATAGTTTTAATCGCAATGAGTTTATCACAGATAATTTTTCACTAGAGCCTAAATGACAGCAAGTAACCCCAGGTTTCCAGGACACCCTCTCCTCTGCCTTCACTCGGTGGTCAGCTGGTACAGCAAAATATATTTTGACAGGTTCTTTTCTTGTGATTAATTAAAACTAAGCCTGGTTATTTGGGCCGTAGTGAGTAAGCTATTTCTATCTTTAGGTCTCAGAGAATTTTCAGCATGTAATTTTCAAGAGCCGATTCTGGTTATTGCTAATAGAATTTATTAGTATGGAGGAATTTCAGATTTTTGCACCATTGCCAGTGGATCTTTTAGACAAACCAGACATGTTTGTTATTCGATTCTTTTTTACGAGTTTCTTCTATTCACGTATGCGATTTCCAGTTTCATGTTTCCTCATAACCTACACATTATATCAGTTTGCTTATTATCGATTTTTGCTTTGATATAATTGATCGTTATGATATGATTTTGTGCTGCTATTAAAAGTGATTAAGTTTCTCTTTTGTGGTTTACACTTCTTAGTAATGTCCTGAAAATATTATATCTCTCTTTTTTTCTTGTGGCTTTAATGACCATATAGTTGTATTTTCATTTTACTTCTTGCGAGACTTTTTAAACCAGCGTTGGTTGATGGGTTTTCCCTGGTGTCTTGGTGATTGCAAGTCTCTTCTAGTCTCCTGGACTATTTCCAGTATTTTGACCGATTTTACCAATGTTGTGGTCTAGGGTATCTGGATTTTTCCTCTGATTTCCAATTCATATAATCTTATTTCCGACTCTATAAGGATTGTTCCAAGAGTACCGATTGATTATCTTTGTTTCACACTAATTTTTTTTACTCTGGCAGAGTCCAAATATTAGTTTGTATGTTCAGTTTCTTCTAATTTCACTGCATTTTCTGTCAGAACTTCAAAATGCAGTAAATTGCTAGATCTTTTTTCCATGTTTTTAACATTAGGTCTGGTCTTCTGGCCAAAATATGGTAATCTGTTTGTATTCAAGGATGTGTTTGTATCTCAAGATCCTAGAGAATTTTCTGCCTCTCATTCACTACGATAAATGATTATTTTTGCATGTACTATTTAGTAGTAAATTCCGATTTTTATCGTTTGCATAATTCCCATTACATCTCTCTTCTAACTTAGCCGTGTTTACTCTTGAAATCCTTTTTGAGAGATTTTGCTACATTTGCTTATTATGTGATTAATGTTTTCATCTCAGCTTCCACATATCCTACACTTGTTATTATGTTGCGTATTTTCAATTTTACTTTTTGTGCTTATGGCGTTGCTGTGTGATGTTGTTTGGCGAGATTTCCCTGTTTTAGTTTAATCTCTCTTGTTTGTTGTTCGAAGAATCCATACTGTTGTCTTTCTCTCATATTTCTTGTTGTTTTTTTTTACTTTTTTTTCTGTTTAGGCTTATGATGTCATTGCAGTTACTGGCTGCTGTAATTAGTATTCTTTGCTCTTTTAATGTATTTCCCGAGTCAGTCTATTCATACATCTATTCATCCTCAATCTTGTCGAGTCATTTTCCTCCTTTTTTTTTCTTGACCTATATAGTTTATTTTATCCGTTGGGTGTCAGAATTAGTCAGTCAACAATTTCCTTGCCTTTTGGTCTATTTGTCTGAGTTACTCCCTCATCCATTTTATGAATGGTCCAGAAACTCTTACAAACAGAAATGATCTGGTTTTCATTCATTTGATCAGATTTTAGTTTGTTTATTTTGTTTTGGGGTTTGTTTGTTTTTTTGGTTCTTCTGGTTTACATTTTTATTACTATGAGTGTTTTTCACATCAGCTCTACTATTATTATTGTCAAAAAATTGTTAACTAATTATCATTATCGTTATTATTCACCAATATTTTTCCATCTTTTGATTCGTAGTACTTTTTCATTACAACTCCGCACGGTTTTCTTTCTCCAGTAAGGAGCTGTGGCTCCTGGAAACCAAAAAAGCAGGTAACATTTTTAAAAGGAAAATATTACGAGTTAACCGTAACAAGTTAATAATTTTGATAAATGCTATAACTCTTAAGATAAAAGTACTATTTGTATTAAACGTTTAATAAATAATAATAGAAAAATATATCGCTGAGTTGAATCGTGGAACGGAATAAGTAATTGTTTTATAAGTTTGATTTGAGCTTCTTCAAACCAACAACTCTTCAAGCTGCGCTTAAGTAATCTTTAATGAGACAAGAAATAATGGATGTTTCTCATATGATATCATGGACAAGACAAGGAACAAACTGCAGGAATTTGAAACCTGGTGATTCAATCACATGAAGCTGGCAGACAATTTCCTCATCGACGAAGAGCCTAAAACAACTGTTTTAATTTTATTATATTTATTTGAGCAAACATCAGTAAGTGTTTCCGAGAATGACACTGATCCAGGTTATTAACTGCTTTCCTCTGCTTTGCCGTTGATCATTCATATTTTACTAAACCCAGCTTAACAAAATTTATCTATATGTAAGTGATCTTTCTAAGAGATCACTTTGGCAAATACGAACGTTTACAATGAATTTTGACGAATGAACGTACAAACACGACGTCCCATTAATACAACATTTTATAACAATAGAATATAATTATCATTGTTATTATTATTATTATCATCATCATTATTATTATTATGAGAGTTTTTCGTTTGCTGATGGTCTTCACTAGAGTTTGAGTGACAGCAAGTCTTCCTAAGCCACCAGGACTCTTCTCAGTATTCTGGCCGGTCTCAATAATGTAGTAGTTTGGATGGCCTCCATTTGTCCTCTTATTTCCAAGTCCACCAGTCTCTTTAATAATCCTTTGGTGACTGTAACAAAAGCACCAATCACGATTTGTATAATTGTCACTTTATGTTCCTTAGTTTTTTCAATTCCCAAACAAAGTCGAGGTACTTATCCTTCTTTTCATTTTCTTTCAGTTTTATTCTGGGGTCAGCCGGGACAGCAAAGTCGACAATTATGCAAGTTCTCTTTTTTTGTTGATTATTATAATATTTGGTATTCTGGCCAGGATTAGGTTGTTTTCCTTCCAATTTTTGTTTCATATTTATTGTCATTCTGTTATCTATCGTGTAGTCAATTGTTTCTGATGGCTGTAATCAGTTCTCGTTCGTGTTTTTCGATGTAGTCTTCAAATCGTTGTATCGATATGTCAACACTGTCTTCGATGCTGGCAAGTCCTCTTCCTCACTCTTTTCTTGGTATATATAGTCTGTCAACGTCTATTATTATTATTGTTATTATTATTATTATTATCATTATTATTATTATTATTATTATTATTTACACTTTGAGAGTTTTTAACATCGGTTTTAACTTATGGTCATTCACTGGAGTATGAGTGACAGCAAGTTCCCTGAAGTCTGCAGGAATCTTCTCAGTATTCTGACCATTCTCAACAATGTAGTAGTTTGGATTGCCTCTACTCTTCCTCTTATTTCCAAGTCTTCCAGTCCCTTTTATATTCCTTTGGTGACTATACCAAAAACACCAATCACAATTGGTATAAATGTTACCTTCATGTTCCAGAGTTTTTTTCAATTCCCAACCAAAGTTCATGTACTTATCCTTCTTTTCACATTCTTTCGGTTTTATTCTATGGTCAGCCGGGACAGTAAAGTCCATGATTTTGCAAGTATTCTTCTTCTCTTTTTTTGTTGATTATTATAAGGTCTGGTCGTCTGGCCGAGATTAGTTGATCCGTCTGTATGTCAAAGTCTTATAGAAGTTTATGTGTGTCATTCCCTAGGACAGATGCCGTGTTGTGCATATACCATTTGTTCATATGGTCAAGTTTAAATTTCTTGCACATCTCCCAGTGGATCATCTTTCCTACCCTATCATATCTTGTCTTATACTCCTTCTGTGCTAATTTGCTGCATTCGCTTATTATGTGATGTTCGTTTCGTCTCTGTCACAACATAAACTACATTTGCTATTTTGTTGCGTCTTATCTATTCTCGCTTTGATATGATTAGTTCTTATGACGTTCTTTTGTGCTGTTATTTTGAGATATTCGGTTTCTTTCTTAAGGTTTCCTTTTCTTAGTCACGTCCAGGTTTTCCCGGGTAACATCCTGGTTTTATTTTTTACTTGTGCTTTTTGAAGGGATCCCAATTTTCTCACAAACTAATTTTGCCCCTGCATTGATTAGTTCATTTAATTCAGTTATATTATTTGGTGCTATATAAAGTTGTACTTGATTAATTTTTTTCGTTTCCGTTTTTGCTCTACTCCATTCTATGTTTCTTAGTGATGATAAGGTAGTCTTTTCCTCGTTCATAATTCTCTTTAGATTTTCTAGATTTAATTTTTTTTCTTATATTAGTGTCTTTGCTCTGGGTTGTTTGATTGTGTGTTGTTTGGTTGTCTGGTGTTTCTATTGTCCGAATTTGGTGGTTCATTTCGGTTAGACTGGTTTTGTTTGTTGATACTTGGCGTGCCCGATATTTTATTACTATTTTGTTCATTTTTTTTTTTCTGGTGTATTTTTAGTATTTCAAAGTCAGAAAACTACCCTTTCTCTATTATTGTCTTGACTTGGTCAGCAAGTCTTTGGTTAGTTGTTCAGACAACTAGCATATTCTTGCCAGATCTCTATCATTCTTTTCCTATATACTCTCTGTGTATGGTAGCTCATAAAATAGCAGTGTAGTGCAAGTTGTTTGTCTCCTCTCGTCCATGTTTTGTGTTTGCGTCTCCAATGGGTGTGGTTCCTAAAATCGGCATTCGTGTACCTGAAAAACAACAGCCAACATTCGCAGGATGACTATCGTGTTTCCCATATTGGCTATCAGGAGTGCATCTACCGATCATGACACCCAGGCCTGTTGCCAGGGTCCCACATTGTGTCATATTTTGATTCAACTTTTTTTTTATATTGGGTGGTATATTGTGGTTATACCAGACCCAGGGGTGGTTTATAATCTGATCGCTTGACACAGATATAACCAAGAAGAGTCACGGTGACTGTTCACGAACAGCGGGTCACAAAATAAAGGATACAGTCTTAAGTCTTAACTTAGTTAAAGTAAATTATGCAGCAATTTTTTTTTGTCTTATTTCACGAACTAAGTAACTGAACTAGCTTCAGGTGTTCCTGCATCACCTTTATGGTTTTATATTTATTGCCCTATTTTGAGACTTTTTTTTCACTAAAGCTGATCATTTTTTAATAAAGATTAGACTCTAGATGTCTTTCCGGTTGTTTTGAGCGCTGTAATTGCTCTTATCTAACTCTTTCAAACTAAATCAGGTACACATATTTTCATCGATTGAGAGAAGTCACACATGAGCCATATAGAGTTTAGCGCGGTAAATTTAAACAAATCTACGAGGTTCCTTCAATAAGTTTCCAGACTTTTTTCGTATAGGCACTTTTATTGATAGTACACACATGAAACTAGTCCCCTTCGAAGTAATCTCCGGCTGCAATGCACTTATATCGTTCCAACAACTTCTGGAAGGCCCCATGGTAGTCCTCTTGTGTGAGCGTGTCAATGACCTTCGTCACAGCTTCTTTCATCTCCTCAATTGTCTCATAACGACAGCCTCTAAGTTTTTCTTAGCTTAGGGAATAACCAAAAGTCACAGGGAGCAAGGTCTGGATTATATGGAGGCTAAGGAACTGTCTTGATGCCCATCTTGATCAAATAGTCTGTGATCAGGATGGAGTTGTATACTGGTGCATTTTCCTGGTGGAAATGCCACTGACCTGATTTGAAGAGTGCTGGCCTCTTCTGACGGAATCTCTTCCTGAACTCCCTTAAAACCTCAACATATTATTCCTTGTTGACTATCTGTCCAGTGGGAACCCAGTGCATGTAGACCATGCCAGTGCTGTCAAAAAAAAAGATAATCAAAAGTTTGTCGGTGGATTTGCTCTGCCTGGAAGAGCCAGCATGCTTCCACTGAAAACTCTGTCTCTTGGTCTCTGGATCATAGCAGTAGATTCAGCTTTCATCGCTGGTCACCAGAGCATCAAGAACTGCGGGATCTGAACTGATAAGCCCATCCATTTCCCTGCTGTCTTGACAACGTCTTTCTTTCTGATCTTCTGTGAGCACCCTCGGAACAAACTTCGTGCAAATCTTCCACATCCTAAGTTCATCGAAAATAATTGTGTGTACAGTTCCCACACTGGCATCAAACTGCACACTAATTGTCCCTATAGATACACGACGGTCCTTATCCATGAAATTCTTTAGTTGGCCAATCAGCTCTGGTGTTCTGACTTCCTTACTCCTCCTACACCTCTCGTCATCCCTCACAGACTCCCTGCTTTCCTTGAATTTCTTATGCCCCTCAAAAACTGATGCTCGATTCATGCAAGATGCCCCAAAAGAAGTCTGGAGCATTCCATACGTTTATGTGGTATTTTTTCCATGTTTGAAACACAATTTTATTGCATATCGTTCTTCTAAAGTGTCCTCATGTCCAGATTGCATTTTTGAAATTCACCAGCTGTGACAATCAGGCTTTAGTAGGGTGTATTCCAATTGCTGCTGTAGCTGTTCCTTTGAACCTGAAATCATAAACATTGGTCAATCATCTCATAAAATATATAGCAATAACACACCTAATTTTTTAAGAGGCTACGACAATTTTAAATGCCTGTACAAAAAAAGTCTAGAAACTTATTGAAGACACCTCGTATTTCGTAATTTCGGAAGAGTTTTGCTGAAAATAATTTTGGATATTGAACATTTCTCAGTTAAAGTACAAATCTTCACCAAAAGATTTTATGAGTAACAAAAAAATCAATGTTTATTATTATTATTATTATTTTCACTTTATGGGAGTTGAACAAACCATACTGCCACACATTGTAATTACACGGTAAATTCCCCTTTAAAATATTCTAAAAAATCAATATGCAAAAGAAAAACCAGAAGCTAACATTTTGCTCGAAAATGTTGTGGTCTGAGCTTTAATTATCCTTCAATTTTAGGAGGATAAGCAGATGAAAAAACATTTGGTAAAATATACGGTTTCGGTTTCGATGATTAATGGCATATCAATCGCCGTGGGTGATTTAACACTAAAACTATATTTGAAGAAGGATTGCACAGGGACCATTTAACCCAAAGCAGAAGAATAAGTGGGCCCGTACTTTCCCCATGGGTATTAGACTTAAAGTGAACGTTATAGCACGACTGGGCTTGCAAAATATACGAATATATTAATAATATATCTTAGAAATTATTATTCTTTCACACCATTCTCGTTTTTTAGACCAGGTTTAAATGGTGGTTTTTAACTGAAATTTGAGTGGTAGCAAATCCATAAAGGTCTTTAAGATTCTTCTGAGTAGTCCAATGGATTTTAATAGTGTTGGGGTCTGGATGGTCTCCATTCTTCCTTTGATTTTACACCAGTTTTAAGTAAATGTTTTTTCCACTGAAATCCTAGTGACAGCAAGTCTGTACTGATCTGCTGGACGCTCTTAAGCATTGTTGCTGATTTTAATAGTGATATTCTTCGTCCGATCTGAATATACTCGAGGAATAATCGTGATTTGAAGATTTCGTAAACGTTATAAAATGCACTACACCCTTGAGGTTTGCTGATATTTGGCGTATTACTGTATGTTGTATTTACCTTGAAATTTATCGTTTCTCTTTTCTTATGGGTTCCCTTTGAATATATACTGAGACAAAAACAACAATAATTCTTTTTAAAAAAGTTTTCTGTTTCTGTTCTATTATTATTCCTTCTTTACTGGTTTTTTCATTGTTTTATAAAACGTGATGCAATTCAGTACTTTTCATTTTTTTCTTTCTTCCTTTTTTTTTTCAGCGTGTTTTTTTTTTATATCGAACAATAGTTGCCTCTACAACTGAGCAGTGTGTTTCAGATTTTATTTTTAAATTCTACTTTATCCTTTTTTATTTGTATCTTATTCTTACTTTTTTTAATTTTTTTTTTATTTATTGTTTCTAGTGTTGCTCAATAAAACTTTCATTTTTTTAACAGTTTACTTTAAAGACAAACAGAACAATAGGCAATAATCGAGTTCATTTATTACGTATAGACCTTTATAGTTTATTGAATGAAAATCACTTCTTTTAATTTTCCAAGAAGTGTTTATTTGTCACGGAATACCAAAGACTCCAAGTTTTCATTTATTTGCTGATGACTCAGGTGTAAATTTGAGAACGACTTGTAAGTAAAGTTGGCGACCGTAGACGAGGGCGAGCAGAAGGCTCATTTTTCAATAGCTATTACACCAGGGTGTAGGGGAGGGCGGTACTACTTTCCCTGGATTGCTTCACTTTATTACTTAGTGTTAATAAAGGATGTATCAACTACCATTTTAAAATCTTTGGTATTACTTAACCTGAGATTGAACCCAGGTCTCCTGGACCATTGGCGAACACTCTACAACCAACCCCCTTACATAGACAATATGTGACACAAAGTCAATTTTTGGCCAGAGTATAACAAGTTTGAATTCAGATTTTTCTTTCTCCTAGACGGGTTGCTTAACCACAGCTAAAGATCCAGTCTATCCTACTATTTACACATAGCTGGAAGGATAATAATTGGATTTGTACCTTTCCAAAGATTATTAGTCTGATGGGAAATGCAATCAACTTCGTTCGGGAGTTGAACTAGCGGTGCTGTGTACATTTCCTTAGAATACAAGTAAAGGATTTATCAAAAAAAGCCAGCAGCTGAAGTAAAGGTAAGTTGACAAGGTTTAGAATCTCAGTAAGTAGCCAAGATGAATCATAACATGATATGCAACTGGTTTTGCGGAGGCATTTAAATTATAACCCACTTAAGGAAGAAGTGGGAGTAACAGATTCTTTGAACCCCAATATATATATATATATATATATATATATATATATATATCCACAAGTGCTGAATACGACAGAGGGTCAGTTTTTAAGCGGAGTTTAATATCTTTTGATTCAAAGCCATCCCACAGCTAGACTGGTTTCCATGTGGAGGTTAGATCAGAGAACCTACCTAGTATTCAACAGGATGTACCTGCGGCTGGAGGAAGAACTGATTCATGCCTTTCCGATGGATTAATACCTATATATGATATGCGTACAGCTTCTCATTTGGAATTGAACTCAGATCACCATTTCCATTTCCTAAAACGTTAACAATTACACTAGGAGTGCCTTCTAATATATATATATATATATATATATATATGTGTGTGTGTGTGTGTGTGTGTGTGTGTGTGTGTGTGTGTGTGTAGAAAGTCAATGGATTTCTACACCCCAAAAATGTTAATCGTTGTGCAAAATGAGGCTTAAGAAGGTATAATTTTTCAAGCAGTATTTTTGCGCTTTTTGGACTAATCAGGGCTTTTCTCTGGGATAATATTGTCCCTTTGAGATCCCAGACAAAAGTGTTTGAACGCCTCGAAAAATATAAAAGATCGAACCTCCGCCAATATTTAATAAAAATCTTTTCCCTCCTAGATTCTTAAAAATCAATTTTAACCTAATTAGAATCATATTTAATTAATCCCCGTTTTATATAATCTAGAACCTACCTAAATTTTATTTATAAAGCGATAAAATTGATAAATCTCAATATACATAAGAGGTTCTTCTCTATTTTACTTCCAAGTTCTTTTCAAAATTCTGTTCTATACAAAATTAATTATTTTTCAACATATCTTGATTATTCTGACATGTTTAAAATATTTTTGTTTACCATTTATGAAAGAACAGCTTCCGCTAATATAACATTCTGGACTACTGATTATTACGCTTACCATTACAAATAAATATTTGCGTATAAATGTAATTTACCTCTTCATAATGATATACACAATGATCTTTTGCACACATAAAATAGGTTGCTTTGTATGAAAACAATGAAATCTGCTTTTAACTTACAACTTGTGAATACCATATTAGGGAATATGAACGCTCTAACGTTTCTTACAAGACTCTTGTTGTTTTTATAGCGATGGGGATAACATTATTATTATTATTATTATTGGGTATTTTGTTTAAGGTTTAAGTTGGTTTTGTTGGTATTACTTTGGTTGCGTTGGTATTTCGTTGGTAGCGTTGGTATTTCGTTGGTTGTTATCCCCTCGCTAAATGTTGATGGAAAATAAAGGTGGTGGAGAAGAACGAAGACGTCGTTAGGTTTTCTATCAAGGTTTTAATGGCAGCATGAAGTTAAGGGGTTTACACTGGTATGCTGCGAGGTATCATAGTAAGGAAAGAAGGTAGGAAGTTGTTAGAGTGCATCATCTAATTTGTTTTTAACTAGGTCTAGAGGAAGAGGCTCATGGGGTCCATAAACTAGATGGCTCTCCTCATAATGGTTGATGCTGCTACTGCTATTCCGGAACAGACGTTAAGACGTCCGTTCCCGTTGAGGGTTTCTGAGGAAGAGAGAGATTTGCGGCCTTTCTTCAATTTTTGGTGCTATTAGGAAATATGGTTCGGGCTGAATAGGACAAGTCATCCTTATTGGGTGAAAATGTTCGGTGACTCTAACGGTCAAATCAAATTACGTGCCAAACAAAAATTCAAGTTTCTTTCTGCTACATTTTTCAACGAGCCTCTAACCCAAGATAAAGAAAGAAAACTTATTGAATTTATGGAACTATATTTTGTATAGACATTTACACGCTTTTCCAATATATTTACGATGGATTCCATGTTTCAGAGCCTTTTTCCCTTTGATGGCATCAGTCCCAGAAGACAAACCTTTCCAGTAAAGGGACAGGAAAAGAGGCAAAGATGCTATACAATTTTTTCCCTAACAGAACGAAGAACATGGTGTTGTCTGTCTATTTATTCCTGCTTCCATGGCCCAGAGACTGAACGAAAAGAAATAAGATAACAAAAAAAAAAAAACAAGACTAAAATGTTTTGTATTTTTCTGTTTTTCTCTCTAACTAACGCGTTGCTCCCCTAATTTCTGAGAGGGCACATTAATATTTATGTTGGATGATTTGGCAGTTACCGTTCTTATGTCAAGGGTGGGATGGTCCTGCATTATTTGAATAACTTAAACTACCGGTCAGCCCATTCACACAGACAGTTCGGCCTCCTGGGACTTTACAATACACCGACTGCGTCTCTGCATAGGAGTAAAACTCTCTCAATGAGTGTCCTAGTTATGACAATAAATCTTCTAATGATGAAGTTCTAGTCTTGAAGCTTAGAGTACTCTCTCATTGTCATAGCTTCCAAGATCACTTTGGCCCGGTGTGGTAGCTCCTGATAAGGTCCTATCTATGGGTCAAATAGAACTGTTTGACATTTTTACTGAGTACAAACTAATGACATGCTAAATTGAATTGCTTGAAATAGAACTGCTTGACGTTTACAAAAACGACTGATGTTTAATTGAATTGTTAGTGATACATAGCAATATTTGTAACCATTTAACTATGTGTAAATAAAGGAATAGTGCTCAACAGAATAATTTGTGTTAAATCGCAATACTTGCAACCACTTCACAGCGTGCAAACAGATGATTGATTTAGTTTAGTTTGTTTAGGTTTTATGGCATATCAAACATTGTCGGTCATTTAATGCCAAATTCTTTTTATACATATATTAAATACATGATTTTTAGACACATTTTGAAGATAAGATTTTAAACAAGTCTGAGCACGTTTTTGAGCACAGTTATATGGTTCCGCTTAATTTGAAATAATTTAGTTTAGCATAAGCTCAGTTTTTCTTTACACACAGTTAGTCATTAGTCTAAATACGTTTGTTTTTTTGTTGAAACACAGTTAAATATAAAAGCAATTCTATTTCAAACAATTCAGCTGAGCATAAGTATGTGACACTATGTGAGTGGTCCATTAAGCAGACGATCCCTTTGTCAATTTTGGCGCGAAACCAAACAAAGGCCTGAGCTTGATATCTCGACGCGACCGGAAGTGGGCAAGGGAACGCAAGAGAGAGGAGTTGGAAGAAGGAACCAGAAGAAGGCAGTTGGCGAAGGGTGACGCAGAGGGGCAGTCGACACCGGACCGCAGAAGAGAGCAGTCGGCATGAGATAGGGTCCAGGAGCAGTGAGAGAAGACCAGACAAGATGAGTCAGCATTCCTCGTGGCTTTGTGGAAATTTCGCGAAGGATGCACGTCAGCGTTAGTCTACAGATGCACTGGGAATGCAGTGTCACGGAATCAACCTTCTTGCACTTGAGTTAACCCAAGCCCATATTGTTTGTTTGTTTTTTGTTCTTTTTCTCCCACTACCTCGGTTGTATTTCTTGTGCCGTAAAGAAATGTGTGATACCCCTATTGGAATCAACTGATGATCACTGGCCAAGACAGAATTGTTTCAAAGAAGTTGATAAGTACGGAGGTCCGAAGGGGTATTATCACAAGTACGCAGTTTTGTTTACACCGTTAAAAGTGAAAATAGTAAATTTCAAACAATTCAGTTTAGCGTACTTATACAGTTTAGTCCTTTTGGACCCATAGATAGGACCCTATCAGGTACTACCACTCCAGATCAGAATAGACCTGAGAACAAAAGCAAATAAGGTGTACTACATATTCCTCAAAGCTTGAGTGTTACTGGAGCATTGTCGTCGGAACGTTTAGTGTCATATCCAGTTCATTCGTTGAAGGAGTCTTAACCCTCTACAGAGAAATAGTCTTGATATTCCGTAGCCCAAGCTCACTGGGCCATAGTTAATAGATTTATTTACGTTAGATAAAATGCAAGAAACTATTCAACTGTGTGTAATAAAATGAATTCAGCCTTTTTAAAAAATTTATCTCTAAAATGTGTTTACAAATAGCATATTCAATATACAAGTATATGTAGAAAGAAAGTTTGGCATTAAATAACTTATAATGCCTGATATGCCATAAACCCAACCAAACTATTTAATTGTATAGAAAGAAGAGCAATACTAGAGTGCCAATAAATTAGTTTTAACTCATTTAAGAATTAATTTACTTAAAAACTTTGTCCAAGATAAATCATGTTAAACTGTGGCTGTTAAATAGCAATAATTGAAACTATTCAACTGCGTGCAAAAATGACGTAGGTCTATTGAAAAATATTATCTACAAAATACGTTTACAAATCATTTAATATATAAGTATAAACAGGATTTGGCATTAAATAACCTACAAAGGTTAACATCTCCGAAAATCCAACCAACCAACCAATAATACACACAGACAAATTAAAAACAAATACCAAACATCCGTGCAGGCAACCTGTTAAATTTATTTAAAACTTTCGGAAAATTTAGACGAAGATTTTTGAGTTATAAGAGGATATCTTTCGGATGGGAGGTCAAAGAGAATTCCACCACCAGACTCAATTCAATCGTCAGATTGGATCGTCAGATTGAAATGGATCGTCAGATTGAAATGGATCGTCAGAGAAAGTAACCGATCATCAACGCGGACAGCCGAAGAGTATGGTAGTTGGTATTAGAAAAGAGCCACGAGTAATACCAAATTGCCACCCCCACCTTGCACTCTCTCTCTCTCTCTTTCTCTCTGTCTCTCTGTCTCTCTCTCTTTCTTTCTGCGTGGCTTCTAAAATCAATCGTATTTTAATTGTCAGCCACTCTCATTCCCCCCTTCCCCCCTCTCTCTCTCTCTCTCTCTCACACTATCTCTCCTTAAAAAATCATTTGTGTTTTGATTGTCAGCTTCTCTAATTTTCTCTCACGCTTAAAGACTCAATTGTATTTTCATTATAAACCTCTCTCTCTCTCTCTCTCTCTCTCTCTCTCTCTCTCTCTCTCCCTCCCTCTCTCTTGCTTCAAAAATCAATTGTATTTTGATTAATTATTCATGGAAAACAATAAAAATAAATGAAAATGAATCGTTGAGTCTTTACGTAAAAACCGAAATATCTTGCATCCATAAAAAAAAACAAGAACTCGCTTGTTTCTCGAGATCCCAAAAGGCGACAAAAATCCGACCATCCATCGCAGAAAA
Source organism: Sepioteuthis lessoniana (assembly GCA_963585895.1). NCBI lineage: Eukaryota > Metazoa > Mollusca > Cephalopoda > Myopsida > Loliginidae > Sepioteuthis > Sepioteuthis lessoniana. The sequence goes on along the minus strand of OY757911.1, from coordinate 92,722,671 downwards.
GACAGGTAAAGTGCCATTCTCCGAATAACCTTTACTCAGCATAACATTCTGAAGTGGATATCCATCACACTCTACCCGGGCCACAAGGCTCACAATCATTTGTCCTCGAAGCAACGACAGAACAGAAATAATAGGGTGTCCACCCAAAATTACATCGTATTTGGTTCGCCTATGTAATGTCGGTTTATTAAAAATCAACACGAAAAAGTTCACTTGTCCGTAGATTTAAAAATCTATTAACCTTTGCAATGCCTGTCACCGTGACTCCATGAAATCTTGTCGGAACGGATGCTTTTTATATGACTTGACTGGAAAATAAGAACAACCTATACCTCGTGATAAAAATATCTGAGTTTATTCAGAAGTAATGAAAAATGATATGTCTATATAACTTGAGTACCATTAATTATATTACCATTATGATTTAGACAAATGGGGATACATACATACATACATGTACACACACACACACACACACACACACATATATATATATATATATATATATATATAAGCGGTTAATCGGGATCATATTTTTAACATATTTCATATTTAAAATTTAGAGTAAAAGACTACTTTTTTTAAACACAGTTCATAAAATATATGTGTCTTAGCAGGTTTTCTCTATTGATACTTGACAACTGACCATTTTACTAAAACCCAGCGCCGGTATCAGTCTCCACTAGTAGGTTCAATGTTAACCGCTCAGTGAATGTGTTGGTGACACAGATCTTGCACGTGCAACACTTAAATCCTATAGGCCCGGCGTCGTATCATTAAATTGTCCTCAAATAATATGATAATAAGCAGAAAAATATTTACAGTCAAAATGTAGCTTTTAAATTGAAACAAAAATATATTCTTTAAAACGAAAGGAGTAAAACAAGTTCGAAATATTCAAAGATAATTTTTTTTTCCTTTAGTTGAAATTTATTCTTCTGTATCAAATTATTGGAAAGATTTCGTGTGTTTTTAGCTTTTACTGTCGTTGGCTCGAAATAACGAGCCAAGTTATTTTTTATCATTTTCCCAGTAACATTATTATGGATAGTGTCTGCAAAATTCATTTAACTCAACCTTTTAAAGCATTAAAATAAAACAGCGCTGTAAAAGTTAGTAATTTAAAATAATCATACATGATGGATATTCAGTCAAACCAAAGATAGGGACAAATGACTTGTTCAGTGAGAATTTTCATTACTTCAAAATAGACTTGCGTAAAGGTATTCAGACTTAGCCCGAAAATCACTACCTCTGCAATATATATGTATATATATATATATATACACATATATATATATATATATATATATATATATATATATATATATATATATATATGATAAGATAGCATGAAACCTGTGGTCGCAGTCAAGCTTCCATGCTATTAGATTTATATAAAAACTAATATATATTTACTTATCTACATAAATAAAAATGTAAATGTTTGTTACTAACCGATAATCTCCAGTTTTATACCACTAATTGGTTTAAAACTTTCAGAGAGTATTTTATTCGAATTCAGGAGTGTTTTTATATACTTATTATCCAAGTATTGAACAAATAAACATATTAGAAACATGCATTTCTTTTTTTTTTCCATTTAAACAGCAACGCGTGGCCAGGTACAGCTAGTTATATATATATATATATATATATATATATATATATATATATATATCAGTGTCTGTAATTTCTTGACTAATCTATTTAATTCTAGCCGTTGGCCTCGGTTACTCTGATTCGAATCAGGTGAAGCGCGCCGTTGACTCGATTTAGGGTTTACCACCTATAGCATTCACCATGCTTCGTGCGATACTTTTTAAATCAACTTTGAACAAATCTTGGAAGCAGCACACCAGAAAACCCCTGCTGCACAGCCACTTACCACCAATCTCAGAAGCCATCCAAATAAAGCGAACAAGACATACTGGTCATTAGGAGAGTAACAGAGCGAACTCATGAACGAAGTTCTCCAGTGAGCCGATATAGTGTGTGTTTGAACAAAAGAGAAAATATACAACCATCAACCCGGACAGTCGAAGAATATGGTAGTCGATATTAGAAGCAAGCCACGAGTACTACTTTATTGTCAGTTGCCCTTCCCTCTCTCTCTCTCTCTCTCTCTTTCTCTCTCTCTCTCTCTATCTATCTATCTATCTATCTCTCTCTCTCTCAAAAAAAATCAGTCGTGCTTTGATTAATTGTTAGTCTCTTTCTCTCGCATGTGCGCGCGCTTAAAAATCAATCGTATTTTAATTGTCAGCCTTTTTTCCCCTCTCTCTCTCTCTCCCTCTCACACACACAACATACATGGACTCACCGGTGTTGACCAATGAGCAAAGAGTTACATTCATCTTCTTTGTGCGGCCACCGGGTACCATCAATCAATCTGCCATGAGAGCGGAGTTTGGTGAGAGAGAGTCAAGTGAATCCGGGTACAACTTGATGATGATGATGATGGTATATTGTGATTGTTTTCTTCTTACTCTTCCAAGAACTGACGTATTCGAAAATTTCATTGTACACCAGTAACAAAATTGTGTTGTTTCAAACACGAAAACGGTAAAATAAAATCAACTATGAATCAAGTAAATTAATTGTAAACTCTAATCAAAGCAAATTTATTACTTTTTCGACAAAATAAAGAATTGTTTCAATTCAGAGACGAAAAAATAACGCACATAGACAAAAACTTAAAAGCACCAATATAAGTTGTCATTAAATGCCACACAAGCGAGACGCCATTGAAATTGTCTCAAGTATTAGACAAAGCCACGCCCCAAAACAAAACCATCACAAGAGAGGAACTAACCGTAATCAAAACCCATTGAAGAGTTAACAACTATAATCAGAGTACGAGTAAACAAAGGCGATGCAAATATTACAACACATGACATCTGCGTAAGTTTACTAGTAAGTTGTTTGACTCCCGATATTTTTAAAGAAAATGTTCAACCAACAACCGTTCAATCTAAGAGTTTTCTGTTAAAACCTGATTCACAAGTCTTGTATGTTTCACCCAGTTTTTCTTTTCCCCAAGAAAATTTGAAATACAGACAGAATTTTCCAACCATGTTGTGTTCTTCACGTTCAAAATCAATAAAAACACATTCAAACTTCAACGCCTAGTTGCCTTGTTGACGGGGTGTAGATTAATATTGACTATATACCCTACAGAGGAATAAGATTCACACAAAAAGAGTGTCCTGGGTAAGACACTAACTTGAATCGGCAGTCTAGTCGGCTGGACCTGTTGAATATGCCGACTGCACCTGTGCAGAGAAGTAATACTTGCCCAACGAGTGTCTTGATATGACACTAAACTATCTGATTTTGTGGTTTCAACCGTGGAGCTTTTGTGAATATGGAGTACCCCTTCATAGCCATTGCTTGCAAGATCCGCTCTGAAGTGGTAGCAGCTGATAGGGTCCTATCTATGGGTCAAATAGAACTGTTTGACATTTAAACTGTGGGCAAATAAATGACTGAAAAGGAATTGTTACTGTAATATCGAAATACTTGAAACCATTTAACTGTGTATAAACAAATGATTAATAATAAAAAGAATTATTCGGGTTAGATAGAAATTCTGGAGATCATTAACTGTGTGTAAAAAACGTGCTTAGGTCCGTTTAAAATGTCAAAAAAACGTGTTTACAAATCATAAATATTTAATATATGTATAAACACTATTTAGCTTTAGATAAACTACAATGGTTGAAATGCCAGAAAACCAAATCAAACAAACAAAAATGAAGGCTGAGGCTCGAGTTATGGGAAAATAGTGAATATAGTGTCCACCTTCATTGGTACTACTCCCAGGTCCACTCTTAGTTATTGTACCAGTTAGGCTCCCGTCTATGGGTCGAATAGATCTGTTTTTAAATCAGTTGTACTTGAAAGGATCATGTGCAAAATCTCTTTTAAGAAACTACATCAAAAATGTAAATATTTATGTACAATAAACACGATCCCTAACCTCTAGGCATAAAATAAACCTAAATGTTTTGAAACAATGTAAAAATCAATAATTAAACTCCTGAATCATCACCCTATCCATTCTTATATTCACAAGTCTTTACAAATATCCAATTCTGCAATCCGTCTTTCTGTTCATTCACCACGTCTACTTACCATATAATCCTAATGCTTTCTTGAGTAGTAGCCAATTCTGCCTTGCTTATATTTGATTTCCGTTTAGAAAAAACTGAGAATTAAAAGATGTTGTTGCTTACCGTAGTTGAGGGTGATCAGAAGGCTCCCTTTTCAATAGAAAACGAAGAGTAGGGGAGGACGCTACTCCTTTCCCTGGACTGCTCCACTTTACCCTTTATACGTACCTTATATTGCAGAGTGTTAAGCAAGGAGGTATCAAGTACCATTTTCAAAGTCTTTGACATGACGCGATTGAATCCAGGTCTCCCGGATCACTGGCTAACACTCTACCTACTAAACCAATATTGACAATAGAAAAGTAACTCTCACAGAAATCACTAGCAATGAATTTGTATGGTAGGAACTAAATTACCTTATACGTTTTTGATTGAATCAACTGTTGAGGTCCATTTTTCTTCCCAAGCTCACTATCGTATCATTTTATTCGATACCTTGTAGAAATATTCAAACCAATGTACATGTTTTCTTCTTATTTAAAAAATTCGGTTTCTTTTGTCAAATAGTTCCAAAAGAAACCAATTATTACTAACTGCTGTAAGAATCTGACCATATTTTTCATTAAATGACCGAAATAAGATGCTCCAGTTATGAGATATTCCACTGAGTGTCCGATATTTCGGACTATTTTTGTAGCTTAAGAGAAACAGGACTTCATTGCTGCATTTGGATAGCGCTAAAATGCCAATACACGGAATACGTAAACAATCTTTATAATTATGCTCGGGGTTGGGTGGAGTATATTAGTGCTATTTTATTTCAAAAAGCTGTTCCTGGTTTGGTTTGGTTTAGTTTAGTTTTATGGCATATCAACCTGTAAATAATCTGTTCTATTGAAAACAGTTCAGTTTAGCATAAGTACACAGTTTAATTGTCAAAAACATTTCCATTTGAAGCTATTCAAGCTGTTATATGTAATAATTCAGTTAAGTGTAAATACAGTTTTAATGTCGAAAAACAGTTTCATTTGAAATAATTCAGTTTAGCATAAGTACGCAGTTTAAGTGTAAGTACGGTTTAATTGTCTATTTCAAGCTATTCAGTTTACTCAATTCCGTTTAGCATAAGAATGCTGTTAGTTCTATTTAACCCATAGATAGGACCCATATCAGGTGCTACCACTCCGGGCCAGAGTAGACCTGGGAGCGATGGCAATGAAGGGGTAATCCGCATTCCCAAAAGCTCCTGCAGTGCTGGTACCTCACCATCAGATTGTTTAGTGTCATAAACAGGACACTTGTTGCGGGAGGGGTCTTACCCATCTACAGAGGTGCAGTCAGTGTATTCTACAGCCCCAGCTGACTGGGCAAAGCTGTTCCTGGAGGTTTGATGTAATTGCTGTTGTTGAATGGTAAACAGTGCTTATTTATGATTAATTCTATACTATAAGTGAACATTTTTTGTTTAATCTTAACCTTAACAGTTTGATGCTATTGTTGCCAGTAACTATGGGTAAATAAATCAAAAACAAAGAAACGTAGAACAAACGTGCAATTGTTATAAACAAATTGAATCCCCATTTAAATGTCGATTTATAAGTGTATGAATGGTGACAAAGACAAGTATAAAATGGATGGATAAAATAAAAAAAATATTTTTGGGATCTACTCAAAATATTTTCGCAAGAAAGTTTTCACAGACAACACTTAACTTTAAACACCATTTGGATTTTAATACATGACGTAGACCTAATCTTGAAATAGGACATTCTAAAGAGAGCCTGTAACAATAAGGCAAGATAGGCATTTTATTTTCACTGTATGGAAGAGAAGCTAACCATTATTAGGGAGCCCAATGCTGAATAATTGCTAAATCAAATATCTGAGATATTGATTCGATGACAGCACAAATATAGCTATTAAATCGTTAGCTTTCTATTCTTGTATCATGTTCCCCTTTCTTAACTGTTTGTCCCAATGACTTCTTGTAGAATTATCTGAAGATCGTTTTCAGTGAAACCAATGTACTAAGCTACGGTTATGTATCCAGTTCTCTAACTGGCTCTACGTACGAATTGAGCACATTTTCAGAATTTATAGTATAACGACGCATTTAGTTTTAGTTTTGTTTTTTCCGTCGAAGTCTGTATTTTTTTTTCTGTTTTTCCAATGAGTAATTTTCTTTTTCTGGATATGTATATATGAAAACAGAGGGATTGTCTGCTATAACTTAATATTTATTCGATATAATCACCGATACAATATTTTTCCATCATAAATATTTCCCATATTTTATTTTATTATTCATTATTTTTCCTTGGTTTAGCTCTGTTGAGCAACGACGAAATCGGTCAGCTAGCTAATCACTTTTTTGTTTTTGTTTTATGCTTTTACTTCTATTATGAATAAAACTTTGGGTCTGTTTATTGCTTAAATAACATTTTGTAACCCTATGAATATATATTTATATATATATATATATATATTACCTCTCATCTTTAAAACCATCCAAATAAGACGAACAAGGCATGTGGGACACTGCTGGAGAAGTATGGATGAACACAAAAGCGATATTCTCCCATGGACCCATTCACATGAACATATAAGTGTTGGACGAGCAACGAAAACTTATCTACAACAGTTGTGTTCGGACACAGGATGTAATCTTAATGACCTTACGGAAATGATGGAAGATGGCGACGAATAGCAAGAGTGAGAGGGAAATCCGTGCTACCAGCGCAATAAGATGATGATATATTTCAAACGAATTGAGCACTCTGGCATCCGGTAAGGTATAAATGTAAACAAACGAAAGTTACTACTTAAAGTCTTATAATTCCCGAGCTGACGCGGTTCGCTTGTTGACTGAGCGGTATGATACTAAGTCTAACGTTAAGTTGGGCGGGTTTCGAACCCAGCTTCAAGCGTTCTACGTGTCTAGTCTCACTGAAGAGTTTTGATACAAACAGTCTGTCTGTGGATGACAATATATATATATATATATATATATATATATATATATATGTATATATATATATATATATATCATCATGTCGTGCCGCTAGCATGGATATCCCTGACCCTCTCTCGCTACTTCTGCCTATCGTTCATTGCCTCCGGCAGGTCTTAGAGCTACATCCCGTATCCTCACATAGCTGCTGTATGTATGTTCGAGCTGGTCGTCTTGCTTTTGCTCAGCCATATGTGGGAGTCCATAGGAGTACATCACTTATGAGCTCGTCCCTGCTTCTCCAGTAGTGTCCTGCATGTCTGGTTCGTCTAACTTGAATAGTTTTTTGTGATGGGAGGCAAGTGGCCGTATATTTGGTGCCTTGTGGGGTGTTGCTGCCAGGACTTGTTCATATTGCTCGCAACATTCTTGTGTAATTGCCGTCCAGTGCAGTATTTTCTTGTTGAAGCCTTTGGAACAATATAATTTAGAAGAACACCCTCTACGATCTCCCTATACTATAATCAATACTCACCAGATAATAAGTATCTACAGTTGATTTGTTTGTTTTGTCTCATTATTCAGTCACAAATCAACTTTTGCGGATTATTTATTGCCCAAGCCATGCTTGAAGAATATCATTAGTCATATAATCTAATCCATAGCAGTGGCCGTAAGGGAGTTTATACTTTTACTAAGAGTATCAGTCCGAAAGTGTACAAAATGGCACAACGAGTGTTCGATCTCACTTACATGGATGTCATAGTCCCGTACATTACCCACCACAACACGGTGTGTCTCCCTCCACATATGAACCACGAGAAAACAAGATCTTAATGCAATTTAAATGAATAATAAATTAGACTTTTTTTTATTGTGCAATAACTTTTTATAACCAGAAACGAAACGCATAAATCATGACGTAGATATGTGTTATATACTCATGATGATAGATTATACATGCATGGAGGAAGAAGTAGAACACTGTTTTATAGGAATATAACTCTCACACTTTATTCTCAAAAGGGGTTGAAGCTTCTGTGATGTGTGAGAGACGGACAGTGACAGAGACAGACAAAGACAGATTGCTATATTGACCGATAATTCTCTTGACCATAACGCGCTGTGTTATCTTCAAGACCCCACTTAGCACTTCTTCCACATCTTGGCTGGGGCTGCTTAACTGGAGGCTGTAGAAGGCCACAGCCCTCAGCGGGGCGCTCTCACTGACTGCAAGCTGGCTGTGACTCTGGCCTTTACTGCTCCAAGTGAACCAACTGCCGCGGGCATCTAGTTATATTATTTCATAACGTCCACTTACTCCCGATTAGATCACGTGATCTTGTTCCGCTTATTTACACAGGTGGGTCTCTGATTGACAGATCGGTAAAGGGTCAATATAGAACATATGCACCGCGTGATATGCACACAGTAAATATTGTGCAGGATATCAGTAACCATCAGCATGCATACAGGTTTTGAAATAAAATAGTTAACTCACGGACCCTCTTCCAAATATCGTAGCATGTTAGAAAAAATCAAGAGCTGTATTTGAATGTTAAAACATAATTCAAACTCACACACACACACACACACCCATACACAAATATTCGTCTTCTAATTTTTTTACGAGCGGTACTATATATATATATATATATGTGTGTGAGTGTGTGTGTGTGTGTGTTTGTTATCGCTTGTAAAAATATTAAAACTAGATTTCTTAAAGAAAAATGTTTAGTTTGTTTTTTAATGATATATCAACCTTCGCGGGGGTTATGTAATGCCCAGAAAATCCGTTTACATGGAAAGTAGAGATATCTTTTATTCCGAGCTAGTGGAATAATGGGATTTCGAATCTATACAAAGCTATTAGTTCAAAAGTGAACGTCATATGGAATTGAAGCTCGCAATTTCTGATTTCGCTGTCCATCACTTTTGCTATTAAACAAGGGGCCTCCCCATTTAAACGGTGTACTTTCGTTTTGTTTTGTTTTGTTTTATTATTCGGCTGAAAATGAAGTTTGGTAGAAATATAAACGTAATGGAGTGTTTAAGAAATCAAGACAAACTGATAAATCATGAAATTCATTAAAGCGCCAGGATAGAAAACAAAAAGTTATGTTATTCCTGAACCTCTAGGAATAAAATTTTCCCAGATAAGTTGACAGCAACCAACAAAGCAGTATGTCTTGAAAATAGAAAAAGTGAAAACCATTTGAAAAACAAATAGTTTGTAAGTTAGTTGTATTTTATAGCGTATCAACCCTTATGGGTTATTTAATGTAAAAATCTGTTTTTGCCTGTTTTGTGAGCGAAGAGTTTCTACGCGACATTTTCAAACAAACAAGAGATCATTTGTTTGGTAGTTGTGTGTGATGGCCTATAAACATCGGTGGGTTATTTAAAGTCATCCTGTTTATAAGAATGTTTTTACTGGAATAGTGTGTAGGCATGGACGAGAAATGGCAGGATGACCAGCTAGAAACTACATACAAGACTTCTGTGCCGATGCGGGAGGTAGTCCTGAAGACCAGCCGGAAACAATGGACGATAGAGAAAGGTGGCGTGAAAGGGTCAGGGATATCCGTGCTGATGGCGGGAAATGATGATGATAAATATTCTTAATCGGGTCAGAGCTCATTTGTTTGCATCCCGGTAAATGTTTGTAGTTAAATGTTTTCTATTAATGCTATCAAACTCAATTTGACATTAGTCATTAGTTTGCACACAGTAAAACTGATTCAAGTACAGTTAATGATTAAATAGTTCTATTCGACATATATGGGACCTTAACAGGTATTAACACTTAGGCTGAGTGTTGACCTGGGAGTAATAGAAATGAACAGGTACTCCACATTCTCCACACTATCAGATGGTATGACACCATATCCGAGACACTTGTTGCAGGGTTCTTACTCCTCAGGAAAACGTGCTGTCGGCATATTCCACAACTCCAGCCCACTGGGCTAAAAACAAATGGGTCGAAGGTGGATTGAATATTTCTGATAGAAAAAATCCATCGGCATACATTGAATTTGCAGAAAAACTAAACAAAAATCAGCTCTAACACGAAAACAAATGTAAAGCGAACTAAAGAAGGTTAAAAAGAGGCGGTGATGCTGGATTTTTTTTCTACCGAGTGATATTCGTATACAACCTATAAATATATCTTCCTGAAAAAAATTAGTAAATTTTGCGAAATATTTATCATATGAGGCTGCAAGACATTTAAAAGATCGAGTGGGATGATAATCCTTTCCTCAGCAATCACTACGCTGGATTTTTACTAATTCAATCGGTAGTGTCACGTGGTCTCCCACTGAGAGGAGAGAAATAAGAAATTTCCCCTACCCTTCTGCGTTTGAATTAACAGGCCTCAAAGGCTGGCCGCTAAAAGGAGGAATAAGGAATGTAACTCAACTTCGGCCGGCCTATTGAAGGAAATAACGAATCGAGGTCAAGCTACCTGAACTCCGTAACCCCAAGTTGGTTGACAGAGAAATGGATACACAGAGGTCAGTATAGTAGTCTGATGGAATAGCATGACAGGGGGAGATAGAAGAAGAAGAAGAAAGAGGCCAAACGATTGGCCAGAACCCTAAAGCCAGAAGTAGCATCCTTTTCATCAGCGGAAATAGGAATAAAGAATTCAGTTTCAGGACAGCAGTTGGCGTGACAAGATGTGTGGACACTGTTGCCAAAACTCCGGGTGAAGAAGCGAAATAGAGCTCTGGGACAGGAGATAGCAGACACCTTTAAACCGAGCTCCATAGAATTCCGCTAGCCCATTAAAGACAATACTCTGCGAAGAAATCCGTCGAAAAAGCTAAGTACACCATAAAACCGTTTTCTCCCTCCATCCCTCCTAAGTATTGCAATTGTATGCTCTCCCTGTCAATTTAAAGAAAGACGTATATAGAGAATTATATGCATTAAGAAAAGAAGAGAAATGGAATGAAAAGATCCATTTCGTAAACTGTGAATATACGAGTGAACTTTGCTACCTTTTCAAGGTTCAAGAGAAAAGATAGAAAGGTAAAAAGAGAAGAAAAAAGAAGAAAGAGCCTTATTCGCCTTTCAAAAACATTACACGGGGAATTGGAGTCGCCGGCTACAAATAATAATATCATATCTAAACCTAGAGACCCATATCTTCTATTATCCTCGGGGTAAGAAGATGAAGTTATCTGGTGGGTGTGTGTAACGTGAAATTTGGAAACCCCTTGCCAGCGGCGGTCAGTCCAACCCCAATAAACCCCCACATTATCTGCCAGTTCCCCATGTGCCCGAAGAAGGAATCGTAACTGGAACTTATTTTGCGAGGGATCAAGTGCCAGACTGTCCCGTCTTCACACGTGTGAAAAATAAACTCCCTTCCTGGGATAAATATTTTAATGCCACGTCACAGTAGAAAGTTTGTTTGATGATGAGGAAATCTCTCTCTCTCTCTCTCTCTCTCTCTATATATATATATATATATATATATATCTTCTCTTTCTCTCTTTTATCTATTTCTTCTTGGAAAAAGGTTTCTGTAATGCACTTGTATATCACTTCCCCAATATATCTATCTTTCTATCTATCTATCTATCTTCTGCAAAAAAAGCAGTAAGAAAGAGTGTGTCGTTTGCGTTTTAAATTTCTTACCTTAGTTTTTTTTTTAATTATTTATCTATTTTTTTCTTTTAAATATTGAATTAGTTTATAGACAAAACAATGCCTTATAGATGTATTGCAATGAATTGCAATGGGAATTATAAAAATGGCCCTAAAATTCATGTATTTTCTTTTCCTGAAAAAAAAAATGAATTATCTGATGTTTGGATTCGAGCAATTAAAAAGATAATTTTTCACCAACCAAATTCAGCCGAGTGAATATTTTTTGTATAAAAAAATGAGTAAGTTTAATTGAATATTTAATGATTAAACTATTCATGTCTTTGTAATCCACTACACAAAGTTAAGACATAAATCTAGCGAGAAAGTTATGACTTATTCCTTTATCGCTCGCGGTGATTTTAAAAGCTAACCCCCCATTTTTTAAAAAACAAACTGTAAAGAAATCTATGCAATAAATTCATTTATAAATTCAGAATGAAATATTTTTATAGGCATAAAGTAATTTTAATAATTATAACAGGTTTTAGGATTGTTTTATTCGTAAAAAAATGAAACTCCTATGAGTAAATTTACTTCATGTCTTTGTTTTTCACAACACTTTAAAAAGAATGTTACGAAAATTTTTAAAAGCTTTTTTTAATCAGTAAACTTTACAGAAATTTTCAATATGAATTCATAAAGAAATATGTTCACAGGTATAAAGATAATTCTAATAATCTAACAATTTTTTTAGAATTGTTTTATTCTTAAAAATGTGTCTTTTATTTATTATTTTAATTAAAAAATTCATGAGCGTTAAAGATTATCTCTTTATTTTTACATAGTTTCGTCAATAATAAACTTTTGTTGAATTAATATAATAAATTATGTTCCTTAAAAATATCAAAACTCTCTCTTCACTTGTCCAAGAATTGTAAGAAAAACCTTTTATATTATAGATTATTGCTGAGTGATTTTCGCATGAATTTATATTAAGTTTATTTTTTTAAATCTTTTTAATCCCTAATTCAAAATTCAGTTGTTACTGTATTTGAGTAATAATCACCAAATAATTACAACATTGTTACGTTAAAGAATCATTTTTTAAAATTTAGATAAAAATATGCAAATTAAAACAACGCTGATAATAATTTATAAAAATTTGTTTTCAAATTTAAAACAATTGAAATTATAAACGATTTTCAGTCTTTAAATTTTCTGGGTGTACCCTTTTTTTCTATAAGTATTATTTGATTTTTAAATCTCTTAATAGTTTGTATCGAATTTATTTGCTTGTTTGTAATTAATTTATTTGTTTCTTTTTTATATTTTATTCATTTATTTATCATTTACTTTTAATTTATGTGTCTGTTTATTTTTTTCAATTATCGTTTGATTGTTTCCTAATTCATGATTCAGTTGTTGCTGTGTCGTGTATAAGAGAAATAAAAAACTTAATAATTACGATTTGGTAACTTTACCGAATAATTACTCAAATTAAGATGAAAACATGCAAATTAAAACAATGTTATTATGATTTTTTTTAAAATTAATTTCAAATTTGAAACAAATAAAATAATGAATGAATTTCTGTCGTTAAAATTTAATTTGATATTTATTTACTTTTTCGCAGTATTCAGCAAGAACGATTTTTTTTTATCAATTATTTTCTTAAATGAATATGAAATATAGTTCTGAATAAAATCCAACCCTGTTTCTTTCCTTTTTAAATGTAATTTTAAAACGTTTTTGAAACCCATTTGTTTTTATTACAATTATTCGTTACATAACAATTACTACGTCTTTCACTAAATTTGTGGACTGCTTTTGTGACGTCACGTCACCATCGAGTAGGCCTTATCTTTCAGTGGTCTCGGCTAAATGACCATAACGGGCTCAATAGTCATTAACTCATTGGATCACATTAGATTTGAAGTTTCAAAAGGTCCCCGATGCCCTATGAGACATGGCTTAACGAATAAAAACCCTCTGATTTTCTTGCAATAGTGAGTTCAATCTTGGCCGAGTTGTTGTAAAATTTAAACCGCATAGAAGACGCACTCGGTGTAATAGTTATCGTTATGACAAATAAAATAGGCAACTAAAGTTCAAATAGAGGATGAGGCTTTTAACTTTTTATTTCACATTGGGAAATACATGAATCCATCCGTTCCCCTTCTCCAACTATGAGTAAGTAGCAAGGCAAGCTCGATCATTTCATCTTGGTTCAACAACCAGTCTAGGAGAAGGAAAACTCTTAATTTCAAACGTCTTTACTCAGATTAAAAATTGACCTTTTCTCACGTACTACTCCTAGCGAAAAAGTTGTGTAAGTAGATATGAAAATATACATCCACTTAGGGAAACAACAGATTCTCTAAGAAGGAAATGACTGTTCAAATAAGTCAAACTTCTAAGAAAACGAAAAATACATATGATATGATGAGGAGAAAATCGAGAACACGATACATGTGGATTTGGTAAATATTACTAAATATCATCATCATCAACATCAAATTGAGCTGATATGATGCAGTCCTTTGACTCTTTCTCTCCATCCGTTCCCATGGTACATCGCTTCTGAGAGGTCATCCAGACTTCATCCGGTATCTGTGCAGAGCTAATCAAGGTAAGTTTTTGCTGGTCAACTTACACCAATGTGTTCATGTGTAGGATTCCATAAGATAACGTCACTTATGGGTTCCTCATAATTTACTCAATAGTTCATAGCATGTCTTGTTCGTGTAAACGACGTCCCCGTGGTGTAATGGTTATCGTCGTAGGAAATGGACACGGCGACACGAGTTCAAATCCTGGACGAGACTGATTGCATTTCACATAGCACTAATACCATTGGGAAAGGTATGAATCCAAATATTCTCCCTCCAGCTATGGGTAAATTGTAGGGCAGACTCGGTTCTTCAGCAACAAGTCTAGGAGAAGGAAAACTCTGAATCCAAACCTCTTAAAACTCCGCTTAAAAATTGACCCTGTGTCATATCCTGCCCGAGCAGAGGGTTTGATAAATATGCATAGCATGTATTTTTCGTCTTTCTTGGGTGGTTTGTGAGATGGGACACAGGTAGCCTTACAAACGCAGTTTTGTGGGATGCTGCTACCAGGATTTGCTTTAAACAGCACGTTGTGATCTTGCGTTGGTCTCCTCTAGCTTTTTCTCAAATCATTTCGTTTATGTCCAGAGGATACAATCATACAGTAGTATCGACACAGCCATACGTGGGATAACGCAGTCGAAACGTTTTGATATATGATGTGGAGTTGTTCTATTTTTGCTTCTTTCTTTCTTATGAAAGAGTATATTTCATTGTAAAAATAAAATTTCTTTGAGGAAAGCCTGAACTAATACCAGCACGCAATCTAATTTCCATTTATTGGACGTTTATCAAGTCTAATGCAATTAATTCCCTGCTCAACGCATATCTGTCTTTAAAGGTAAATGTCACAGCCTTTGTTCCCTAATTCACGCTTTTGTTGTTTATTCTATGTTTTTTTTTGTTTTCTTTTTTCCTTTGCGCTTGTTTAATCTGTTTAATTGATGTGCAACTGTTTCTAACAAAATACCATATGTTTATTAAAAGATGCAGAGTACAATTGCAAAAGAAGCAGAGGACAATTCAAAATTGAAGATTTGTTTTTCTGCATCTTTTGCTTTTCACTTACTATTTTTTGTCAGTGTGTCCTTGGTTTGTTTTTTATTGTTACTTTTTTTTCTTTTTTTTTTAGAGAATAAAATTATTGGATTACTAAACAATGTCAAGAAAGTTTGTATTCATTATTAGTTCTCTAGGCATCGACTCTAAATGAACATGCAAACATTTTTCCCTCGGATAAATTGATAAATATTTTACGTCCATATCCATTAAAGTTATTACGTATTTTGATCTTTGCAACTGCTTTGTCTTCAGTTTAATAACACAAGAGCATAACAGAAACATTTTATCGACACTTAGCAACAGAGACCTGCTTTGTGATTGATAACGACTCATATTAACCACGGATACTAATACTCCAAAAAACGGGAATACTTTCAAGCTGTAACGATATCAGTACAATTGTACTCCTGCAACACTTGGCCTCTAACAAAACACATGGGGGAAATGTTGTATTTTGGCCTTTGACCCGGCCAAAAATGCCATTCCAAGGTGATGCACCGGAAGGAAGTGACACATTCTAATGGCAGTTAGGAGTGGAAATCGCGTGGGCGGAAATTGGCTGATGAAATGGGACGAGGTAAAAAATTCCCATGGTACACTCATAGACTGACGCACTGGAAGAGAGTGACCCATGAACTGCATGACAGTTATTTCCGCTTGATGACGATCAAACATCCGATTTCAAAGATCGAGTGGGCGATCGAGTGGGCGATCGAGTGGGCGTTGAACTATTATATAACTCAGTCAAGACAGAAGTCAAGTCAGTTCCAGTTCCAGTTGGAGGGCAGACAAAGTTATAGACGAGATGTGGTAGAGAAAGCCACGCCCGGCCGAAGGGGCCCTCGGGAACCACGATGGAGTTTGGGGACCAGAGAAGTTGCTGATAAGATGCAGTAAAGAAAGCCATCATCCAGCAGAGTGGGCCCTGGGCCTCCGGTTGAGCATCAGGAGAACGAGAAAGACACAGCGTTGACGGCCATAAGAGTGGGGGTCAAAATATTACAGTTTATGTTCGGTCTCCAACTCCTTCTCACACGCAAACATTGAATAACCTTTTCAAACTCTTACAATAAAGTGAGAGGTAAATATTTTTATAAAGAAGTCTTCCTGCGTCTTTATTATTGTGTCGTTATGATGCTGTAGATGACAATATAACAGAAAAAGCTTGATGTATATTACACAAGGGTACAGCATGCTTCCAAGGGAAGGAATAAATTATAATATTTACCAACCCCTCCGCTCGGGAAGGATATGACACAAGGTCAAGTGTTATGTGAAATGCAATCAGTCTCGTCCAGGATTTGAACTCGTGTTGCCGTGTCCATTTCCTACGACGATAACCATTACACCACGGGCACCTCCGTTACCCTACCCTCCGCTCGGGCAGGATATGACACAAAGTCAATTTTTGAGCGGAGTTTAACCGGATTGAATTCAGAGTTTTCCTTCTCCTAGATTAGTTGCCTCACCAAGACTGAAGAACCTAGTCTGCCCTACTATTTACCCATAGTTTGAGGGGGAATAATTGGATTCATACCTTATTAGTGCTATGTGAATTGGATTCATAGCTTATTAGTGCTATGTGAAATGCAATCAGTCTCGTCCAGGATTTGAACTCGTATCGCTGTGTCCATTTCCTACGACGATAACAATTATACAACGGGAAGGAAGAAATTATTATGCGACATTCTCCGATGGACCTCAATACGTGGGCACGCAAGTGTTGGCTAAATAGTAAGATGTTGCATTCATCAGCTTACCAAAAATGTTGTCCCAGAGGGAGAGATGGATTGGAAGATTCAAGGGAATCCATACTCTCAGCCTGATAATGATAACTAGTACAGAGTAGATAAAATCCAAGATTTCCAAAATTCTGATTTTCAAGGAAGGTACACTATGGACACGTAAAAGATTGATTAATACCAGAGGCTCTCCCTTCTTACTCTTCCGATGACCACATGACGTTTGCGCCAGGTACTATTTACCAACCCCTCCGCTCGGGCAGGATATGACACAAGGTCAGTTTTTAAGCGGAGTTTAACAGGTTTGAATTCAGAGTTTTCCTTCTCCTAGACTAGTTGCCTCAACAAGGCTGAAGAACCTAGTCCGTCCTACTATTTACCCATAGCTGGAGGGAGATTAAGGGGGTTCATACCTTTCCCAAGGGTATTTGCCCGAAAGTGAACGTAATAGCGCGACTGGAGTACGAACTCGCGTACTACGATTCCGCAGTTCATCGCTTTAACCATTACACCACGTGCGCCAGGTAGATGTTTTTTAAGTTGATAAGTAATCAACTTAAAAAACATCTACCTGGCGCACGTGGTCCCAGGGGACCTTCCTCCGAGGAAGTACTTACTTGGGAGGAATTCATGTATTGTTTGGCGCCTAATCTAATATTATCAAGGATGACAACTAATTACATTAGTTTGTTATTTTATTTGTCATGATAAATTGTAAGTTAGTTTAAAACTTTTAATGGAAGTATTAGTCGCGAAGCTCAAACGCGTGTACGAGTTGCAAGATATTGGACGGTAGTCAGCCTGCCATAATAAATGTTCTGTTTTGAAATCGGTGAAGAGGCCGGATGGTTAAAATAAAAACATTTTGAATTCAGTGACAGCTGATTTAGCTATCAGGTATTGAAAGAAATTTAATCATAAGTGTTCTTAACAATATTAGGGGATAAGATAATTAACATACTATATCATATTTATTAACCCCTCCGCTCGGGCAGGATGTGACACAAATTCAATTTTTTAAGCGGAGTTTAACAGGTTTGAATTCAGAGTTTTCCTTCTCCTAGACCTGTTCCCTCACCAAGACTGAAGAACCTAGTCTGCCCTACTATTTACCCATAGCTGGAGGGAGAATAATTGGATTCATACCTTTCCCAAGACTATTAGTGCAATGTGAAATGTAATCAGTCTCGTCCAGGATTTGAACTCGTGTCGCCGTGTCAATTTCCTACGACGATAACCATTACACCACGGGCACCTCCAATTAACATACTATATAAGGAGGAGATTTTTGGAGGTTAGTTCAGTTAGATAATTCATAGTTGATGGACAATCGGTTGATTTCAGAGATTGAGCTCTCTGGATGTGAAGGGCTAAGAAGGATGAAGTGTGATACATATTGTACGGAATAAAAGATTATCTGATGAGATTAAAACGTAAAGAAGACTGTGAATGTAGGAATTTGCGTTTCAACCGGTATAGTTTTTTTAGATTCATCTTTGCCTCCTGCACCGGTCGTTTCCGGGTGGAAGGTGCGAGAGGAACTTCCGGCCTGAACACCGGCTGGTGCGAATTCGGTCTTTTTCAAATTGACCAGCATGCGAGACGGACCTTTTTCTTTGAGGGTCACTAGCAAGGTAAAAATAGGTAAACACATGAATTCTCTTGAATTGATTCGATTTAAATCGTCACTTTCGTTGTGCGTTTCCTTTTTGGAACATTTATGAGTGCATTTGTTTTTTTTCAGTTTTCACGTTGGAGAATGTAGGCTGGTTTTTACGCTGAACACGTGCACAAATAAAGATATACATCTTCATCAGTAAGAGACTCGTGTCTTTGATTTTTGGCCCCAGTTGCTGCTTTTACATAGACCATATTTAGCAACAAACCCAGTAATAATGATGGACTTGGGAGAACCTTCAAGGACGATTACTTCATAACCACCCCACGTTTATCCGTACATAATACGTAAAAACATAATATCCTAAAATAATTTGCTCGGTCGAGTGAGGCTGCAGAATACACCGACTGCATCTCTGAAAAGAGGTAAGACAATCCAGTGGGTGTACTAAATATGACACTAAACAATCTGATGGTGAGGCTCCCGTAATCTTGGACCTTTGAGGATTGCGGAGTACCCCTTCATTGCCATCGCTCCTTGGTCCACACTAGCCTGGAGTGGTAGCATTTGATAGGATACTATCTACGGGTGAAATAGAACTATTTGACATTTAAACAGTGTACTTATGCTAAAATAAATTGCTTGAAATATAACTGTTTGACCGTTTAACTGTGTGCAAACAAAAATATGTGTACTGAACTGTATTATTTGAAATATATCTCTTTGATCATTGAATTATATGTAAACAAATGATTGATTTCTGATTGAATTTTTTGTGATACATAGCAATACTAGGAACCATTTAGTTTTGTAGATATTTTAAATGGAATTGTTTGAAATAGAACTATTTGATCCTATAACGTTGAACGAATAAACGGCTAAGGTTTAATTGAATTCTTAGTTATGCAGAGCAATGCTTGAAAACATTAAACTGTCCAAAAAATTATTAATAGTAAATAGAATGTTTTATTTGATAGAAATCAGTAAAACCATTTAACTGTGTGCAAAAAAAAAGAGCTCCGGCTCGTTTAAATATGTTATCTACAAAGTGTGTTTAGAAATTATATATATGATATACATCTGTAAAAAGGATTTGGCATTAAATAATCTATGTTGGTTGATATGCCATAAAACCAAACCAACCTTAAATTGAATAGTTGCGAATACAACCTTTTGATCATTTAACTGAGTATAAACTAATGACAGATTAAATGAAGTGTTAGTGATGTTATATAATTAAGGTATGATTTTTTTATATTAATAATTTTTCGTTAATTATATTTTATCATTCAGTTTGGTAGGGCTTTGAACTATTTGAGTCTCTTAGTCCAGGTGGATGGTCATTGTGTGCAGTTTTACGCTCGCGCGCAAAGGATATGACTATCACCATTTGTCATAATTAACCCCAAAACATGAAATGGGGCTGGAGTTGGATAACGTCATGCCCAGAAGAGATGGTCTTGAGAATTTGAGGATTTTGAAAAGAGTCAGTTGGGTTTTCTACCGTTGAGGTATGCGGTTGAGTTTTTCGGATCTCGACCGGCAGAGATGAATTGAGATCTTAAACATCACAAGATAAGCCACGCGTTGAGGTGGGGGTCACCGTAGTATGGTTAGCATAGGCTTTTAAGAATTGTGTGTCTTTCCCCGTGTCACTATGGACCGAAGCCAGAAGTTAATAAACCCGTTCGTATCCGAAACGAAAGAGTCCGCCTGTATTGTATATGTATTTGTATTACTGTTGTGATTGATATCATTATGTAATATACAACAAGTGATACATCACAAAATTTGGAACTTTCTGTGTGGAAAAGAATTAGTTTAGGCTAATTTGAAAACGTTATAAAAATGTATATATAAATCATATCTATTTAATACATATGTATAAAGACGATTAAATTACCTGAAATGGTTGATAAAAATTTCGGGCCTGACAAAACTTTCCCCTTCTCTCATTGTCAAACAATTGGCTCTTTTCTTCATTGACTCGAGAATACCATTTGATGTCTTCCTGTTTCTGAGACTGGTCTAGAGGGTGATCGCCACACTGATAATAAAGAGTGTTGTTTTTCTGTGATTACGGGTGTGACTATTTCCTTTTCCTGGTGTGAACTGAACCTCATCTTTTCATCTCGTCTTTGTCTCCGTTAACTTTCTTCAGGAGCTAGCAACGCCAAAACAAAATACTGAACAACAATTTTATATGCTCATAAATGAGGACACATTTATCCAAACTTGGCTACGTGGGCAGGATGTGACATATTGTTTTCAAGTGAAGTAAATCTACTTTGAATTCAAATTTGTCCTTCCCATAGACTGGTTACCTAATCAAGGCCAAACAGCCCAGCCTGTCCAGCTGGGAGGAAAAGAAATTGATTTACGCATTTCCAAAGGGCGTTAGCTTGAATTGAAATACAAGTAGCCTCGTCCTGGTTTTGAACAAGGGTCACTGGGTCCATTTCATTCGACACCACTATTATATTTGTAACTTATTAGGAAGGAGTCGGTTAGAAATAGTAAAATGTCTTTAGAGCGACCGTCGGAATTTTTTGCCCTAGTGGTATCAGAAATAAAAATTTCAGTGACATTTAATCTCATCACAAACGGTAAGAATATAGACACATAATGGACTTAGTTGATGACTAGCTGCGATACACGACGATGCTCGGGAAAAATATTTTTTTAGCGCAATGAATTTAATTCAAATCACATATAAAAGATGGAGAATTGTTTCTCAGGTGTTAAAATAATTCTTAACATGCACACTCAAGTGACTGGTACTTACAGGCATCCTGGATTGATTAATTAATCCTAACGGCAGCTAAAACATCAATGGTCAGTTTATGCTAGAGGTTAGAGAATCGTGTTTAGTGTACGTTTATATATGCTTTTTTGTGGGGTTATTTTTTAAGAGTATTTTTGCCACACGGTCCTGTAGAATGAGAATAATTATTAAATAGATATATTTGAGCCAAGACGAGACTTTAATTGGTACTACGTCTCCAGACAAGAGTGGAACTGGAAATACTAGCAATTAAGGGATACTCCACCCCTCCCTAGGTCTCTAGACCTGGAGTCTTAACATCATGTGCAGTTCAGGGCTACACTCACGGCGCCTTTTGTTTGAAGGTGATCCTCCCTCTTTGCAGGGGATATTATCTGCGTACTCCTTGCTCTGCTCACAAAGCAAGTCAACTCGAGGAAAAAGCGTTTAATGGGGAGAAAACAGCAAAACCTTTATAAAATGAATTATTTTATTGGAATATATGTTTTTCTGGTGGTAACAAGAAACTATTCTGATGTAATATGAGCTTGTTTTTAATGCTTAGAACGTATGTTTGTTTTTGAATAAGTTGTTTACGATGTATGAACATTGGGACGTCGTATGTATAATATTAGCTAATATTACGATGACATTAGCAAACTTATGGAAATAAAATATATTTTTCCTTTTAATCCATGAATCTGAAAACCTGTAAAGCAACGGTTAGCAAATAAGTGAAAAAATAAATTAATAAATAAAAATCAAAAACATTGTTTTGAGGCTTTAGAATTGAAAAAAAATGTTTTAATTTGGCAAAAAAATACATCGGCCTAGAAAGCGATAAATCTTTAAAAAATACTTCGAGATGTTACCCTTAGGCGTTAAAATACTGCGTAAGTATTTTATGGATACAAAGGATGAAACAAATATGTACCCTTACTATTGCTATGTAATGAAAGTTATCCGTTTAGAGTAATGGTTATCCATTTCGTAATCACTGACTCGAGTTCAAATGCTCTTTGCATTTCAATTCATGCTAATGCAAGGCATGAATCTATCTGTTCTTGGGAAATTAATAGAGCAGACCGAGCTCTTTATTCATGGTAAGACTTGGTTTAAGTTGGTTTGGGTTAAGGGCATATCAATGATTTTAGGTTATTTAATGTCAAATCCTCTCTCTCTCTATATATATATATATATATAGATATATGGTTTGTTAACACTTTTTGTCGACAAAGTTTTTAATAGAGCCTAATCTCATATTTTTGCACACAGTTAAATGTTTCCAATGCTATGAATCACTAACAATGCAATTAAACATCAGTTATTTGTTTACATATAGTTGGATGATCCGACATTTCTATATCGAACAATTCAGTTTAGCATAAGTTTTGTGTTTGCGCTCAGTTTAAATGCCAAACAGTTATATTTTAACCATAGAAAGGACCTTCTCAGATGCTACTACTAAGGGCCTGGGAGTTGACCTGGGAGCAATATCAATGTAGGGTACTCCGTACTCCCCAAAGCTCCAGCCTTACTGGATCTTCATTATCAAATTGTTTAATGCCATATCAGAATACTCTTCAGGTTGGAGTTTGTACCCCTCTGCGGAGAGGCATTAGGTGTATTCTACAACCTCAGCCAAGTGGACCGCCATTACAAGGTAACCATTCTGGGAGAAGGAAAACTATAAATTCAAACCCGCTCTACTCTACTTAAAAAAACTGACCTTGTGTTTAATCCTTCTCATGGTGGAAGTGTTTGTTAACTCTATACATGATGTGACAACAACGACATGAAAAGCTGAAAACTTCTATTGATATATTTTTGTAAGAAAGCACAAAACCATTCATGAGACGGCTTAATATTTTAAAATGCTGGTCAACTAATGATATATTTCCAGTAAACAGAGTTAATGTGTTTTTTAAACAAAAAGTAGCCATCTTCCCTTTAAGAGGCTAGCTTCTGAAATTTATAGACAGCATAAATTAGCAGCAATATTTAAATTACTAAAAACAATGTCAACATATGTATAGGGGAGGCATGTATTGCTACTGACAGGCTGTCGATCATATTGAAATCTGATGTCTCTGATAAAATAAAATGGGATTTCTTTCAATTTGTTTATGTGTCAGTACTACTGTATGGATGCACCTCATGGACACTAATGAAACGCATAAAGAAAAATCGATGGGAACTACACAAGAATACTACGTGCTACTTTGAACGAATCTTGGAAGCGACACCCAACAAAACTGCTATAGGAAAGCGACTTACATTCTATTTTATAAACCATCCAAATATGTCGGACAAGACAGGCCGGGCTCTGCAGGATAACAAATGAGAAATTCATAAGCGACGTAATCTTACTGACTCCTACACATGGATGGGTCAGTAATGGCCGACCAGCAAAAATTTACAAACATCAGCGCTGTGCAGACACTTGATACTACAGTCTAGTGGAGGGATCGATAATAAAGAAAGATGCTGAGAGAGAGTCAGAAAACACAGTGGCTATCGGCAGGACTTGATGTTGCTGCTGCTGCTGCTGCTGACGATGATGGTGATTTTTTTTCATTACTGGTGACCTAGAATGATATCCTACGTCGAACTCCCATAGCCAATAAGGCGTTTTTTCTGTCCTCATGTTAAAATGATAATAAAGCTCAACATATTAGCGGGAAAATATCAGGAGAAACTCAAACACAAACATTTGATCCTATGGAACAGCCAGTTATCACACAAAATCCCAAAACGAAAAATCAACCCGGGGAGATGTAATTCAAACAAT
The DNA here is from genome assembly GCA_963585895.1 of Sepioteuthis lessoniana. NCBI lineage: Eukaryota > Metazoa > Mollusca > Cephalopoda > Myopsida > Loliginidae > Sepioteuthis > Sepioteuthis lessoniana. Next base: position 92,698,418 of record OY757911.1, on the reverse strand, counting down.
ATTTCACATCAGAGAACCTGGAAAATCATCCTTTAAAAGTCATAGAATTTTACCGGATACTAAAAAGGAAAAAATTAAGTGTAACGGTATTCGTTCTTCGGAAATGGAATTGGTGACTCAAGTTCGAATCATGGACGAAGCTGTCTGCATTTCACTTATTTCTAATGCCCTTAAGAAAGGTATGAATCTATCTTTTTTTCACTCCCTGCATAAAATTGTAGTACAGAGTGTCTACCTTAGTTCTAGTAAAGCAACAAATGTAGAAGAAAAACTTTGAATTCAAACCAGCTGTACTTCGCTTAAAAATTCATCTTGCGTCACATCCAATCCGTGTTGAAGTGGTTTAGCATACAAAAAAACAAATAATTTAACGGCGAAAAACTTCAGGTTAGTATTTCATATCAGATCACTTCAATCTGGTACAAGGACAGAAATAAAGAAAACGAATGAAAGAATGAAAGAGAAAAAAAGTGAGAACAAAAGAACGAAAGAAAAAGACAAAGAAGGATACAATGAAGGAAAATATGAAAGAAAGTACGGAATAGAGAACAAATAATAGAACAAAAAAAAAGAATGAATGAAAGAATTGTAAAAAGAAAAACAGATAAGATAAAGATAATGAAAAAGATAAAGAATGAAAAGATAAAAAAGGAAAGAATGAATGAAAAAAATGCAAAACGGAAAAAATGAAAAAAGAAAGAAAAAAGATAAAAGAAAGAACGAAAACGAGAACAAATGAAAAAAATGTCTAGCATTGTGTTATACCAATATTTCAAGTGAGGTAAATCAATTGTGAAGATATGAGTTGGAACTAGAGATTTGTTTTCTTTTGTTTTTTTATTGTTTGTTCGTTTGTTTTTACTTGAACCTTCATGAGCATGGGTGGAAATTATACTATTATATTAGTCTGTGAACTAGAAGAAAATACTATAATTATTCATTTGAAAACAATAAAATTGAATAACATCACCAGTAATTTGCATATAATCAAATTAATGTTAATTGGCAGCAGCATCTTATAGATAGATACGTAAATAAAATAATTGGTGAGTAACCTAATCAGGGAAAAAACACATTTATTACACAGAGTAAATAATTATCATTCAATATAGTCTGCTTCTTAACGAATTATGCATTTTTAAGGCACATTGGTGTTAACAACGTATTCTTCTAAGAGAAGAATGTAAATATGAAGATAGGTAACGAATCCAGATTACACTTATAGTAATTCAGGATCACATTGTTGATCATAAGTGCCGGAGTGAAATTCCGAGAAAGTATTCAGTTGCCTTAATGTAAGCAGAGATGTACTTGGTCATATCTTGATCAGGAACTTTCATCAATGCTTGCCAACCATCGCAAAAGTCACACGAGTCAGCAGATTAGAACATACTGTCGATCTTTGTACTCTCTAATGAAGGTGACTGAATGAGAACATGACGATCAAGAGAAAATGACGTTAAGCTCTAACGAAAATAAGATGCTGCTTAATCAACGGAAATAAGGTGCTTGACATTATAAATAACACAAAGTAATATCTGTCCGGTAGCAAATGCTGCTGGTGGCATCAATTTTAGTAGAACCGTGTAAGCCACCGAGACTGTAATATCACCCCAGATTTTTGGCTGAGGAGGAGAGGGTATAAAACGTTCAATCGCATATTGTAAGTGGAAAATATTCAACATAGTATGTTTTTAACGTAATATTGTTTTCTTTTATATTAATATTGTTAATACTATAATTTATCTATTAGAAGAACATTATAAATCCTTATTAATTTTGGTTAATATTTCCTTCATCTTACTTTTGATTTCTTTTTAATCACAATTCAATCGAGTCATTATTTCCAGGACAGAGCAACAATACATTAAAAAAAGACAAAGGATAAGCTCCCATGAGCTTTGAAATTGCATAACTTTTTGCCTCAGTGAAGTCTAGATCGATTTGTAATTATGTATCTATAAGATAACTGGTGACATATATATATATTTGACATAGTTCTTTTTTTATAAAAAGTTAAAAATAAGAAAAATGCTAATAAAAATTAATCATAATCACAAATGACAATCTTTATCTAAGAAAAAGATGAAATAAGATATTCTATAAATACTTTCAATGCAAATTTTATATTTTAACATCGACTGTTGTCTCCAAAAAATAAAAAAATAAAAAACTGAGTTAATGATTGTAAACATTTTGAAAGATTTTTCTACAATAACTATCATGGTTAGAATTTTCAATCCTTAATGGAGAATACTCAAGAACTTTGAGTGAATTGGACTTGATGTATGGGCAACTGCCAGTCTTTCATACAACTTTGCTCATACTTTTGCCAAGATCCCAACATAGATCCATGGTCTTATAAGACTGAAAAATGCCATAGAAATGTATGAAAATGAAAATTTAACAATCTAGCAAGAATTAAACTTCATAAATATTCTTAAAAGGTTTCAAATGTAAATTGAAAAATCTCAATATAGGCTTTAAGAAAATATGCTATTTGTTATGTGAGTTTTTAGATTTTTTGTTTCTAAATGCCCTCACAGGAAAATAGTATTTTTCTCACGTGTGACTTTTCATGTGATTTTTCAAATGTGACTTCTGTATAAATGCTGAACCTTATATATCACAAGAAAATGGTTTATCTCCTGTAAATGTTCGCATGTGTATTTCCAAATGTGTACTTTGTGAAAATGCAGATCCTTACACTCCATATGAATAGGGTTTCTCTCCTGTATGTGTTCGCATGTGCTGTTTTAAATATTTAATATTTTTCTATTCATTATAAAGACTGGACCTTATACACAGAACATTTTACTTTAAAATTCAGTTAACAGTTTTCTGGGTAGTTACAGAATGAATAATCTGTCATCAGATATATATATATATATATATATATATATATATATATATAAAGTGAGAGAACAATATATGTATATAAAGTGAGGGAACTAATTTAGACAAAAAGAAAATAAGAAAGGAAGTAAAAACAGAAAGAATTAACGAAAGAAAGAGAGGAAAATGAAAGAAAGAAAGAATGGTGAAAAAAGAAAAGAAATAAATTACAAAAACGAGAATGAAAGGGTTAGAGAATGAATGAAATGAAATGAAAGAAAGAAAGAAAGAATAGAAAAGATAAGAGGAAAAATGAAAAACAAACACAAAATTAATTATAAAATAATTAAGGAAGAAGCAAAAGAGAAAAAAATGGAAAAGAAAGGAGAAATATATGAAATAGAAAAATCTGGTGAGTAAGGAGGATGCGGTAAATTTTTTCACCCCGATGAGGCAATTTTTTTTCCATTTTACTGATGCTTGTGTATGATCGACCATTATCATGCAGAAGGAGGATTATCGATTGGCAAGATTTAGCACCTTTGGACTATCATCACTTCGGTCCCATGAAAAAGGTTTTAAGAGGCAAATATTATGCCTGTGAAAACTGCAGTGATGAAGTAGCTCAAAGAACAGTTAACAGAATTTTACAAGACTCTTATCCGAAGACAGAACATTGCTATTGAAAAATACAGTGACTATGTTGAGGAGTAAGGATATGATACAAAGCGGACCAGCTTCATATTGAAGTATGATGCGTATTCTTGTGTCGGTAATTATTCATGTACAAAAGAAAAAGGCATTACTTTTTGACTCATCCTTGTAATAAAAAAGAAAGGAGGTCTGAATATATATAAAGAAAGAAAAATGATAAACAACAAATATTAATGACGTTATTGTAGAAGGCATTTTAAATTCCCTTAAACTCACACATAAATTGGGGGTATCATCGGGGTGTAATGGTTAAAGCGATGGACTGCGGAATCGTAGTACGCGAGTTCGTACTCCACTCGCGCTATTACGTTTACTTTCGGGCAAATACCCCTGGGAAAGGTATGAACCCCCTTATCCTCCCAGCTATGGGTTAAATAGTACCACTACTGTTCTTCTAAGAGAATAGCTTTGGCATTAAATAACCTACAAAGGTTGATATGCCATTAAAAACAAAGAATACAGATACAAAGAATCACACATAAATTGAAATCAGTTGTAACAAACTTTTGGCTCAACCAGCTATCCTCCACATATAAACCCATGGCGAAACCCTTTTTTCAGAAATCAGATAATCTGAAAAAAATACATGAGGAACATACTTTTCACCAAAACCAAGAGAAAGTAAAAACACAAAAAAACCTACAGACTACGTACACGATTTCTCATATTAGATAATCATCTTTTCTAAAGGACATAAAGCTCAAATTCATGGAATGTAAAAATATCTTCACTTTTAAAAAAAAAAGGATAACAAAAAATAATCATATGTCTGCAAAGATCATCTACTTATAAATAAGATGATCAAGAATTGTTGACATATCAGAAACATTTAAGTATGGCCGAAAATCTTTTGATATCGAACCCGTCAATAAATTTTTAAAATTCTAAAAATTGTAAAGACATCCACAGTTATAATTACCTTCCCAAGATACAATATGGAAAGGTGGCGTACTAAACTCAGACTAATCCATCAAAAGATCATGCTAAAAATTACTAATGTGATTATTATCAATGGATTCTTCAAAGGAGAATCACATTTTTTCAATTTATTTAATAGCTACATATTTCCATAGAAATTTACGGGATGTAGTCCTAAAGACCCGCCAGAGGCGATGAATGATAGGGAAAAGTGGCGAGAGAGGGTCAGGGATATCCGTGCTAAAGGCACGACATGATGATGATGAGTAAACCTCACATTCTATATGGAGGACTTATTATTATATGTAAAAATGGTAACTAGCCATTAAAAAGATTTAGTGACGAAATAGGCATGCCATTTTATCTTGAAAAATACGCGAAAATCACTTTAAAGAGAGTTGGTAGTAACGTCTAAAATCATTGCTCAAGATGTAAACACCCAAAATTCAAAGAATGAGAATACAATAATGCCTGTAAATTAAGGATCCAATGAAGCGAATGATATAAATCATACTGCAAATAAAGAAAAAAATAAGAAAATAAGTCTATAGGAGAATTTGAACCGTATGAAAAAAGGTATTAAATCCAGCAAATAAAGTTATAGCAATTAATACCCTGGCAACACCAGTAGTGAAATATAGTTTTTTTTTTTTTTTTGTTTTTTTTTTTTTTTTTTGAATAACTGGACGTTAGCTGAAATAGGAAAGATGGATTTAAAAGTTAGAAAACTACTAATCCATCACACTGTGAGAAGATATAAAATTTCTCTGCATGATAGAAGCTGCTTAAACCAACTAGAATTGGCCTACAAAAAAACACTACAGAATTAAAGAAATACTTAATCATACGACAGAGTTGATACGACAGTTAATAACACAAACGCGAAGCCGGAGGAAAAGTATTCGATTAGTAGATAAAGTAATTGATTTCTTGAACAACTGACCTTACACTGAAAAAATAGACATAAAAGATAAAACAAGGGAGGTAGCAAAAACATAAAGATAGAAGCTAATACGCAAGGACTAGATCAATTTAAAAAAAACTCCAGGAAAAACCCTTATATGGACGATGCACACAAACAATTAGAAATTGTGATATTGTAAAGTCTAATCAATGGCTGAAAAGTGATGGACTGAATGCAGAAACAGAGGGGTTAATCGTAGCAGCACAGACCCACGGCTTATCAACAAGACACAATTAAGAAAATATCATATAATTGGTTCAAACCCAATATTTAGATTTTGGGAACAAAAAACTGAATTCATTGAACACTTAGTGTGTAGTTGCCCAATCCTAACACTGATAAAATAGAAAAAAGGTATGATTAAATCTAACATTATATTTATTGGAAAATATGTAAATACTATGGACTACTGGATTGCGAAAATTGGTATAAATACCTTGAACCAATAACAGAAACCAAAGGAGCTACTCTTCTTTGCGACTTTGGTAAACGAATCGAGTGTAAATAAACAGCAATAGTCCAGGTGTAGCAAGTAAAGATAATAAAAATATTTTTATTGCCCTTACCTGCTACATTTAATCTATTGCCTCTTGATTGATGGGTCAGTATTAACATATAGTCACACATCAGCCAAAAATACAATAAAATGAATAGATACAAAGACCTGGAAATAGAAATTTCAAAAATTATGGCACCTTAAAACTACTTCCTTGCCACAAATAGTAGAGACCTTGGCTATGATTAAGAAATGGACAGATAAATATTAATATTATACAAGCCAATATAAAATACATAAAAATGCACTTTGCGGAACTGCTTATCTCCTTAAGAGAGAACTATCGATGGGAATGATAAAAATACAAAAATACCAGAAAAATATACGTATAATACATGTAATTACTACCTCCCCTCGCTCTAAGTCAAGGATAAAGATCAGATGAAAGATTGAAAATACCGAAGATAAATCGGAAAATAAATAGATAAATAATAATAATAATAATAATAATAATAATAATAATAATAACGACATAAAGTGACAGTGATGCCAATTGTAATTGTTGCACTCGGTACACTCACGAAAGGATTGATAGTCGGACTGGAAGACTTGGAAAAAAAGAGGACGAGTTGAGACCATTTAAACGTCAGCATTATTAAGATCGGTAAGAATACCGAAAAGAGTCCTGGATACATGAACAGACTTGCTCTGACTCAAACCCTAGTCGAAGACCATTAAATAAAGCAGGTCTGGGAAAACTCTCAGAGGAGTATTAATAATTATAGTAAAAGGTAAAGCATGAAAGCGATGGTGTCACGAAACTTCTCCGACTGCTTTGTTTTAGTTTCGACCCTTTTACCGGCGCCTATCACCTGGACAACGTCAAGCGAATTACTGGTATTATGTCGGACAATATTTTATTTCGGGATATCATTCAACCTCATGCGAATAGGGAAAACTATGACGCAGAGATTATCGTACCAGCCGAAAATGAAGACAACACGAAATGCATAATTTAGAATACAAATTATTTTATTAGCTACCAAACCAAAAATTCATGTATGTAACGTAAGATTATGTTAGCGGCAGTAATAAGAATGTTTATATTTTAATAATTAGGGGGCAATTCAACTAGAATCTTTCTTATGATGATGTGTGCAAAAAAATATTGTTTTGATGTGTTTTGTGTACAGTAAGAACGGGGTAAGCAAAAAAATAAAATAACATTAAAAGGAAAGCTTATCTTACGTCTCTCTTTTTTTCCTGTTCTTATATATATATATATATATATATATATATATATATGTATATATGTCTGAAAGTAAACATGGATAAAATCTGACATTATGAAGGTAGCAGAAAAAAACAAAATCCAAGTACGTGAATGTATTATGTTCTAAAGTCGAAGTTAACGTTTCAGTTTCAGTAAGCATCATCAGGATTTGGATATCAAAATACTTTTTCAACATTTTCAAATATTTTCCACGGGCCAGACACGTTCTAATGACTTTTGAATTATGAACGCTATGTGCACGTTCATGTATCTTTTCGTTGTATATTTCTCATTTGCTCCAATCATCTCAGCAAACATCCATCGCTATGTGATCAATTTTGATATCCAAGTCCTGATGATGGTTACTGAAACCGAAATGTTAACGTCGACTTTACATCAACTATTTGGATTATGTCTTTTCTGCTACCTTCATATATATATATATTTATGCTGTGGCGTTTCACATTTCTTTCTTTGTTTCTTTCTTTTTTTCTTTCTTTCTGGGTACATCTTAAGATCGTTTTTTGTACTTTGATTTCTCTCGTTGTCAATCAACGAACAAAATAGTGATGCATTTCTCATCTTTTTTTGGAGACATTTTAATCTTCTTATAAGAGCTGGCCTGGGGAAGACAGTTGACTCTTTGCATCACAGACACGTTTGTCTGTTACAGGATCTCTTGGTCAACTGACTTGTGTGATTTTCCTCTTTGCAGATTAGACCTTCCCGCTGACTCGTATCACGTAGGCTTCTTGGCCAATCGGCATTCAGCCTTCAAATAGGCTGCTTGTTGCTAAGGGCTGCTTGCCAGTTCATACATCTTTATAAAGGAAAATCGACCGTCAATCGGTCAGCACGTACCCTTGACCCGAATTCAACTCTTCAGACTTTTTGTCTACTGCTGCTGGTTTGCGAAGGAAATAAAAACGGGAGAGGAGAAAGAGAGAGAGAGAGAGAGAGAGAGAGAGAGAGAGAGAGAGAGAGAGAGTCTATATTTATGAATAAAATATGAATTTGACTTTCCCGAGGGTCCAAATTCATAACAATGGTGATATTAAACTATGGAACATGAAGGAGTCGGCGATACCAATTGTAATTGTTGCACTCGGTAAGGTCACGACTGAAAAGGAAACTAGAGGCTTGAAAATAACAAGACGAGTGGAGACCATCAAATGTACAGCATTATCAAGATCGGTCAGAATACTACGAAGAGTTCTAAAGATTTGAAGAAACTTGCTATCACTCAAACTCCATTGAGAATCCAACAGCTATCACAGATTTGAAAAATTATCAGATGAGTAAAATAATGATAATAATAATGATTATAATACACTATGCGGTGACAGAGATGAAACAATCAATTATATAATGAACGAATGCAGGAAATTAGCATAGTAGTATAAGACTAGACACGACTGGATGGGTAAGTTGATCCACTGAGAGATGTGAAAGAAATTTAAATTTGACCATACGAACAAATGGTATATGCACAGCCCAGCATGTGCCTTGAAAATGACACACATAAACTCCTATGGGACTTTGACATACAGATGGATCACCTAATCTCTGCCAGAAAACCAGAACTTATGATAATACACAAAAAAAAAAGAGAATTTGCACAATTGTCGACTTTGCTGTCCTAGCTGACCACAAAATAAAACTGAAAGAATGTGAAAAACTATGGAACTTGAAAGTGATAATTATATTAATTGGGATTGGTGCTTTTGGTACAGTAGCTAAAGAATTAATTAAGGGACTGGAGGACATAGAAGTTGACGGAGATCATCCAAACGACAGGATTATTGAGAATGGCCAGAATATTGAGAAGAGTCCTGGAGACTTTTAAGAGACTTGCTATCACTCAAAATCTATTGAAAGACCATCAGCTAACGCTGATGTGAAAAACTCTAATTAGTAAATAATATAGCAAGTATACTATGCGTTGACAGAGTTGAAACAGTTAATTATATACAAAACGAATGCAGAAAACTGACATAAAAGAAATAGGAGAGAAGGCATGACTAGTTTGTAAGTTGATCAAATGTTAATTATGCAAGAGACCCTACTGAAAATGATACATGCACAAACCAGAATGTATCCTTGAAAATGAAATATAAAATCTTCTGGTAGATTGAAAGCCAGACCTAATTTTAATTAAAAGGAAGAAAAGAAACTGTCCGACAATGGATTTTGATGTAGCATCAGTCCATTGACTGAGAGACAAAAAAACGGTAAAGCTGGCCCAGAAAGCTGAAAACCTATATATTTTCTTAATGCTGATGGTATTTTAGGAAGATTTCTCATAGCTGTAATATCCAGTGAGTGAGAAGGCCTTTCTGTGAACTTCTTTCTTCTTACCTTAATTGTCAGGGAAGTAGTGGCAAAATTCATTGCTCTTTTTGCTAACTCTGTCAGTCTCTGTTTACCTGTACGCTTTTGAAATAACTTTTAAGATCTTCGCATGCCTCTCTCTTTTTTCACATCGTTTTTCCTCGGAAAGCCTAATCGTGTTGTTGATTGTACTCGTACAAATATTCGTAAAAGTTGGTCAATATATATTTAGTAATGTTTTTTTCTGTGATATCACGATTATGCAAACGTGTTAGGAAATTGACTGATAGTGATGTGACAGAGGTAACGAAATTTTGAGAATATTGTTGATATGATATTTCTTGACAACTGTCTTCATCGGGTTATTGCAAAAAATAGGATTTTTGGTAGCTTTCTCAAAAAGAAGGTTGATTTGGGTGAAGATAAGGTGTGAACTCGAAAAGGGAGAGGTCAAACTGTGTTATTGATTTTGAATTTGGTTTGAGGTTATGGGCTGACAATATTGAAATATTGTTTTGGGTTTGTATGTGTAGGGAAATTGACACTGGAACTTTATTTGAACAATAGCTGATTTGGGATCGATTTTCAGCGTGGGTATACATTTGAATTATATATAGATGTGCATATACTATATTGTTATTTTTTGGCCCAGTCGGCTGGAGCTGTAGAATACACCGACTGCACCTTTGCAGATGGATAAGATCCCCCGCCCAACGAGTGTCCTGGATATGACACTAAAGATTCTGATGGTGAGGTTCCAGTAATATTGGGGCTTTGGGGAAGGCAAAGTACCCCTTCATTGCCATCACTTCCAGATCCACTCTGGCCCGGCGTGATAGCACCTAATAGGACCCTATCTATGGGTCAAATAGAACTAACGGCATACTTATGCTAAACTGAATTGCTTGATTAAACTGAATAGCTTGAAATGGAAATGGTTTAGACGAATAAACCGTACTTACGTTTAAACTGAATTATTTGAAATTGAACTGTTTTTGACATTGAAACTGTACTTAGACTAAACTGAATTGTTATATATAACTGCTTGAATAATTTGAAATAGAAATGTTTTTGATAATTAAACTGTGTACTTATGCTAAACTGAATTGTTTTGAATAGAACTGATTATTTACATAAAAATGGATTTGATGTTAAATAACCTACAAAGGTTGATATGCCATAAAATCCAAAAAAACAACTGTACTGTTATTTTACTTCACAAGTTAGTTGACGTTTGGAATACTAAAAGAGACAGAGCAAGTACGTAATTTTCATAGTTATCGCATGAGAGAAATCTTCAAGTCATCTACCTACGCACTCATTAGAGAATGACTCTAGCATATCGCAATGTTATTAAAAGTCCAGACGCTGTATTCGGTTCTATATAATTTTAGATGCCATACGATTGTTGATTCTATTTCACTTGATATACTGTTATTAAGTTATTTATATTAAATCTAATGTCATTATTTGGAACAGTCGGCTGGGGCTGCAGAATACACCGACTTCCCTAATAAGTGTCCTGGATATGACACTAAACAATCTGATGGTTAGGTTCCAGTAATATTGGGGCTTTGGGGAAGGCAAAGTATCCCTTCATTATCATCACTTCCAGGTCCACTCTGTCTCGTAGTAATAGCACCTCATAAGGTCCTATTTATGGGTTAAATAAAAAATAAAAAGTGAACCTAAGCTAAACAGAATTGTTTGAAATAGAACTGTTTATATGCATAAAATGGATTTGGTATTGAATAACCTACAATGGTTGATATGCAATAAAAACAAACGAAACAAAACAAAAAAAAACAATGTTATAATTATTCATCCGGCGAAGGGATCGACCTCTCCTCTTCAAAGCATAAATCACCATTGGAGCTTTCCATGGCTTATAAGTTTGGGAAATACACGTTTCCTTGGCAAAAAAAGAATCTCAAAATTTTGAATATCAAGTAAGATGTTCGAAGGCTGAGGCTGTGTTTCAAGGACAGTTTCTAATTGTAAACACCACACTATTACAACGGTTGGGTAGAGCGTGAGATTTCACACACGGTTCGAACTTAGAAGTGGGTCTACCAGGAATACGACGTGTTTGGAGTGGAGGGAGTTGAGTTTATAGTCGTAGGCAAGTGAAGATCAAAACCATTAGTAATAATAATGAATTGCAAGATTAGCTTATGAATCTTTTAAAAGGTGGTATTCACTTTTTTTTATTAAGTTTTGTACATGATTATATGGAAAAATATCGTATGTGTTAAAAATGTCTGCATAAATTTCTAAACAATTTTAAAATTGCAAAATTACACTCTTCATCAGTAAGTTTGATTCGTGTTTGATTTATTTATTTATTTATTTTATGTTTTTTTTACGAGAGGACTATATTTTAATTTTTCTACAGCAGCAAGTAAGAACTGGAGTATGAGTAAAGTCATTAGGAATCAATAAGAGGAGCTGACATCTTGTCTTCGTATTTAGGTTCTCGTGCAGATGACGTTAAAATACATGTGTGATAGTTTTTCCTTCTCTCCATACAACTTGAAGTGGTTTGGTTTCTTTGTTCTGTAGCATATCAACCTTCGCAGGACATTTACTTCAAAGTTATCCGTGTAGAAGAATAGTAGAGGTAATGATTAATCCATAGCTGAGGGTGGTTAAGAAGACTAATTAGTCCAAAAAAGAACGATATAGCGTGACATGAAATCGAACTCATTTCCTAAAATGCTGCAGTCCAAAGCATTAGCCACTATACCAACGGTGAACCCCGCCGAACCGGATGGAACATACATTATCTATTATAATAACAGTGAACTGAATTTTGATATCTTTGTTCAAATAATTTTATACTTGTCATCATTTAAGTTGGCGACTGTAGTCAAGGGTGACCGAAAGGCTCATTTTACAATAGCTACCACACCGAGATGTAGGAGAGGGCGCTACTCTATTCCCTGGATTGCACCACTTTACTCTTAATACGTACCTTATAATGCTGAGTGTTAAGCAAGGCAGTATCAAGTACCATTTTTTGAGTCTTTGATATGACTCGGCCTTGGATTGGACCCTGGTCGAGCGGACCATTGGTGAATACTGTAATTATTATGTATCACATAAATAATTCATTTACAATTAACAAAACGTTATTATTTGCTTATTAAATTCTAATAGGTTAATTTGTTCTTGAAAGTTATTACTTAATTAAACTGCAAATCAATGCATTTTCGAGGGTTGGGCTGAAAAGTTTCTAGACTGACCAAAATTCTGAGCCGAACAGCAAACATGACACCATGATATAAACGTTTCAACCAAATAATTTTTCTACCCACCCTTGATTAATGATTTGTTTCTAACTTATTAAATCATCGAACCAATGAAATAAGTAATATGATTATACTGATATAGATGCCACTTTTCCATTCATGAAAAAACTACAAAGTATCACGTAATGCTAAATGAAATAATTTTTACAATGTTCGATAAATTCTTAACAACAATTCGAAAACAGCTGGCCCTTAAAGTCCAAAAAAGGTCATATTATTCATAGCCAAGTTGAAATCGTTTAACAGACTCTTTTTGCATCACTTCGCTCACATACCATTGTGAAAGGCATGAATTCAACGCTCCTCTTCAGCACTCTAAAGGGTTAATATAGTTGACTGATTTGACGACAAGTCATTCCGTTTGGGTTCATTTCATGCGTAAAGGTTACAGAATCGTATACAATATACGTTTATATATACTTTTTTGCGTTGTTTCATAAAATTTTCCACACAAAGTTTTATGATATAAAGTACTCCACTCCAATATTCAGCACTGTCAGCTGGAGTTGTAGAATACACCGACTGCATCTCTGCACAAGGCTAAGACACCTCACCAACGAGTGTCCTGAATATGAAATTGAACCATCTGACAGTGAGGCTCCAGCTTTGAAGCTTTTGGAAACCTAGAGTAACCCTTCGTCGCCAGTGCTCCCAGGTCCACTTTGATCTGGAATGGTACAACCTGAAAGGGTCCTATCTATGAGTCAAAAAGAATTGTTGGACACCAAAACTGGATGCAAGCAAATGACTAATGTTAAATTGTATTGTTAGAAGTAGAACTCTTTGATCATTAACCGTCTTAAAACAAATTACTGATGTCTAATTGAATTTTTGGGCTATAGAATACACCGTCTGCTTTTCTGCAGAGGTCTAAGACCCCCTAACGAGTGTCCTCGATATAATACTAAACAACCTGATGGTGAGGTTCAAGTAATGCTGGAGCTTTGGGGAATGTGGAGTACCACTTCACTCCCAGGTCCATTCTGGCCAGGAGTGGTAGCACCTGCTAAAAGTCCTATCTATGGGTCAAAGAGAACTAAACCGTGTACCTATGCTATACTGAACTGTTTTAAATAGAAGTGATTTGTCATTTAACAGTTTGTAAACAAAAACTATACGTATACTAAATTGAACTGTTTGAAATTTAATTCAGTGTTAAATGACCCGAAAAGAGTTATTATTCCGTAAAACAAACAAACCAACCAACCAACCAATTGAATTGTTAGTGCTACATAGTAATACTTGGAACCATTTAACATAATACAAACGAATGATTACTGCTGAGAAGGATTATTAGTGTTAAATAGCAATACTTGAAACTCTTTTACTTTGTGTGCCTAGATAGAATGATTCATATTAGATAGCAATGCTTGGTACCATTGGACTATGTGTAATTGAATGAAGAATATTTAGCGTTAAATGGTAATACTTGTATCCACTTTTCTGACAGAAAACAAATTATTAATATTGAATAGAATAATTTGTATTAAGTAGAAATACTTGAAACTATTCAACTCTGTACAAAGAAGGAGCGATGGGTTGTTTAAAATATTATCTAAAAACGTTATTTACAAATCATATATGTTTAATATATATGTGTAAACATGATTTGGCTATAATATTTGAGATGTCATAAAATCCAACCAACAAACCAACCACTCCAATGCAAATAATTTGCTCACTGTTGAACAGTTTCAAATACTCCACTAAAGTATTAATGATTAATACACAGCAATATGGTTTCAAGAAACCACTTTTTAAAAAAAATTTGCTTGACGCATATTGCTTCAGGTAACTAATTATTATCATTCTTAAATAATTAGAGCTTCACGAAACGATTATTAATTAAAATTATTTATACGCATTGATATGGTCTCAAATATTCTTCTCTGATACTATTTATTTTGTAACAGATCTATTTTACTCATAGATAGGATCCTAATAGATAATACAACTCAGGGTCAGAGTGGATCTGGTAGTAATAACAATGAAGTTGGAATCTACACTTCACAAAGATCAAGGACAGGAGCTTCATCGTCACGCAGTTTCGTGTTTTGTGTGAAAGCCAGGACACTGTGAATAGTAAGGCAAACTAGACTATTTAGTCTTATTAAAGCAACTGGTGAGAGAAAATGAAATGTCTAAATTCAAACCAGCTGTATTCCACTTAGATATTGACTTTCCTCATCTAGCCTGCCATGGAAATGTAGGTAAATATATACATATATTACTACCTGCGAAATTAATTAGATACTCACCACTGTTTCATAATTTTCGATATCATGGCAAAATTAAGTTTATCTTATTGAGCAGCATAATGAGAAAACGGGTATTTTCGTTCCGTACCACTATAATAATCTCCATATATTAATGTTTTTCAACTAATCTAATCATGGAAAGTAACAAGATTATCAAGATAGTCCGGACGATCAAGAACAGAGCAGTGATCTTTACTCGTGACCTTGTGAAAATGTAAGCCATTCTTGGTGAAATACAATATTAAACAGGTGGTTTTCTCGATCATTTGTATAGTACTTGATACGACGACACACGCCGATTCATTTATATTTGCAGGCTTCTCCTCCAGATTAGCTAAGCTTATTAAATTACTGGATTTATAAAGTACTCTTACCAACACTTAATTCTGTTGTTCATCTGCACATGTGGCCTTAGAAAAATAGTCTAAGTAGTTAACATAATTAGAATGAGTCTCAAAAAGCTGCTGCTGTGAATTCGATCGTCATTGTCTCTTTTTCACTCATCGATGTTGATAAGTAATACAATTATCAATATAGACTCGACGATCATGAATAGAGAGTTCAATTCTCACTGGTACACCTGTACTTGTTTACAAACCTTAGCTTATATTGTCACAAAGTCAGAATTATGAGACATCCAATAAAAAAAAATCTCACAAACAATAGTATGATAGCTTAACTCTCTACTCATTGCACTCGATCCTAGAACACCTTCATTTGGAAATGAATGCCATGTCTAATCTATGCTTGATAAATAGCATTGTTAGGAATGTAGTCTCGGCAATCATTTGTCAGAGAGCAAAATCGATTATCATTGTTTACTTAATACTAATGACCTTGTAAAAAATCTGAGTTGACTAATAAACAGCTACACGATCTGATATTGAAAATGTATTTTCAATATGATTTGAAGAAATGTCGGACGATAAAGCAACATATTGAACACTTGACTTAAGTTTTATATCCTAGAATCTTGAATATCATGATTATATAAAGCTCAATGGCTGATGTTAACAACATGCCAGGTCAACCTTGATTTGTTTTATGCCAAGAAGTCAGGTAAAAACGCTTATAGTACATTTTGATTCTTATTTGTGCAGTGGTTTCTTAGATGTTTCAACATACAATTAAATGCTATCAAGAATTTCTAAAAAATAAATAGTATTTACTTGCACATGCTAGGATTAAAATATTCCTATCTAAAATAAATAATTGTATGTACTCAAGTAATTATGCCTATTTAATAAGAGACATTTACTTTCACACAACTATATATTTTTAAGAAAGTACTATGTTTTGGTTTTGTTTGGTTTGGTTTGGTTTTATGGTATATCAACCATTGTAGGTTATTTACTGCCAAATCCTTTTTATACATATATATTACGTATATATGATTTGAAACCATAATTAATTTGAATTGTTCCAAGTATTGCTATATATAACAAGCAATTCAAATAAACACCAGTCATTTGTTTACGCAAAGTTAAATGATCAAACAGTCTTATTTCTAACATTTCAATACAGCATAAGTTATTTGATTGCACTCAGTTAAAATGCTAAACAGTTTTATATGACGCATAGATAGGACCCTATCAGATGCTATCACTCCCGACTCGAGTGGACCGGGGAGCGATGGTTATGAAGAGGTATTCCATATTCTCACAAGCTTTAGCATTACTGGAGCGTCACCACCAGATGGTTTTATGTCATATCAGGACACTCATTGTGGAGAATGGCCCTACCCTTCTGCAGATATACAGTCGGTGTATTCTTCAGCCCTAGCCGACGGAGCTGAAACTAATATGTATCCTGGGTAAACTATTATAGCTTCTATGAACAATTTTAAGGCTAATGATTTTCAGTTTTATGGCATTGACTTTTCCAATCAAATACGAGTAATTTTCAAACAAATCTATTTGACCAATAAATTTGACCCAAACCAGTACAACCTTATCGAGTCAGAGTAAAACTAGGAGAAATAGTAATGAAATGATACTTTAAACTCCCCAGATCTCCAGAACTAGGGTCTCACAAGAAGATACCGTGTTAATATCATACCGAGAACAACAAAGGGGGGGTCCCCTTTGCAGAGGACACGGTCAGCGTATTCTAAGCCTTACAGACAGAACATGATACTTAGAGGATGACCTATGATCTTGTTAGGTTTTTTAACGACAGTTAAATTTGATAAATTTTTACAGTATTTTTCATTGAATGGATATAAAGGCCCTGTTTTTTGGGTTTTTTTTAAAATTATTAGAGGAAATTTTACCATTCTCTTGTGAGAAACACTCTCGAAATGGACATGTAAATTTACACACTACATTAATTTGATTTAGGAGAGTTTGGCGGGCGTTTGTGTTATTCTTAACGATGAGGTTTGACGTTTTAAATTTAGTGTTGTAAATAATGAGTTTTATTTGTTTTTGAGGTTCGATGGGTTTAATGTGTCTACGTATAATGCTGTTATTACTTGCCTTTCTAATTTGGGTACCTCGGGTGGTGTAATGGTTAGCAATTTAGAAGTAGTAAACTTTCAAAAGTGAGTTCGATTCTCTCATGGGTGACCCATTCATTCGTCCTTGTACTACCTCTAAGCAAAATGTTTAGTAACTTACTACTTGCTGGTCTAACTGTAGTTTTTATGCATTTTATTTTTGTAATATAAGTTAATTCTGTTAGTGTTATTATTGGTGTTGTTATTGCTATTTTTATGGATATTAATGGGATGGAAGAAAATAATGGATAGTAATCTGACAGTTAGTAAAGAAAAATTGATAACAAGGTTGTCCAAGTAGAAGGAGAGATTCATTGAGAAACAAAGTCGACACTATAGCGTTTCGGTTCTGCCGAACCATCATCAGGGCTATGATGGGTTATATTAATATGTTAAGTTAACGATGTATGTGTAAAAAGTATAAAAATATATAAAATCTATGGAAGATTTGTATAACAGGAAATTTTGGCTGTTTATGACAAGAAGAAATGGCCGTTTGATCAATGAATCAGCATTTGTTGCTCTAAACTACGTCACCTAAACTATTAAAAACATTGTGCAGAATCCACGTTCCGTTCGTTCATCGGGAGATTTCGAATCATTCCTTGTTTTCGACGAATTTCAAATCCTATTAGTCTGTTTTTTAAGGGATATAATTTCATTTGTTGATCAATTAGTTTATTCGGGAAGTTATTATCAACTAAGATTTTTTTATGTTACTTCTTTGTAAAATACTGTCTAACATATCTATTCTGCATGTGTCTAAGGGTCAAGTATAATACTTTGTTTATTTGAGCTATGCGAAAAAAATTGCTTATACTAAATTGAATTGCTAGAAATTAAAGTGTTCGATCATTCAACAGTCTTTTTAAAATGACTGATGTTTTATTGAGTTCTTAGTAATACATAGCAACACTTGGAGCCATTGAATTGTATGAAAATGAATGAATAGTGTTGAATAAAATAATTAATGCAAAAATCACATCTTGAAATCACTTCACTGTGTGCAAACAAATGATTACATAACAGTAATTGAAACCATTTAAGTGAGTAGAAACTATAGGAAAACTAAAGAGCAGACAAATTAGTTGTAACTCATTTAAAAATGAGATAACCTCCAAATTATTCAATTACGTATCATATATGTATATCCACATAAATGTGTGCAAAGAAATGACCGATGTTATATTGTTACTATTGCTTTGCAATAACCGAAGCCATTTTACTGTGTGCAAACAAATGAATGATTAATTGTAAATGTAACAATCTGAGTTAGAGAGAAATATCTAAGACGACTGTGTACAATAGAATAAGCTCAGACTCGTTTAAGAATGTATCTAAAAATGTGTTTAATATATCATATACAGTGGGGTGAAACAAATATTTGTACATATGTACATTTTTATTTTTCATCTTTCAATTAATTATAGCCTGAAAAAAAATATATATATATAGTATAATTCGGTCCAGTTGAACCAGAGTTGGGAGTAATTCCTTCAGGACCAGAAAATCATTCAAGAGCCGAACATTTTCCTGGTAGAAAGCTCAATGTAATTAATTTTACAGAGCAATATGGGTTTTTTTTTATCACTGGATCTGAAGAATTCCTGTTATATTATTCTTCGTGTTTTTGGTTTACATCAGAAACGCAAAACAGGATGGAAACAAATTTATAATCCTAAAATAACCGGTCTTTGGTTTTTTCTTAAAAGAAAGTGTATATATATATATATATATATATATATATATATATATATTATTTGATATTTGTTTAAGCTTCGGATTTTTCATTATCTTTATGTGTTTTATTTATTCTAAATATATGTATTAAGGAGAAATGTATTTGTTTCACGATTTTATGTTTTTTCACGTAGCTCAGGGACGTAACACCGGACTGAATGACGTTCGCTGAACCGAAATTTAGTCTAGAAAAGTGGCACAAAAACGAATTTGCTGCTGACTAAAATGACATGAGCGAACAATTGTTGTGTGGATATTTAGGTTGTATCTCTTTAATTAAAAATTTTCTCACTTTATAATGCGAAAAATTTTACTGAAACATTTTTTAAATAGATACATTCATTGGCTACCTTTCAGCCCGCGTGGCACTTGGGCCCGTCAGTGTGACTGGCAATAAAGGGTGAACGATATGAACTCTACCGGTAAGTAAGATAAACGGTCACAAGTGAGTTGCAGATTTTTGAATATGGTCAGTTTGTAACTGGCTGAAAAGAAATGACTTGACTTTTGAGGCTAAGCGAAACCTTCACTCATTGGTGATGGGCAAAAATTTATAAAACAAGCGAGAACACCACTATATGTCTTCCTGTTTTTAAAACTGGTCGAGAAGGAGGTTGCAATATCAATAATAAATTGAGTGGCATTTTTCTCTGACCTCTAATCTGGCTTTTTTTCCTGATGTGAAACCATCGTCATTCATTCCTCTCCACCAACTCTCTTTAGGGCCTCACAACAAAACACTATCACAAAGCTTATATTTTCTCTTTATAATATGATATTGTACAACAGTTACATTTCTGGGATATTTAACTCAAGTCAAAAGGGAATTAGAATAAAGGGAAGAATTTAATTAAGTCGTAGAATTCAAATAAGATACTGATTGTCAGTTCATGTTCTCTAAAAACACCAAAAGAAGAAAGTTATTGTGGAAACATTTAAATATTTATCTTATTTCCGATTCAATGATTAGAACGATCACTGACTTAGTGGTCCATCTATAGTGTGGGATCTTCCCTGAAGTTCAATGCTTAGCAATTTTCCTTTGCAAACCTTCACTAATTTAAAGAAATTTATTCTCGTTTAGTCTCATATAATAGTGACTTCAAGTCAATTAAACATAACAAATACCGAAATGGTGTAAGAAAACATTAAAAAACCCAGAGCTTTGCAGCTGATTATTCAATTACCAACAGTTTCATGACGGAGTTCGCAAAAAAAGGAGAGTTTTGGATAAGAAACTAAACTGCATCTTGCGAGAAATCTTAAGTCCTGGAGATCTGGGGAGTATAGAGTACCTCTTCATCGCCAACCCTCCCAGGTCTTCTCTGACTCGGAGTGTAAGTAAGTGTTACGTCTCATCTTAGGCTCAAATAGACCTATTCGCTAATTATTTGTATCATATAGAACTACTTGATTCATGTAACTAATGCAAAAACACTTATGAAACAGTAACACAAACAATTCTTATATCAACGTGAAATCTGTGCAATTCCGTAAGCTCTTGGTATGAAATAACACGAGACAGTTTGATATTCCATAAGAATCAAATGATCAATCAATTCGCTCAGATGAATATCAATTGGATACTTTATTCATTCCTAATTCTCCCAATTTGATTTTTAATTTTTTAGGAGTTTATTGACTGTAAGTTGCAGTGATGTAACATAATGCAACAGAACCATTTTGAAGACGAAAGCTTTCAAACAATCCTATTAAAAAAAATCAAATAAACGTAATATTTTTTCTATCAGCCTGAGAGGTGTCATGACCGTTCCAATTTCTTATGGACAATTGAAAATACTTTTTGTGTGTCTGATATTGTCAACATAACCTTTCGATCTGTCCATTCTATGATCTTCCTCAGATTAACTCTATGCATGGAAAGCAAAATGATGGCAGCAAACAGGAGTGTTGATATATTTTTGTTTTTTGTTTTTTCAATCATCGAAGCAATAACGCTCATTATGCCAGTTATTCTTTTTTCCCAGTCACGTGAGCATTTTTTCTTCAACCTATTACGTGAAGATGTCAAATGTAAAGGGGAAGATCAGTCACCCCTTTTATATTAGATTCTAAGAACAGAAAACCATACCCAAGAGGGAAAAAGTAATCTTATATGATGTGCTATCATTGGAGTACGAATGCTACACAATATTCTTCTGGAATCCAGTCTTGATGATTGACAGAGAAAATCGTTTACGAGTGAGAAACTTGATGGGGCTGATATACATCAGCTTATCTGACGTTTGCATAAGCTCCTTGTATGGATTTCAATATCCCATGGTTTCCTTAGCTTAACAAAAACCTTGATGAAGAATACAATGCAGGGAAATAATCTTAGAACACGCAGCGACGTTAATGTTCAGCTTAAAAATGCCTTGGAAACAATAGCAACAGTTCTATGTTGAAGATGGTGACACCACCACCACCACCACCACCAACAACAACAACAACAATAATAATAATAATGATAATAATAATAGTAATAATAATAAAACGGATCACCTTATCTCGGCCAGAAGACCAGACCTAACAGTAATCAACAAAAAAAAGAGAACTTGCAAAATTGTAGACTTTGCTGTACCGGCTTACCACAGAATAAAACTGAAAGAATGTGAAAAGAAGGATAAGTACCTCGACCTTGCTAGGGAATTGAAAAAAACTGTGGAACACGCAGGTGACAATTATACCAACTGTAATTGATGCTTTTGGTACAGTAACTAAAGGATTTCTAAAGGGACTGGAGGATTTGGAAGTTGGAGGACGAGTGGAGAACGTCCAAACAATGGTATTGTTGAGAACGGCCAGAATACTGAGAAGACACCTGGAGACTTGAGGAGATTTGCTGTCCCTCAAAATCTAGTGAAAGACTATCAGCTTACGCTGATGTGAAAAAGTCTTTAGGAGTAAATAATAATAATGGATCATAAGTCATTTGGTTTCTCCGTTTAATGGCATATTAAACCTTAGTGGTTTGGCTAATACCAAAGCCATCCTTGTAGGAGGACAAGGATGCTACGACTGAGACTATTGCTGGAAAATAAAGGCGTTATTGCGTTTGACAAGTTTCTCTGTTCGAAAGGGAACGTAATAACTCTAGAATAGTGCAAACTCGCTCACTTCGGTATCGTAGTCCTGCACGTTTGTCACTACCTCACAGGGACTCCCTCTCATAAATAGTGTTTTTTAGGATTATAAAGTAGGATCATAGTTTAGTATTCACTCGATCTAGCATCAATGTTTCCCTCTTTGCCAAGTTTAGTTTCTTCGAAGATAACAATTCTACCAGATGCACCATCGGATATTATGTGTATAAACAAGAAAACGATGTAAAACACACACACACACGCGCGCGCGCGTGCGCACGCATATATATATACATATATATATAATGTAATTAGAAGAAAACTCGAACCTGGTTAAATTGTCATTATAAATTTATTTCGGCGAAGAATATCATTATACTCTTCGTCTCATCAGATGACTTTACACATTTAATTTGAGGTTGAAAAACAACAAATTTGGATTACAGTCTATATATATGAATGAATATATATATAAATTTAAAATCTCTGGTGAAAGAAAAGGCGGTTAAAGCAATAAAGTATTCGAAAATAAATAAATCCAAAAAAAATTATAATGACAATTTAATCAGGTTGAGTTTTTTTCTAAGTTCATTCTATGCGCTCTACAGGTGGGTTTTATGATAAAAACCTGGATAGTGAATATATAACAATAGCATATAAATATAACATATAAATAACAATAGCATAAAAATCTATAGGAGTGGTCGATGTAAGCATACGATAAGTTTCCTGACTTTTTTCGTATGGGTATTTTATTGATAGTACACACACGAAACTCTTGTCCTCTTCGAAGTAATCTCCTCCGGCTGCAATGCACTTGTTGTACCGTTCCAACAACTTCTGGAAGGCCCCATGGAAGTCCACTTGTGTGACCGTATCAATGAACTTCGTCACAGCTTCTTTCATCTCCTCAGTTGTTTCATAACGACAGCCTCTGAGCTTAAGGAATAACCAAAAGTCACAGGGAGCAAGGTCTGGACTATAGGGAGGCTGAGGAACTGTCTTGATGCCCACATTGGTCAAATAGTCTGTGACAAGGAGGGAATTGTGGACTGGTGCATTGTCCTGGTGGAAATGCCACTGACTCGATTTGAAGAGTGTTGGCCTCTTCCGACGGAATCTCTTCTTGAACTCCCTTAAAACCTCAACATAGTAACCCTAAACCTTTGACCTATCAAGTCTGGTGTATTGACTTCCTTACTCCTCCCACACCTCTTATCATCCCTGAGGCATTCCATACGTTTCTGTGGCATTTTTTCCAAGTTTAAAACAGAATTTTATTGCATATCGTTCTTCTAATGTGTTAGATTGCATTTTTGAAATTCACCAGCTGTGACATTCAGGGTTTAGTAGGGTGTATTTCAATTGGTGCTGTAGCTGTTCATTTAAACCTGAAATAATATCAATTGGTCAATCATCTCATAAGATATATAAAAATAACACTGAATTTTCAAAAAGCGACGACAATTTTAAATGCCCATACGAGAAAAGTCTGGAAGCTTTTCGTATGCACCACGTATATATATATATATATATATATATATATATATATATAGGAAAACTATGTTACACTTAACTTTTAGATAGATGTTTGAACACTAACTGCATCACATAGATCTTCACCACTAAAAGCAGAATATTGAAGATCTGTTCATTTTTTTCGCTTCATTTAGCAATTCAAACGCCCTGGTGAAGGTTAATTGTTCTCATGAGTAGAAATCGAAACGTTCTCAAAATATTCACGCGATAACTAAATCATCCTATGAAGACACTGTGTTTCCCTTGTTTGTAAATTTTCGTATATATATATATATATATATATATATATATATAGTCATCCACATACAGACTGTTTCTTTGTATCACAACTCTTCAGTGTAGCTAGACACGAAGAACGCTTAAAGCTGGGATCGAAACCTGCCCGACTATGGGGGATGTCCTCGTGGTGTAATGATTAAAGCGATGGACTGCGGAATCGTAGAAAGCGAGTTCACACTCCAGTCACGCTATTAAATTCACTTTCGGACAAATACCCTTGGGAAAGTATGAACCCCCTTATCCTCCCAGCAATGGGTTAAATAGCACAACTACTGTTCTTCTTAAAGGAGGGATTTGGCATTAAATATCCTACAAAGGTTGATGTGCCATAAAACAAAGAAACCAAACCAAATCAAACCAAACCTCCGAACTTTACATAGACTTAGTATCATACCGCTCAACCAGTAAGCGAACCACGTTAGCTCTTGAATTATAAGGCATTATGTAGTAGCTTTCGTTTGTTTACATTTTTGTCTTACTGGATACCAGAATCCTTAATTCATTAGAAGAGTTTTGCATTATGTGAGTTGCAGCCGTTAATTCTTTCGATAGAGTGCTCAACCTCGGTGTGGAAGCATATATATATATATATATATATATATGCTAATAAAAGAAGCCGTCTGTGCTCAGGATATAACTATAAAATCGAAAAAAGAACAAATTTTGATTCACAAAAATTAATTCGATTTCTTTTTCTTGGCGCATACTTTATCAATTTTCTCACATAAGAAAATGTCAATTTTATTTTCTAAGAATTCAATGAATATTTAAATTAAAGATACCTTTAAAACACAACGGGAATTCAAGGATTTGCCCATGACTTGAAATTCCGTTCGTAGAATAAGTCGTTTCTGATTAACTTTACTCGAGATAGCCATTCTTGGAGATACCTTATGTTGCTAAGTTAAGGAAAGTAATATCAAGTAACATTTTTAAAGTCGTTGGCATGACGCGACCTGGGATTGAACCCAGGTCTTCCGGACCATTTGGTGAACACTCTACCCACTTGACCAGTGAGCTGGTAATTCTATGGTATTCACGTACTAATTCCCTAGATTATGATACGATCTGAAATTTTCGCGCCAAAGATTTTTTTTCTTTATCTTTGAGATTAAAATTAAATATTGTATAATGTACATTAACCATGGGTACAAGTAAATTTTTACTGCGTAAGGATAATACTTGTTCAATAGATTTTTTAAAGAGTTTGACTTACTGTTAGCAAAAAAAAGAAAACATCTATATAAAAAAGTATTAATTTTAATTGAATATGATCAAAAACCATCGATTTTAACCATTCGAAATGTTTGCTGCAATACATAAAAGAAAATCCAAAGAAGTGTAATTTAAACAGTGAACTGTATTTCCTATTCATGAAACTTTGAAATCGAAACTACTTTGGAAAGATCAAGTAAAAATGACCAACATATGATCAAAGTCAATAGATTTTTACAAATTAATTCTGAATATTAAAATAATATATATATATGTGTGTGTGTGTGTGTGTGTGTGTGTGTGTGTGTGTGTGTGTGTGTGTGTGTGTGTTAGCCAATCCCACTCACGCCCCGGGTGTGACATAATAACATTTTTACGTGAAGTTTAACAGGTCTGGATTCAGTATTTTCCTTCTACTAGACCGGTAACCACACCAAGGTAAAATAGCTTAGTCGGACCTACTATTTATTCATATCTCAAAACAGAATAGCTTGATGCCTACCTTCCCAAAAGTATTGCTGCTATTTTGGAATTCAAACAGTTTCCTCCAAGATTAGAATTCAGGTGTCCATGTCCATTTCCTACGAAGGCCATCATTGCACCCCGAGCGCCTCTAATTATAATAACACGCGTTATGTTACAGTCTTCTTGATCTCCTGTTCTATGTATATAAGGATAAAACAATTTCTTTGTTGGATGACTGGAAGTTATTACATGGATTTTCAAAGAGTAATATATAAGTTAAGTACTTAATATTCACAACTGATGTTCATAAATATTCCCCGCTATATATATATATATATATATATAACTCTGTATATGTATATGTTTTTATGTATATTAGTATATGATCATCTATATATGTCGTCGTGACTCGAAGATTATATATATATATATATATGGGGGGGGTAAGTGGTGGTTTATACTGAAAGACTCAACCCCCTGCCTGAAAAGATTGATCAATCTTTTCAGTTAAGTAAAATAAATACCAAATATTCTCCTTAAAAAGAATATCTAAGATCAATATTTTCTGATCATGTTCAATTAAAATAAACATATTTTACATTAGATTTCCATCTTAAATTCTCTGCTGGTAAAACCGATACAAATGTGAGAAGTCTGCAACAAATCTAAAATCCAAGTGAGTAATACAACTTTTTGAAAGACTCCCGTATATATATATATATATATATATATATATATTGAGGCGCTGGTGGTGAAATGGTTACCATTGTAGGAAATGGGTACGGCCACCCAAGTTGAAATCCTGATGACGTGCTATTTGAATTTCCCATAGTTCTAATACATTTGAGAAAGCAACGAATCCAATTAAGGGTAAATAGTACGTCAGACTGGAATTTTTAACCTGGGTGTAGCAACCTTTTAGGAGAAGGAAAACACTGAATTCCAACCAGTTAGACTACTCTAAAAATTGACATAGTTTTGCACAAGCCCTGACCGAGGGAATAGTATATATATATATATATATATATATATATATATATATATATATATATATATATATATATATATATATATATATAATTTCAAGACATAGCTGGTCTAAATTCACCAAAATTGATATAAGAAATCAATATGCGGTAACGATTAAGAAACTTGTTATATCCCCCATCAAAAAACATCTGGAAAACATTCTCCGAATGACGAATATAAAGATTTTCTTGCCGCCCATATAGAAGTAGCTGCTAAGTGTTTAACAACCAAACCAAGAGCAAATGTAGACTCTCCATGTGAGTCAGTAGCAGTTAAATAAAAACTAGATAGCGTAATAAACGATGATTACGTAAGAAAAGAAAGCAAACAAATGCCGATACGAAGAAAGTCTAGAGAGAATTTACACATCCCAAAAAGCACAAGTAGAATACATATTAGGCCATATCGATAAAATCAGAAATTCAGTACAAGTTTGACACGCACGTCTAGCATGCCAGACACGAAATGAAGTAAACTGAAGCGTCTTAAAGCCAAACTAAAAGACTACAGGAGTGGAAACATAATTTAAAGAATCTTCTCGGAAATCCTCTTAAAGTCGCTAAGTGGATGGAAAAAAATAAAAATGGCATACAGCACGTCAAACAGCCGCAGTTGACGGAGGGAAACTTTACTCAATAATAAAATAGATTAAAACATAAAAGCTGCCGACCACAACGAAATGCTTGCTGAAATTTGGAAGGTAAGAAATTTTGACCATATACTTCTCTGATTATGCAAAGCTTGTTTCTATTGACCCTTGACCGAACTGTCAATCAGAGATTGCTCTGAACACGACGCACCTGTGTAAATAAGCGGAAGCAGTCACGTAGGTGATTGGAAATCGTGAGCGTTACGAAATAATTTGTACAGATGCCCGGGGAGTCTTGAGTCAGGCTCATTTTGTTGAATACCCCGGCTATAGAGCTTAAGTGCTAAGTGGGTCTTGAAGATAACACAGCGCTGTATGGTCGAAAGGAGAAGAAGCTGTAGTTCAATGTTGCAATCTGTCTTTGTCTCCCCCCGTCTGTCTGTCTATTACACAACAGAGGCTTCAATCCCTATCGAGAATAAAGTGTAAAGGTTATATTTTCATAAAGAGTTATGGTCATTCTTCCTGCATAACGGCTATTCAACACGCTGTCTATAAGCAAAACAATAGAGAAATGGAAGACGTTGCTTCCTCTTTTCCCCCAAAAGGTGATATAGTAATCAATACTACAGAGACATGACTCTTATTTCTATAGTTGTTTTGGTTTATCATGTTCGGCTTCTTAGTCATAGTCAACCTGAAATAAAGAAAATTGTTGGGAAATATCGGAATGGCTTTCGGAGAAATCGATCCACTATTCCACAGATTTCGAATATCAGTTGAATCATAGAAACAGTACTAGTGAAAATACTACTGTACTGTAGATTTCTCCGAGAGATTCGATTTCATACATAGAGGAAATATGGAGCCAATACTACTAGTTTATGATCTCCCCAAAGAAATTGTTACCGCTAAATGATGCTTTATAAAAACACGAAGACAATGGTTTCACTCATCGGATGGCGACACTGAATTCTTCTACATTGTCGGTAGAATCTTGTAAGAAGATACATTAACCTCATATATAATTATAATCTGCCTAGACTACGCTCTTCAAACGTCAATAGATCTAATAAAAGAAAATTCTTTCACACCAAAAAAAGGCAAGAAGCAGACGATATCACGCAGAAACTATGACAGATGCTGAATTAGTTTTTTAAAACTTTATAAGAAGTGGTAATGTTTTGCTAAAACAAAACTGTGCAGCTATGACATTTCTTATCGCACGAGGCTCAAAACCTTTGAAAGACTCTTATATATATATATATATATATATGGTAAGACAAAATATATACGAAGGAAAGTTAACACATAATTCCTGAGCTGACCAATGTCGCCTGCCTGATACTAAGTGCAACGTAAAGTTGGACGGGTTTCGATCCCAGCTTCAAGCGTCCTACTTGTCTACCTACACTGAAGAGTTGTGATACATCGAAACAGTATCTCTGTGGATAACAACATATATATATATTTATATATATATATATATATATATATATATATATATATATGTATATATATTCCACAATCTATTGATCCAGTCGGCAGGGACAGTAGAATACATCGACTGCATCGCTGGAGACATTCCAATGATGCAGTCGGTGTATTCTACTGTAAGACGGGTAAGACTCTCCAAACGAGTGTCCTGGATATGACATCAAATAATCTGATGGTGAGGCTCCATGATTGCTAGAATTTGCAGAATGCCAGGTACTCCTTTATTGCCATTATTCCCATGTCCACTCTGGCCCAGAATGGTAGTACCTGATAGGGTCCAATCAATGGGTCAAATAGAACTAAACTGTTTACTTATGCTAAATAGAATTGTTTTAAATAAAGCTGTTTATGTCATTTAAATGTGTACTTATGCTATACTGAATTGTTTGAAAGAGAACTGTTTATATCTATAAAATGGATTTGGCATAAAATAACCTACAATGGCCAATATGCCATAAAACTAAACCCAACAAAACTAATCCACAAACTATATTAAGTTGGACACACACACACACCCACACACACACACACATATATATATATATATAACATAGTATATGAAGTTAGAATTTAACATAGGAACAAATACTCACTGTCTGTTTTTAAAGTTTTTGCTTTTGAATGCATAATTTTATATATTTTTAAGGGATTTATACTAAACTGAATTGTTTCAAATAAAACTGTTTTTATCATTTAAACTGTGCACTAATACTATACTGAATTGTTTTAAATAGAACTGGTTATATCTATAAAAATGGATTTGGCATAAAATAACCTACAATGGCTAAAACTTAATCAAAACAAACCAATCCACAAACTACACTAAGTTGTATATATATATATATATATATATATATATAGAGAGAGAGAGAGAGATATAGATAGATAAATATATGCGTAATTTTATATATTTTTAAATGATTACCTTAATCCTCTTTTTGATATTTGTTCTAGCCGCTTAAAATTTTAACCAAACCCAGATTTAGATATCACTTTGATTTTAGTAAAAAAATTCATTTTAGTTCAAAGCTTTGATCAGTCTGAGAGAAAGGTATAAAATTTTCAAAATCCCCAGAAAAATATAATGTTTTGAATGTTTGATGTAATGTAATTGTTTTTTTTTTTCTAGAGTGGGTGGGGGTTCTTTCGATTTTTCTGTATTTCTTGTTTTGTCATGTTTGCACCGTTGTACCTTTTTTTTCTGAATTTCTAAGGCAATTACACATTGATTCGTACACATTGGTTCGTTTCGACCAGTCATTGTGTCGGTTGCTTAATCATTAGGGTTTGGATGTTGAACTGTCTGGTGAGTAGAAATGTCGGAAGGAATGTGGTACTCTTACAAAAATACTTGCCTGGAAATAACGGCTTTCAAGTGTTCAGCGTGTGTGCGTGCGGGCGGGCGGGCAAACTAAATTAATATTCAGTGACTACTTAACAAGATCTTTATCCCTTACGTATTTGTAAAATTCTCAGGACTATAGACTAAGTATATATTTTATACTCTGCCTATTTCAATCTTCATCATATATATATATATATATATATATATGTTAATTGTGTTGTTTGGAATATTTATAAATAAATAGTGCTCAATATCGGTAATGGAGCATATATATTTATGTTAGGATAGAGTAGACACCGAGTTAATGGCACTAAGTGACTGTCAGTTTCTTGCCAATCTAATTATCAAACCAAGATTATTATATAATCGAAGACAGGGAACATGTTCTTCAGAATGCTTATCACCATTGCAATAAGGTGTAGTTCGCCAATGGTCTGGGAGACCGTGGTTCAATTCATACCAAAGACTCAAAAAAGGGTACTTGATGCCGCCTTGCTTAGCACTCAGTATTGTAAGGTAAGGATCAAGGGTAAAGTCGAGCAATTCAGAGAATGGAATAGCGTCCTACCTTGAACCTCGGTGTAGTAGCTATTGAAAAGGAAGTCTTCGGGTTGTGCTCGACTAAGGTCACCAACTTTACTTAGTAGTGAAATCCTCGATATCAGTAATGGCCGACCGAACCAGGCAGTATCCGAAGTACTTGCTATAAAACACACAGAGAGAATTTATTGTTTGTTTATAATATTAAGCGTCTTAAAGGAAAGCTATTCGTGATTAATTTCGACTAGTTTTTCTTCCATCTTGTATTTGCTACTTGACAATAACAAAAACCTAGAATAGAAAAACCTCATTAGAACAATACATTTAAGAAATGTGAAGGAAGGGATAGCGGGAAAGATATATATATATATATATATATATATAGAGAGAGAGAGAGAGAGTAAGAGAGAGAGAGAGAGAGGGAAAGAGAGAGAAAGCATGTTTTTGTATGTGAGTGTGTTTGTGTGATAGAGTGAGAGACAATGAGAAATTAGCTTCATAAGTTAATTGGGAAAACTAGTTCAGGAAAGCAAAAGAAGGTAAGACTGAGTGGGTAGAATAAGTATGAATAACTCTTCAAAGGACTATACATACAGATCAAAGATAAATGAAAAGAGCAGAATCCATCCTGGAAAAGGAGATACATTGTAGAATCTTTGATTTTGAGATTAGGACAGATCAGACTTTGTCATACTTAACAAGAAAAAATATTTTGTCAGGATGTGAACTTCGCTATTCCAGCAGACAAAATAGATAAATTTAAAGAAACAATAGAAATATATGAACCTTGTCAAAGAACTGAAAGTGATGGTGATTCGAATCATAATCGAAGTCTTGGGAACAAACTACACTAAACTTGAAAAGAGCCCAACCGAAACTAGTGATCCGAGAAAGGACTGAAATTGTCCTAACCAATTAGTAATGAGACCAGCTAGAATATTGGGAAGATTTCTGGAAAGCCGAATAGACGTGTTGTCACTTGGGGTTCAATGCAAGCCACTTCTTACAACTGGCGGGAAGAACTCGTTTTACAATTATACGGTGATCTGCTGGAATGATAAATTTAACTAATCAGCAATTTATTTTCTTTAGGTAAAGTAATACAAAATCTGATCTACTGACATAAATCGGTGGCTCAACTTTTATCAGAAAATCACTGACAATTTTCTGCCTCATTTTCTAGTATAGAATCTGCTGTATGCATATGCCATTGGTCTGTAGGATCAACATTTAGTCATTTGTATAATTTCCCAGTGAAACACTCTCTACCCAATCATTCCCGTTCTTGTACACCTTCTAGACCAATTAGATGCATTCAAATATTATGGAGGCGATTTTGGCATTTCACTCCTCCTCTCTCTCCCCCGCTCTCTCTCTCTATTCAAACCATACACATGGTAATCTAAATCTTATCACTTTTTGCTGCTATGGAATTATTTCTCTTGTCATTTCCCTGTATTATTATTAGCCCATGAGAGCAAATGGAGGCGGTCTTCATTTCCTGAGATGATAGCTATGTCGAACATGGGTTTCACTCACCTCGCTAGAGAACCATAAAATCAAGTTAATATAAAGAATATTGTTTGAATCATCTGACCTATCTTCACGTATCTATCTAATTTCATCTCATAAGCCATTCAAGGCGAACAACACATGCTGGATATTAATAAAGATGAACTCATAAGTAGCGTGTGTAGAGTCCTACAAAATGGACACACCAGTGTTGGCCGACCAGCAAATACTTACACACATGAGCTCTGTGCAGATACTGCATGCCACCTGGAGAACATACCAAGAACCTAGGCCGATAGAAATAGACGGCAAGAGTTAATGGAGGCCGTGCATTTAGTACACAATCATGGTGATGGTTTTACTCCTTGTTTTTCACAAATGTAGTAAGTGATAATTTTCACTGAAATCCAAGAGACAGCAAGTTTCCTCAGCACTCCAGTTCTCGCTTACGTATCCTTGTCGATTCCTTCAGTGCAATGCTATGGCTAATTTTAATTATTTCATTGGTCTTTTAGTTTCCCAGGTCTTTTTTTCCAGGTTCTTCAGTATTTTCCCTGTTCCCGTTCAAAGATTTGTATCACTTTATGATAATAATAATTATCATTATTTTACTCATTTGAGAATTCTTCAAATCATGATGGTTTTCCTCTAGAGTTTGAGTGACAACAAGTCACCTCAAGTCTCCAGCACTTTTCATAGTATTCTGGTCGTACCTGTACCAGCCACATAGTGACTGTACCGAACGCCCCACTTATAATTAGTATTACCATTACCATCATGTTCCATAGTTTTTAAGTTCTCTAGCAAGGTCTAGGTATTTATCTCTTGCTTTGCTTTCCTTCAGTTATACCCTGTCCACTATTCGCCAACTTTTTTATTTGTTAACTATTTCTAAATATGATCGTCAGGCCGAGATTAGGTGATATTTTTGTATCTCAAAATCCCAGAGAATTTTGTGTCTCATTTTCTAGTCGGACCCCGGGTTGTGCATATACCAATTATTCATATGGTCAAATTTAAGCTTCTTGAACTATTCCCAGTGGATCACTTTCGCCACCCAATCATGTCTAGTTTTATACTCTTTTTTAGCTAATTCGCTTAATTCCCTCATGTGATTGATCGCTTCGTAGCAGTGACCACGTAATCTACGTCTTCTATTTTCTTGTGTCTTTGCTATTTTTGCTTTGATATCGTTCGTCCTTATGGCGTTGTTTTCTGCTGCTATTAGAAGGGATTGAGTTTCGCTCTTAAGATTTTGCATTTTAACCATGTTCAGATTTTCTCGAGAGAGATTTCGCTAGTTTTTCACTTCAAATGTCTAAACATTTGTTTTCTTCCCATTTTGTTACCTTGTTATTTTTGTTCTGTTGATGCTTGTGTTGTCTGTTATCAGTCTTCGTTCTCAGTTGTGTATGTAGTCTTCTAGTCGTTATATTGATGCATCAACTCTATGGTCAATGGTGGCGTGTCTTCTTACTCCTTCTTTTCTCGACACATACAATTCGTCAACGTAATCTCTGCAGTGTAAGGCCTAATGTATTATCATGAGTTTTCTTGTTCTCTGGTCCCTTTGTTGTAGTTCTTCCCTCATACACTTTAAAAAAGGTCCCGAGTATATTACGAGAGAGACTATCCCCTTTGGTGAGATTTTTACTATGTAGTTTGGTTCCGAGAAGTTTTATCGTTCTCTTCAGATATTCTTTTTATTTTTTCATTTTCAAAGATCTTCGACTCTTTGATTGTGTCCGCTTCCAATATTCCCAAGTATTTGTAAGTTTCCTTTTCTCTGAGCGTTCTGATTTTTTCCTGATTTGGTAGTTCTATTCCTTCCGTCATTTGTCGTTTTCCGCTGTTCATTATTAGCATGGCACATTTTTCTATGCAAAATTCCATCCTTATATCATGACTGTATATCCTCACTGCCTGTATTTGAGTTTCTAATCCTCTTTAATTTTCTGCAAACAATTTGATATCGTCCATGGAAATGAGGTGTTTTTTTTTCTTTCGATATATGAATATTGTATCTGCCTGTGAATTTCCTAAGTATGCGGTTGAGTGGCATCATTGCTAGTACAAACTGTAATGGTGATAGCATATATCCTTTGATGACCCCTTTCTGGATTTTTACAACGCTTAAGGTTTTTCCTACGGCTCTCTGTTTGACTCTACAGTTTTCCAGGGTATTTTCGATAAACCTTATGATTTCGATGGATATCTTATACATTTTGGGAAATTCTATCATCATGCTTTGCAGGACTAGACTGTATACTTTTTTGTAGTCAATCAATGCCACAACTAGATTTTCCGTCTCGTTTCGCTATCCTTGGGGATGTGTTGATCAATGTATAGTAGCTTTCCTGTACCTTTGCCCCCTTGCAACATTAAATCCATTCCTCGGGGAACAGACCACGGCTTATTAACTAATCGTAAATCTCTTTCTAAACTTGCGCCGTTACTATTTTCCAGATCATCGGTCGGCATGTTAAGGGTCAGTAGTTGTAGAGGGGTTGTTCCTTTTTGGTGGTCTTTCTGGATCACAGTGGTCTTTCCTTTTGTAATCCATTCGGGTATGTCTGTTTCTTGGAAGCATCGAGTCATTTCAATAACCGGTTTGTCATGGATGGAAGTGAGTTGTTTAAATCAGTATTCATGGCCTGGCGTTTTCCGATTTGGTATTTTTTTTTGGTCAGTGTGAGTCGAAGTGTATTTTCGCCTTCAGTGCTTCTTCGAGGTCTTCTCACTCTTTTCCAATGTTGCTAATTCATTCGGCTCTTCTGTCATGTTCCCTTCGTTTCCATATTTTTCTCCAAAATTCTTTTGTTTCCTTTTCGTCCAATTGTTGATTTGTCTTCGTGCATTCTCTACCTAATTGCAAAATTTTTTGTTGTTTTGGAATGTCTTATTTTGTTTTATTCGGTCTCTGTATCTTTTTAGTCTTCCTTCTTTTGCCAGTACCTTCTAGTTTATTTCCTCGGGTTGATTTTTTAACTGTTGTGTTGCTTTTCTTTTTTCGTCCCAACCTGTAGTAGCGTTCTTCTTCAGTTTTATCACGTTCGCTAGTGGGTTTCTTATCGGCGTTTCCAGTGGAATTTTCCATCCAGATTTTGAGTTTCAGCTAGAGGTTTTAGGAGAACTCCGACTTTTTTCACTGGCTAATTTCACTCCAGCATAGATTACTTCATTTAATTCCGTGATGTTGTTCCTGGCTAATACTTTCTATATTTTTTCCAGTCTTGGTTTCTTAGTGATGGTAAACTTTCTTTTTAAACATAATTCTCTTTAACTTTTCCATAATCATTTCTTCTTCTTTGCTTAGTGTTTGTCCTGTATGGTTTGAGTGTGTGGTGTTTCGGTCGCTATTACTTGCGATTCATTTTCGTTAGAATATTTACGTTTTTCTACTATTTGGTGTGACGTTTATTGTATAAAGGTCCTGTTTCCTTTATACTATTATTATTATCATCATTATTATTACCCCTTGAGACACTTTCCCATCAGCGTTTGTTGATTGTCTTTCACTGGAGTTTGAGTCACAGCAACTCCCCTGAAGTCTCCATGAATCTGCTCAGTATTCTGGCCGTTCTCAATAATGCAGGAGTTTGGATGGTCTATACTCGTCGTCTTTTTTCCAACTCCTCCTTTCCTTTTAAAAATCCTTTCAAGACTGCACCAAAAACACCAATTACAATTGGTATAAACGTTACCACACGGTTTCTTCAGTTCAATTGCAAGGTCGAGGTATTTATCCATCTTTCACTTTCTTTCAATTTTACTCTGTGGTCAGCCGGGACAGCAAAGTCCACGATTTTGCAAGTTCTCTTTTTTTGTTGATTATTATAAGGTCTGGTTTTCTGGCCAGGATTAAGTGATCAGTTTGTATGTAAAAATTCCAGACTAGTTTGTGTGTGTCATTCTCCAGGACATGCCGGATTGTGCATATACCATTGGTTAATATGGTCAAATTTTAATTTCTTGCACAATTCCCAGCGGATCACTTTGCCAAACCAGTCGTGTCCAGTCTTATACCCTTTCAGTGCTAATTTGCTGCGTTCACTTATTATGTGATTGATCGTTTCGACTCTATCACCACATAACCTACATTTGTTGTTTTGTTGCGTCTTATCTATTTTTGCTTTGATCTGATTGGTTTTATTGGAATTGTTGTTTTGCTGCTAACGGAGGAGATTCAGTTTATCACTTAAGGTTTCCCTCTCGTAGCCACGTCCATGTTTTCTCGTGTAAGATGTGTATTCATCATCATCATCATATCGTGCTGGCAGCACGGATATCCCTGACCCTCTCTCGCCACTCCTCCCTATCGTTCATCGCCCTAGGCAGGTCTTCAGGACAACATCCTGTATCCTCACACAGCTGCTGAATGTACGTTCGTGCTGGTCGTCCTGCTTTTGCGCGGCCGTGTGTGGGGATCCATAAGAGTACATCTCTTATGAGTTCATCTCTGCTTCTCCAGCAATGTCCAGCATGTCTGGTTCGCCTAACTTGAATAGATTTCGTGATAGGGGGCAGGTGGCCGTACAGTTGGTGTCTCGTGGGGTGCCGCTGCCAGGACTTGTTGAGGATTGCACGCAGCATTCTTGTGTAATTGCCATCTAGTTTCTTCTCGAGCCGTTTTGTTAGCGTCCAAAACGGCTCGAGATGTGTATTAGTCGCTTAAAACGTCCATATAGTTGTTTTTCTTCCATTTTTTTTTCTTGTTACTGTCGTTCTGTTGGTCCTCATGTTGTTAGTATTGGTTCTGGTGGCTGTAATCAGTCTTCCTCCGAACTTTTTTTAATGTTATTTTCGAGTCATTGTATTGGTTGATACGTCAACACTATCTTCAATGCGGGCAAATTCTCTTCCTCCTCCTGTTCTTGATACATAAAATCTATCAACGTCATCTCTGGAATGTATTGCCTCATGCATGGTCATCAGATTTCTTGTTCTCTGGTTTATTTGTTTAAGTTCTTTTCTGGTCCACTTCAAAAAGTGCCCCGAATATCTTACAAGGGAGACAATCCAGGTATTTATTCCTTTGATAAGGTTCCTGCAATATAGTTTTGTCTCGAGTAGTTTTCCGGGTCTCCTGAAATATTCTCTCTTAATTTTTTTTTCATTTACACTTGTTTGATGGTGTCAGCTTTCAATACCCCCAAGTATTTTTAGGTTTTCTTTTCTGTGAGTGTTCTAATTCAGTCTTAATTAGGTT
Organism: Sepioteuthis lessoniana; assembly: GCA_963585895.1. Lineage (NCBI taxonomy): Eukaryota > Metazoa > Mollusca > Cephalopoda > Myopsida > Loliginidae > Sepioteuthis > Sepioteuthis lessoniana. The sequence continues at coordinate 92,660,776 of OY757911.1, read as the reverse complement.
ATTTCATTCCGTCCGTCAAGTATCGTTTTCCGCTTTTTATTGTGAGCATGGCGTATTTTTCTATGCCAAATTCCATTTCTATATTTTAATTGTATATTCTCTCAGGGTGCATTTGAGTTTCCAATTCTTTTTCATTTTTTGGCAAATAGTTTGATGTCGTACAGATGATTTAGATTTTCTTGAGATTTAGTAAGTTTGTATCCGGCTATGAATTTTCTGAGTATGTGGTTGAGTGGCATCATTGCAATTATAAATAGAAATGGTGATAGTGCCTCTCTTGGGAATGTACCTCTTTAGATCTTTGTTTCAGCTTAGCTTTTCGCTCCTGCTGTCAATTCCACTCTTCAGGTTTTCATGGTTCTCTGGATAAAGTTTATCACTTCATCTGATATTATCATTATTATATTACTCCTTTAAACTTTTTCTCATCAGTGTCAGCTGATGGTCTTTCACTAGAGTTTGAGTGACAACAAGTCTCCCCAAGTCTCCAGGACTCGTCTCAGGATTCTGGCCGTTCTTAGCAGTACTGTCATTTGGATAGTCTCTACCCATCCACTAACTTCCAAGTCCTCCATGCCTTTAAATAATTCTTTAGTTATTGTGCTTAATGCACCAATCAAAATTGGCACAATCGTTACTTTCATGTTCCACAGTTGTTTTTTTTTATTCTCTAGCAAGGTCAAGGTACTTATCCTTCTTTTCACTTTCCTTCAGATTTATTCTGTGGTCTGCCGGGACAGCAAATTCCACAATTTTACAGATTCGCTTTTTTTGTTTTTGATTATTATGAGGTCTGGTCTTCTGGCCGGGATTCGGTGATCCGTTTGGATGCTAAAGTCCCATAGGAGTTTATGCGATTCAGGTGATGGGTTGTGCCTATACCATTTGTTTGTATGGTATTATTATTATTCCTTGACAGTTTTTCACACAAACGTTAACTGATGATCTTTTACTAGCGTCTGAATGACAGCAAGTATTCTCAAGTCTCCAGCACTCTTTTCAGTATTCTAACAATGCTGTAGTCTGGATAGTCACTAGTTGTCTTCTGATTTCTAAGTGATTCACTCTCTTTACCAATCCTTTGGGTAAAACTCCGAGCGTGCCAATTAAAATCGGTATCACCGTCACCTTTATGTTCAATAGCTTTAGTTCTCAAGCAAAGTCTAAGTATTTACCAATTATTTCACTTTTTTTCAGTTTTACCGTGTGGTCAATCGGAATGGCAAAGTCCACTATTCGGCAGGTTCTCTTTTTTTTTTTTTTATTGACTATCACTAGGTCTTGTCGTTTGGTCGAGATTAAGTGATCTGTTTGTATCTCAAAATCCCAGATAGGTTTGTGCGTCTCATTCTCCAAGACGAGTTCTGGAATGTGCAAATACCATTTTTTTGTATGTCGAAATTTTAATTTATGGCACAATCCTCAATGAATCAACTTCATCACCCAGTCGTGTTGATGCTTATACTCGTTTTGCGCTAATTTCTTTCATTCGCTTATTACTCGTTTATTATTATATGTTATTACTCGTTTATTATTATATGTTATTACTCGTTTATTATTATATTACTTCCCGAAACTTTTTCACACCACCGTTAACTGATGATAGTCGTTATTATTTTTTTTTAGTTATCCTTGTTTCCATGAAATTTCATGATTTAGTTTGGTTTCTTTGTTTAATGGCATATAAACTTTTGTGGGTTATTTAATACCAAAGACATCGTTTTAGAAGAAAAGTAATGGTACTATTTAACCGATAACTGGGAAATTTTCTTAATCGCACTTTATGAGTAGTGAATGCCACTAAGTGATAGATTTTTTTTCTAAAAACGTCTGTGCATTTCTCTGAATTTCGCTGACTATATTAGTGATAAACCTCCCTTGAGTTTTCACTTCTAATCTTTTCTCCTTTTGGCACAGTAGCAATTGCATCAATTATATTTGGCACGACATTAAATCTAAGCTGCCTGGTTTTATTTATTGATTTACTTTTTATCTTTCCAATCTTTTTTTTTTTCTGCTGGCACTGCTACCTCATTCGCCTGGTAGACATTCTTTTCCTTCTATCAAAGTCACCAGATCCGGACTTCTTACTTTGATTGTTTCTCAATATCACAGTATATTTTCCGTTTTCTTTTTTAAACTTTATCTTGGATAACTTCTGATCTAAGCTCATTGGTAACACCCACCACCGTCATCAAAAAAGCTAAAATACCTGATGCCAGAGGTCTCCCTAAAAAACGGAATGCTGACACTGCGTACGGGAGAGCGTCTCCACTTTAAAAACGATTTCAAGTTGAAATCTATTTATAGCAATGAGACAAGGTAAATACTTATTCAAAATAAAAATTTCGCACGAGTAATATATTATCTTTATTGCTCTTATTCGTATGGATAATTGTGACAGCATACCTTTCCTTGCAAAGCACATATTTCCTATTTTTCTTTCTTTTCTGTCCCAGATTTAATAGAAGTTATTAACATGCATTCTGTCTGTGATATAGCCATAAAGAATTCTGGTTTTTCCCTGTAAATATCCTTTGCCTAACTATGGTCCTTCTTTTCTCTTAACGCATAGTGTGCTTTACTTTCTCTAATTTTTTAACGTGTTCATTTGCATTGACAAATAATATTGTTCTATTGCAATAATCTTTTAAATCAAACTTTTTCATGTGTCTTTAATAATCTGCATTTATATGTTTTCAAATATTCTGATCCAATACAAATAATTTTCAAATAAATTGGACTGTGAGGTAACAGCAACATAGACGTAATCCACCTCATCAGAACTTCGGAACAGGAGCCTGACCATTGGATACAGTTTAGTGTCATACTGTAACGTAATGGCCAAGGGATTTCGGTTCATGCCTTTGAGTTTAGTTAGGTTGAGAACCTTTCGGCTCAGCACATGGGTTAGTTCGGTGCAAACCTTGATGTTGATGGCAACGTGCGTGCGGGGCGGACGTGCCACTCAGAGATGTCATAATAGCCCGAGATGACGGAACGGGGTGACAAGGTGCGGGTGACGTCACGCACCGGAAGCGCGCGGAGGATTGTGGGAGATTTGAAGAAAGTTAGAGAGTTGAAGGCAGTTGTCAAAATGGGTGCGTTAAAGGTTCTGGAAGCCGACCCGTCATACCCCAGTCTGCTGCGACCGATCTGCTATGACAAACGTGTGTCAAACAACCAAATCTCACACACACCCCTTCACCACCAAGGAGAAGGGAGAGGAAGGACGCGACAAGAGTGAACTTTTTGAATTAAAACGATCATAGCTGAATAAAAACGACTGCTATATTTTTTCCCTTACCTTCGAGTTTGAGTATTTCTTTTTCTGCAGACTTCTTTCTTTATAGCACAAAACGTTGGTCGATATGGTACAATACCCAAGACATCCTACTTGGAAGTTCTTACCCCTATGCAAGCATTTTCAGCTCCGCCCAAAGAGCAAACCAAAAGCGTAATATCACAAAATTTGATGAAAAGTTCTTAAGTTGGTTTTAACACAGAAGTTCAGAGTTGGCCATGGGCTTCCGGGCAGGCCATCTGGCATTCGTGCTGGGTGGTTGGAATCATTGATAAGCATAGATTCACATTGCACTTGGCATTTAGGCTTAATGAATCGATAACAAGCGTGGAACCACTTGAGACCAATTCATCTCGTCTGGTGAGCACCTGATCTTGGAAGTGGGTTGCTTCCCAGCCAAGATCATCACAAAGCGACTGAGGGACAAAACATTTTTTGTACCAGCCGTATATGAGTATCGATTCGTGCACGGTCTTCACGTTAAAATGACCTAGTGTCAAATGTTAACTGGTAGAAGGTAGGGATACATACCAGACGTTCAGATTGGGTGAATAATATTTAGAAAACATCCGATACAATGTTTATGTTTAATTCTATTTTGGGGAGACTAAACATAGTGATCTCCCTTGTCACAGTGTTTGAGGAACTCTTCCACATCACGAGTTCTTTTTTGGTCACGGGACAGGGTAAATTGGAGAATTGCTTCTTTCACGAACAGGACATGAGAAGAGCAGAAGTGGCAGTTTTCTCCTCAGCAACGAACACATAGGGGCCACCCTCCTTTATATTCCAGACTTGAGAAGAGTAAGCAGTTTCCACATTATTGATGCCTGAACTTTTCTGTTTGTTCCTTGAAAACTTGTGATTCTTGTATAGTCTAAGGAGGGAAATGAGTTCCTCAGGTGTATTGTGCACAATTACATGTCATATTATATTAATTGACTTGTTCTGTTTCCTACCGAATATTCTGTGTTAGATTACTCTCTTTGGGATAATCTAATGAAATAGGGTGTTATCTCTATAACTTATGCTGTAAACAAAAGTGTTAATTAAAACGTATAGTTTTTGCATACTGCATTGACTTGCATAGGCACACTTATTCCATTTGACAAACCTTTGTAAATCCCATTTCCTCTTCTCTGATTGATTGTTGCAAATGTATTCACCCAACCAGTCCACTTCGAGTAGGAAGTGATACAAGAACAATCTTAAAGCAGAGTACAGCTGGTTTGAATCCAGAGCCTTCCTTCTGCTAGACTGGATGCCTTACCAAAAGCTAAAGGAAACAATCTGCCCGATTATTTACCCCTATATCGAGACAGAAGGATCATTTCTCACTGGCATTGACGCTGAGGGAAAGAAAGTTCTTTGTCCAAAATTTTAATTTGTGTCACCGATTTAATTTCTTACAATAATAACTATTACACTAACTGTGCCACTTGCATAGATGTATTGTGTAGTCACTTGTGTCAATTTGAAATTTCTCTTAAATCACACACACACACACACATAAACACACACACACACATTCATTAATTTTTCTTAAATCAAACACACACACACACACACACACACACACACACACACACACAGTCATTAATTATAACTTTTGAATATATATTGTCCACGATGCTAACGTTTACATTGGGATCGGTGAGATATAGCTGAATGACTGTCAAATAAGTATCTTTTTAGCCTTTTATATTTTACAATTTCTCTAAAAAAACTTGTGTTTTTTTAGATTTGTTTACTCACATATCTGGCAGATTTGTTGTATATTATCATCATATAGATTGCCTCAATTTACTATAGTAAAATATTAATTTAGTTTGTTTGTATAAAACCATATCAACTCCTTATGGATTATTTAATGCCGAAATTTGATTCATTTCTAAATGTTTGACTGTAATCATCTCTATTATGAGCATTCCATTGCAATGATTTCTTAAATCATATTTTATTTGTCTATTATTATTTGTTACCTCATATTTATATGGTTTCAAGGCTTTCAATCCAATAACTTTCAAACCAACCTATTTGACATTTAGATATGACTCCAAAAGTTATTAACATTCTGGATAAGAGTAGAATTACATGTAATATTGATGAAAGTCTATTCCACACACCAAGATTTTCAGAATTGGAGCCTCATTATCTTATACAGTTTAGTGTCATATACTGTACACTTTCATTTTATAGTGGCAGGTGATTCCGGCATTGTATTGTAACCCACACTGCCATACCTGAGACTACCCATTTAAGGACACACTGGGATAAAATAGTGTCATATGCGGGATACTTTCGTTTTATAGTGGCAGATGATTCAGGCATTGTATTTTAACCTACACTGCCATACCTGAGACTATCACTTTTGAGGGCACACTGGGATAAGATAGTGTCATATGCTGGTCACTTTCGTTTTATAGTGGCAGGTGATTCCGGCATTGTATTGTAACCCACACTGCCATACCTGAGACTACCCCTTTAAGGACACACTGGGATAAAATAGTGTCATATGCGGGATACTTTCGTTTTATAGTGGCAGATGATTCAAGCATTGTATTTTAACCTACACTGCCATACCTGAGACTATAACTTTTGAGGGCACACTGGGATAAAATAGTGTCATATGCTGGTCACTTTCGTTTTATAGTGGCAGGTGATTCCGGCATTGTATTGTAACCCACACTGCCATACCTGAGACTACCCCTTTAAGGACACACTGGGATAAAATAGTGTCATATGCGGGATACTTTCGTTTTATAGTGGCAGATGATTCAGGCATTCTATTTTAACCTACACTGCCATACCTGAGACTATCACTTTTGAGGGCACACTGGGATAAAATAGTGTCATATACTGTACACTTTCGTTTTATAGTGGCAGGTGATTCCGGCATTGTATTGTAACCTATACTACCATACCTGAGAAAATTGGAGGGCACACTGAGATAAAACAAAAGAGTAATAGCACTAAATATGATTTTTAAAAAAAGGGCTTTCCACAGATTTAACCTAGAAGTTCAAATTAGATTGTTTGTTCCCAGTTCAAAATTTTTCACAACTTTTATGTATAATTTTCTAAAAAAAAAAAAAGCAAACTTAGTTATTGCCTTTAGAATTTCTTTTGTTAACTTCCTGAGATCAACTGGGAGATCTGGTTTCTTTTTTTGATTTCTCATTCAGCAGAGTTTCTAATCATTTGTTAGTTCTACAGCAACAAATGTCAGTCATATTTTTCTCATTAATTCGTCTATTGTATTTCACCATTTGATGAATTATTCGACAATCTAACAAGTACTAAAGGGTATTTCTTTATATTCTGCATATATAATTTATATACTATTAAATTTTCATTGTACGTGGTGATTCAATAAGTTTCCAGACTTGTTTGTACAGGCATTTAAAATTGTCGTAGACTCTTGAAAATTCAGTATGTTATTGCTATACATCTTATGAGATGATTGACCAATGATTTCAGGTTCAAATGAACAGCTACAGCAGCAATTGGAATACACCGTACTAATGCCCGATTGTTACAGCTGGGGAATTTCAAAAAAGCAATCTGTACGTGAGGACACTGTAGGAGAACGATATGCAATAAAATTCTGTTTTAAACTTGGGGAAAATGCCACAGAAACGTATAGAATGCTTCAGACTGCTTTTCGACCATTTTGCATGAATTGAGCATCAGTTTCTGAGTGACATAAGAGATTCAAGGAAGGCAGGGAGTCTGTGAGGGACGATGGGAGGTGTGGGAGGAGTAAGGAAGTCAGCAGACCAGAGTTTATTGGCCAAAGGGTTAGGGTTAGGGTTACTATGTTGAGGTTTTAAGAGAGTTCAGGAAGAGATTCCGTCGGAAGTGGCGAGCACTCTTCAAATCGGGCCAGTGGTATTTCCACCAGGACAATGCAGCAGGCCACAACTCCATCCTTGTCACAGACTATTTGACCAAGATGAGCATCAAGACAGTTCCTCAGCCTACTTATAGTCCAGACCTTGCTCCATGTGACTTTTGCTTATTCCCTAAGCTCAGATGCTGTCGTTATGAGACAATTGAGGATATGAAAGAGGCCATTGACACGATCACACAAGAGGAATTCCATGGGGCCTTCCAGAAGTTGTTGTAACGGTACAATAAGGGCATTGAAGCCGGAGGAGATTACTTCGAAGGGGACTAGAGTTTCATGTGTGTTCTATCAATAAAAGTGCCCATACCAAAAAAGTCTGGAAACTTATTTCATTATCCTCGGATAGATAGATAGATAGATAGATATGTGTGGGGGTCGATGTGAGTTTTTATATGTACATATACGTGAGTGTGTGCTCTTGTATGCGCATGTGTGTGGGTGGGTGCATCTAAACGTGACCCAGAAAAATAGAATATCAGTGCAAGATTTTTATTTGACCAATACCATTAAAATTCTCGGAAGAAATAAATCCATTACCAGTCCAATTCTCTAGTGAATGAAACTATTTCATGGTCTACGCTTCCACTGATTCTTACTGATTTAGTTGTAGGAGAGCTACACATATAACGTGTTTTAAGGTCCACAACTGTTTTTATTTGGGAGTTATTCTTCTCTTTGACGGAAAGCTATACTAAGGTTAAATAGTGCAGTCCATTCAAATGTTTACTCTTAACTGAAGGGAGAATAGATGCCTTTTTATCAAGCATACTGAGAATATTAAAGTTATGTGAAGTGCAAACAGCCTTGTTCAGGATTTCAACTAGAGTAGACGAGTCCACTTCCTACAATGATAACTGTTACGCCACGAACGACTCCTTAAGCTCACTACTAATTTTTAAAATCATCAAGCATTTCGATATAACAAAGTCATTATCATCATGGACCGTTTTATGAAGTGAAACCAACACGTTCATGAGTCATCTACTTTTAACAGTCAAAATAGTTTCTAAAACTTCAGGTTTTATGTACCGTCTATGACGTTCTATACTAAAAGCCTTTTCATGGTGCAGATAACAGTTAGAACTGGAGGCCTATTTCAAAAAGTTTTTAAAACAATGCATTTTAATTTCGGTTTGTGATTTCACTAGATCTCTTTTTTATTCGTTATAAAAAAAAATTGTTTTTACACTTGGAATAACGTTTACCATAATTCATTTTCTGTAATTATAAGATCTATTTATTTTATCACCTTTGGACTTAACAGTTTTATTCTATGATTTTGAAAAGAATTTTTTGGTCCGAAATTCTTTTCAAACATCGAGAATATAAGTAGAAGAAAGATTTAGGCATGTTAAAACAGAGAATATATGTAGAATTAGAAAAAAATGGAATCTTCAAAAAGAAAAAAATACGAATAAGTTATAAACATTTTCAAAGGGGCGGGGTAAGTAAGTTGAAAAAGAAAAGATATAGATAATTTTAATGTCTAAAAATTTTAGAATATCAACATATTAGATTTATTGAATTTATCAATTACATTAAATTTATGTAATTACCTTCTTACATACCTTTTTCCTTAATTATGAAATGTAAAAGCAAATGATTTTCTTTTACTAATATTTTAAAAGGTAAACCTCAAACTAGAATTCAGCATTTGTTTTTAAATACTATAAAGAAAAACAGTAAATAGAAATTACTCATTAAACATCGGATTAATATATTTAGGTTTTTTAGTTATAAATAAGAAAACATCAAAAAGAAAATATCAAAATAACTTTGATAAAAAATGAGATTTTTCAATAAATTTAAATAAATTTCATAAAACCAAAGATGTGGAAATATCTTCTAAAAATTAAGTCTTACAAAATATTGACGCAAACATTTTATGCAGTAAAATTCTTAATAGAATATACTTTTTTTCCTTCTAGGGTGTAAATAAGATATGTGGTAAAAACAAACACATTTATACTTATTCAAAACAAATTCAGATTATACGTAAAGATTGTCATAATTGATTTTTTTTTTTTGCGTCACGGTAAAACGGAGAAGAATTTATCATTAAGCGTATTTATTTGCTATAAGAGAATGTCAAATTAACTTTATGTGAAAAAGGCTAAATAAAGTTTAACATTTAAGATCCAAGGGTTATTTAACAATATTTCATTTATTTTTTTCATTTCGGCTTCTTTGTTTTACAGCTTATCAGCATTCATATTGACCTTCGACCCAGCCGTCAATCGATAAACAGGTGCATCCGGTCGAAGATATCACCTTGACTTATGGACGGGTTGAATTCAGTGCAATTTCGACGCCTACAAGAAGCAGTTGTACGACAAACAATTATATAACCCGGTACCACAGACAGTTCCAGTTAGTTGGAGTCAGTTGCAGTTCGAGTTCGAGTTGCAGTTCGAGGCAGAGAGAACCAGTTCCCAGCAGAGGGCTTGGGCCCTCAGGACCCCCGGTTGAGCAGCCCAGGATAATGAGAAAGAAATGCTGCTAAAGACAGAGGAACTTGGGGTCAATATGGTGCAGTCTGTTCCGTCTCCAACTCACCTCTCACACGCAACCTTTTCGAATAAAGTCTGAGCAGTATATTTTTCTAAAGAAGTGTGCTCGTTCGTCATTATTGTTGATTATGTTTCCGCATGTATATATATACGTATAGTTGTATCACGGCTATACAACAATTCGTGGATTAGTTAATTCCAAAGCAATCCTTTTAGATGGACAGCTGTGATACCATTTAATCCATTGCTTAGAGGATAAAAGAGTTTATCCTTTTACCTTGGTTATTTGTCCGAAATTGAACGGAGTTGATTGACAAGAGTTTGAACTTTCTCATTACGATGTCACAGTCCAGCACGTTACCCACGAGGACTCTACCCACATTATCCTCCGTTTTTGTTTCAAGTTTCGCTGTTCTTTTGTCCACTTTAGAAAGAACCTGTAATATCTTTCTAAAAATACTGACCACGTGTTCATGGCTCTTATAATGTTACTTCTACTCAGTCTCTGGTTCTTCTCGGATCAGCTTTTCTTCCTCTTTTTTGGTTTGTTTATTTCTTTTCTGAATTCCAGTCAGACTCAAATAGATCGAGATATTAATAAGATCCTCTTCATTCAGTATCTTGATAATTTCATTACTCCGTACTAAAATCTGTTTTGTTGTTTCTTGTTTTTCATTGATCGGCAACAATATTGCAGATTTCCTGAATCCTTAATTCCATTGCTATATTCTAGAAAAAACCTTTGAATGTTACATATGTGTTTGATATGTTGAAAGAGAAATAAAGAAAGAGGAAAAAGAGAGCTGCCCTTAGAGGATACCGTTGTATCACTCAGCGTTTTTTGATACACTAATTCATTGATTTTAAAGACATGTCCACTCCTCTGCGGTTATTTTATGTCTAGAGTTTAGGAAATTTCGTACATTATACGCTCATATTTATATTGTTGTTGGGTTGACTGATTAGTACCGAATCCTGCTAATTCAAATATATTTATATATGTTAAATGTACATATATGACTTATAAACGAAATAGATTGTTGGTAACATTATTTTAAACCAGCGAGAGCTCCTTTGTTTGCACACATTTATGTGGCTTCAAGTATTGCTATCTAAAACGAATAATTTCAAGTATTCTTATTTAACATAAATCATTTTTTATCACGTATTCCAACCTAATTTGATACTAATCATTTGTTTTGACCAGTCGGTGAGGGCTGTAAAATACACCGGCTGAACCTTTGCAGATGGGTAAGACTACTCCAACGATTGTCCTGTATATGACCGTAAAAAATCGAACGATGAGTTTCCAGTGATGCTTGACCTTTGGGGGATGCTGAGCACTACTTCTTTGCCATCGATCCCAGGTCCCAGGTCCCAGGCCCGGAGAAGTAGCACCGGATAGGGCCCTATCAATGGGTTAAATAGAACTAAACTGCATACTTATGCTAAACTGAATTGTTGGAATTAGAATTTTTTGACTGAAAGTGAAACTGAATAGTTTGAAATAGAAATGTTTTTACAATTGAACTGTGTACTTACATTTAAACTGCGTATTTATGCTAAGCTGAATTGTTTGAAATGGAACTGTTTTTGATATTGAAACTGTACTTACGCGAAACTGATTTGTTTAATATAGGACTGTTTTGACATTTAACAGTGTGTAAAAAATCTATACTTAAACTAAACTGCATCGGTTGAATTAGAACTCTTTGAATAAACTGAATAGCTTGAAGTGGAAATATTTTTTTACATTTACACTGTGTACTCAGGTTAAACTGAATTGTTTGAAATAGAACTGGTCAAGTCGGATGGGGCTGCAGAATATACCTGCTTCATCTCTGCAGAGAGGTAAGACTACCCCAACAAGCGTCCTTATATGACACTAAACAATCTTTTTTAGCTTCTTGAAAATGGATTGTGCATTAAATAACCTACAAAGGTTGATATGTCATAAGGCTCAAACAACAAACCAACCATCATTTTTTTTCGCATGCAGTTAAATGGTATCAAGCATCGCTCTGTAATACAAACAATTCAATTTTTCTTCAGTCATTTGTTTGCAAAATTTAAATGCTTTCTAGTATAGAAAATAAAGTGACACTATATACCGTCATTGCTCTATGTGAGACCATATGTGTGTGAGAGTATGTGCGTATGGGTATATGCGTGCGTATGGTTGACCATGGGTATGCATATGCGTATGTGTGTGTATGTGTGTCTCCAAAAATATATATTCGACCTTTTGTGTTTTCGCTTTGTTTCTTTCTTTGTGGAATCGTCCCGGATATGTTTTTCAATTTGCAAAGAAAGTAAAAACAATGACTGATCAGACGATCATGCGGCCAAAGATCTTTATACAGAGGAAGTGCATACCCCGATCGTATATTGACACAATGATTAGATATTTCTATTTGACCCGTACCGGCTCATTTGTCTGGTGGGTAGAGTGTTCGCCAATGGTCTGGGAGCCTGGGTTCAATCCCAGGTCGCGCCATACCAAAGAATTTTTTTAAAAATGGAACTTGATGCCCCCTTGCTAATACTCAGCAATATTAGGTACGTATCAAGAATAAAGTGGAAAGGAGTAGCGCCCTTCCCCTACACCCCGGTGTAATGGCTGTTGAAAGGGAAGCCTTTTAGTCACCCTCGACTCATTGATGGGTCTCCAACAGGTTTTTGGTTTGATTTTGTTTGGTTTTATGTCATATCAACTATTGTTGGTTATTTAATGCCAAATCCATTTTATTCATAAAAACAGTTCAACCAAACAATTCAGTTTAGCATAGGTGTACAGTTTAAATGTCAAAAACTGTTCCATTCCAAGCCATTCAGTTTAGTCAGGAAAGTTAAATGGTTCCAAGTATTGCTATTTATCGCTAACAATTCAATTAAACACCAGTCATTTATTTCCACACATGTAAAGGATTAAACAGTTCTATTTGAGACAATTCAATTTAGCATAAGTAAACTGTTTAGTTCTATTTGACACATTGGTAGGACCCTGTCAGATGTGACCATTCCAGGCTAGAGTGGACCAAGAACCGATGGCAATAAAAGGGTACACCCCATTCCCGAAAGCTCATGCATTACTGGAACCTCACCATCTGATTGTTTAGTGTCATATCAGGACAATCGTTGGCGTAGTATCACCTCTCTGCAGAGATGCAGTAGGTGTATTCTGCAGCCTCATCCGACTGGACCAAATCTAACAGTTACTACAATTCAAGGTCAGCGTTGATCTGGGAATATTGGCAATATAGTGATTCCCCACTTTCCTCAAGGCTCTAGGATTGGAGCCTCACTATCAGTTTCAGTTTAGTGTCATATCGTGGATACTTGTCGGTTGAGTGTAACCTCACTGAAGAGATGTAGTTGGCGTATTATACTGTCTCTGCCGACGGGGCAAGTTAAATTTTTTTAGTAATTTTTTTTAACACCGTTATATATCAAGTATTGCAATCTGATATAACTAATTTGAGAAACGATTTATTTGACCCATAAATGAGTTGCTTACATCTACTAAAACTTCGGTAGAGAGTGGACCTTGGAGTAATGTCAAGAAAGATATATTCCACTTTCCCTAGATACTCAGATCGGGAGCCTTAACACCAGATTCAGTCTAGAGTCATATCCAGGAAACCCTTATGTCTCTGAAGTGGGTACAGTCAGCATATTTTTAAGATCACTTGATAGAGCGAGTTACTGTTTGTAGTGTAGTGATAAAGAGATAAATGACAAACAATCATGAGTCAACAGAGAAAGAAAGATTATATTTATAAATATATAGACTAATAAATTTTACAGTCACTGAGTCAGTTCGATGAAAGTTGGTAGGCAACAGGAACACAGTTAGTTTTTCCCATAGATACCACGAGTTTGTTTTCTTGTCAAGGTAAAATTCAGGATCTCGATTTTCAAAGAGAATGAAAGTAAATATCAGAACTTTAGCTGTTATCTCTGATCCTTTTACTGTTACTCTTTCTGGGTCCAGTTATTACTATTCTTCCCCTTGATCCTCATTACATAGCCGGTTCTCATTACATAGCCGGATGATCTTCATATAACCAGTACCTGAACTCAATAATTTCACCAGAATATAACATCACAAAATGCATTAAGTACAATAATACTGATTTGTTTAAAGTTATCCCATAATTTCATCAAAAGGAAGGCTATAACTACTTATAAAGTTTAAGGTTGTACAGTAAGAAAAAGAAAGGGAATTATGGGATTCAGATGTAATGCGTGAAAGGTTCCATAAATAATCCTTCGTGGTATAATGGATACCGTCATAAAAAATGTTTACGGTGACAGGAATTCAAATCCTGGGCGTAGCTGCATATTTTTTCACATAGCGCTAATACCCTCGGCAAAGATACGAATTGAACTCTTCTTCCTCCGATATAATTCTCCCTTCAATCAAACTATCCTCCCTTCTACTATAGTTAAATAGAGGGCAGATCGGCTTTTTAAAATTTGGCATGGCAACTTTTCTATCAAGCCTGTCATACTCCGCTTATAAATTGACCATGTGTTGCATTCTGCTTGTGCGGAGAAGTTGAGTAAACATTCAAGTCGTTTGATATGTATGTCTGTGGGGTTGTTAGAAACGAGAAAAGGACATCACGTTTATGGCCACAGTCGAGACCGATTGTGTTATAAGAGCTTTCACTGTCGAGAGAAAAAAACTAGGAAATTACGGCTAACGAACACATGGACAGCTATTGATAGGCTATCGATCATATGGAAATCAGACCTGCTGTATCGATGCACTACTTGGATGCTAACTAAACGGCTGGGGAAGAAGCTAGACGGCAATTACACAAGAATGTTGCGAGCAATATTGAACAAGTCCTGGCGGCAACACCTCACAAGGCACCAACTATACGCCCACCAGTCTCCCATCATGAAAACTATCCAAGCTAGACGAACCAGACATGCAGGACGCTGCTGGAGAAGTAGAAACGAGATCATAAGTGGTGTACTCCTATGGACCCCACATATGGCTGGGCAAAAGCAGGGCGAACAGCTCGAACATACATACAGCAGCTATGTGAGGATACGAGATGTAGCCCTGAAGACCTGCCAGAGACGATGAACGATAGGGAGATGTGGCGAGAGAGGGTCAGGGATATCCGTGCTGGCGGTACGACATAATGATGATGATATGCTTCAGGAACGTTGCGACTTGTTGCCTTCTCGTTGGTCAAAAAGGACCACATCATCTGTTTCCACGACGCGTTGGTAGGGTGAACAGGCAGTCGGTGTCCTGAGTGGTTACATACCGTTGTATTTCTTTTTATCGTTACGAAAGATTCATCATTAATAACGAGATAAAACTTAGATAATAAAATGACTTAATCCGCGCTATTGCTACGTACAATCTTTTAATGATAATTTTATGATTATCCTCAACTGTGTAGTTCTTCTACAAGGTGGGCTTCGGCATTAAATAACCCTGAAAGGTTAATATGCTATTAAAGAAACCAAGCCAAATTAATACTGCTGGTTGTTTGTATTTACATAACTTTCCCGCTACGAGTGTATCATAGCACAAGGTCAAGTGGAGTGCCACTAATTTGAATGCCGATATATCCTTCGGCAAAAACGGTTACCATACCTAGGCTAAAGAGCCCAGTATGTCCATCTATTTTACCTGTTGATAGTTGTATAAATACCTTTCCGAAAGGGGTTAGCGCTCGAAAAAAAGATAGCAAATTTGAAAACTAGGCACTGGAGTCCCAACGGCAGTCAAAGATTAACTTTTTTTCTGTCAACTCCTGTGGACACTAAAGTCAAGTTACTCCTTTCTCTTTCCGTGGACAACATTAATATTATGTATAGGGAGATCAGCTTCATGGGCAACTCCTGGTTTGCCATACCACATTTGCCCAGACCTGTTCCTATTGCTAACGATGCATGACTAACAAACGTTCACAGGTCCCGTAAGCTGATGTGGTCAAGGACACGCTACAGTGTTAAGGTATCTTGGATATGTATAAATAGCCGAAGCCCATCCCTCTTCAAGTCTCCAACTGGTTTGGTAAAATATTTTCTTCTATACCGATTGATATAATAAGGTCATTTTACATTTAGCTGGTGAGAAATTGTTGGATTCGTTACTTTTCCAATGATATTAGCGATACGTAAATTGTAAACAGCTACGTCTACGATTTGAGCTCCGGTCGACTTCCTAAGACGATAACTGTTGGGAACGAGCGCCTACCAATAGCGCTGATTGCGATTGTGCAATAATAATTATTCTAATTATAGTAATTATTTTTAAGCATAAAACAATAATTATGATCATCAAACAAATTATCTTAATATCTTTAAGTCAGTGATAATTTCATCATTAGAGGTAGTATTTTAAAAAAAAGGGTTGCAGAATAATTAAAAAATATATTTTGAAAACAATTTACAAATTATACTTGTTTTTCCTGACGTATCTGCAGATCTAGCCTGAGGTAAATCAGCAATTTCTATTTTAGTCTAAATAATTCAAAAATAAGTTGCAACTATCAAAATAAAGCAACGCAAAATTAAATTTGTTCTTTGCATGGAATCGTTATTTTGACGAATCGATATCCCGGGTAATTTTTCATCCATTATTCTTTTTTTCAGCCGATGCAATTTTAAATAACGTCTACATCAATGTTCTCATTAAATGAATAGCAAATTTTCTGTCGTAATTTAAAATGAAACTCCCGTATAAAAATGTTATAAAATAGAAAAGTTCGAAGCAATTTTACAAGAGACAGAAACTCATAATTTTAGCCTCATAAATGACTAGAACATCGGAGAAAAAGGATATATATATATATATATATATATATATATATATATATATATATATATCACGCGCACACACACAAATATACACGTGAGCATGTATGTGTGTGTTTACCATACCGAAGCAAGATGCCATATAAGGTGATTTTTAAGTGAAGTACAGCTGGTTTTCGATTCAGAGCCTTTTTCTTCTCCAAGACTAGTTGCTTTATCAAGGCTTAAGATACTTTCATATGATTACAAGGTTTTTAGCATTTGAAAGCCAAAATGATGCAGTGCAGAATTTATAACACACTTTAAAATATGAAAAAGCTGTCGTTAGTTTAGTTTGCCAAACTGATGACTGATTATAGCTGAACGTCATTGTATATATTTTTCGTTTAGATAAGAATCTCTCTCTCTCTTTCTCTCTCACTCGCACACACATACACATACATAATAAAATATCATTCTCATATTCCGGAGCATTTTCAAATCATGGATTCGGAGTTAAGAACTAAAAGTTTCTGGAGATTAGAATCTAATTGTCTTTTAGGTTTCTTTGTTTAATGGCATATCAACCTTTGTAGGTTATTTAATGCCAAAGCCATTCTCCGAGAAGAACAGTTGTGGTACTATTTAACGGATAGCTGGGAGGATAAGGGGGTTCATACCTTTCCCAAGGGTATTTGCCCGAAAGTGAACGTAATAGCGCGACTGGAGTACGAACTCGCTTACTACGATTCCGCAGTCCATCGCTTTAACGATTACGCCACGAGGACACCCCTAATTACCTTTTAGTTTATATATTTATTATTAGCGCCCGTGGTGTAATGGCTACTGTCGTAGGAAATGATCACAGTAACCCGAGTTAAGTTAATAGACGATGTTGTTTATATTTTACGTATCGCTTCGGAAATATATGAATATTCTTCCCAGAGATATGGGAAAATAATAGGGCAGACTAGGCTTTTGAACCTTGGTAAGGCGATTTGTTTAAAAGGAGTAAAACTCTGATTTCAAACCTTTTAAACTCTTGAAATTCAAACCTATTAAGCGCTTAAAAAACTGACCTTGCGTCGGATCCTGTTCATTCGGAGGGGTTGGGTAAATATAAATATCATCATCATCATGTCGTGCCGCCAGCACGGATATCCCTGACCGTCTCACGCCACTTCTCCCTATTATTCATCCCCTCTGGCAGGTCTTCAGGGTTACATCCTGTGTCCTCACATAGCTGCTGTATGTATGTTCGAGCTGGTCGTCCTGCCTTTGCCCGTCTATATGTGGGGGCCCATAGGAGTACATCACTTATGAGCTCGTCCTTGCTTCTCCAGCAGTGTCCTGCGTGTCTGGTTCGTCTAACTTGTATAGTTTTCGTGATGGGAGGCAAGTGGCTGTATAGTTAGTGTCATAGTGAACAAGTCCTGGCGACAAATATATATATAAGTGTGTGTGTATATGTATGAGGGATTGAAATGAATAAGACAGAATATATGTGGAAAACGGTAAACAGTCAAAAGATGTATATTTGGTGTAGTTGATAATAAATTTGTCATTGTCTATTTTATTTATTTATTTATTGATTTTATTTTTGACAACGTGTTTTGATTTCAAAATTTGCGTTCATGCAAAATGCATTCATTGACTTTTCTTTAGCATGAAAATAACAATAAATTAAAAAATCATAATAGAAAATTGTTTCACGCAAGTCCAGAGTCTAAATGGCTAAATGTTTTACGATGACGAGTAACAGAGGGAAAATATATTCGAAATTGATTACTTGTATCGCCGTAGTCATCTTCCTGCAACAATAAATATTAAACCAGAGACACATTTACAAATCCTGTATATTTAATATGTATATATAAACAGGATTTGGCATCAGATAGCCTCCATGTGTTTATATATATTTTAATATGCCGTAAAACAACTAACCAATCGACGATATATATATATATATATATATATATATATATATATATATATATATATATATATATATATGCGTGCGTGCGTGCGTGCGTGTTTATTTACCTATCTGTTGGTGTGTATATATTCATACGTCTATGTACATTTAGCTCTCACTCTGTACTTATACGCGTGTCAATGTACCTGTGCCCACATCTCTGTATCTAATAACGCATTTGTTTTTATATGTCTGTTAATGCTTCCGTTTTACCGTCATCGTTTGATTTTGTGTCTGTCGGTGTCTATCAAGCCCTGCCTCCGAGATTTTATCTAGGTCATTGTTACTGTTTCTTTCATTCGGCTTTCGTGCTTAAGCACATTTCCCAGACAGTCAATAGACTCATTCCGAATTTCTCTATTATTCTGCAAACTTCCAGTGTCGCCTGGATGCACAAACTGGTGGTGGCGATGGTCATTATTCAATTTCTTCTCCGGTAAATACTCGGCAAAAACTAGACAGAGTTTCGTCCCCCAAAATGACGATCGGAAATCTAACACCGTTGAACAAGATAAAACCAGTCTGATGGGACTTCTTGATCAACAGTTAAAATGTTCAGAAAGACAAAAACAAAGTGATAATTATACAAGATTGTTAAAAAAAACGTCGCTTTTGAAAATTGTTACACTAATAAATTCAGTGACTTTTTTTTGTATTCATCTGCATGACTTTATGATAAGGAAGATGATAACCTTTTCAAAGGTTTTGGTCCGATAGTTACTTCATTAGCACATCCTTTAATCAATTTTGCATTTTGTGATTTTACAGTTCCATTTTCATTCAATAGTTCCCATCTAATCATAAAGCTTTAAAAAATGTTTTTCACCAACTTAACGATCTTTTGAATATAAAATGATTGAATTTTATTGATCTGAAATCATGACAGTTAAAATTATTTTTTCTGGATTCTAACAATTGAAAAATTCAAGATAAGAAGAAATACTACCATTACAACACAGGTAGTGAGTACCTCCCTCAGTCTTTGTCTTTGTTTTTCACTACCACGACATATATATATATATATATATATATATGTGTGTGTGTGTGTGTGTGTGTGTGTGTGTGTGTGTGTGTGCATATTTATAGATATATATAAATATATATGCATACACATGTACATATATACATATCTATATATGCACACATCAAGGCATAAAGACCATCGAATTCTTCTCTCTCTCTCTCTCTCTCTCTCTCTCTCTCTCTCATACACACACGCTAACTGACTCCCTCATAATCTGTCCCAATCGGTCAATATTCTTGGCAAGTCCTTGAGACGGTATCTAGTGTCCTTTTATTTGCTGGTCGGCCAACACTACTATGTCTGCTATACTGGAGAACGTGGCTTATGCGTTTCTCCTTACTTCATCAGCATATGTTGCTCGTCTTATTTGGTTGGGTTGTGAGATGGAGGTAAGTAGCTATACAACTACACTTTAGTGGGAGGCTGCTAACTGGAATAATTCTATTAGTTTATATATATATATATATATATATATATATATATATATATATCAACCTATTCGCACGCATAAGATGTGACACAAGGTCAATTTTAAGCGAAGTTTAACTGGTGTAAATTCAGAGAAGTTCTTTTCCTTGACTGATTCCCGAATCAAGGCTAAAATTTCATTCTGCCTTTCTATTTACCCACCTATGATGATGACAAAATAAATCTAAACCTTGGACTATTTTTCTTTGTATTATACACACTTTTATATATATATATATATGATACTTTTCTAAATCTATCCCCACCCAAAATCAAAAGATTCATACGAAGACTTGAACAGATAAACGATACACTATGCAGACACGAATTGTCTCCCTTATTTAACATCCGTCATTTGGTTGGTTTGTTTGGTGCTATATCAACCATTGTCGGTGATTCAATGCCAAATATTTTTTATACATATATTAAATATGATTTCTAAACACATTTTGTAGATAACATCTTTATACAAGGCTGACTTTTTGGAACACAGTTAAATGGTTTCACTTAATTTCAAACAATTCAGTTTAGCATAAACGCACAATATTTTTTTTGTTCACACACATATAAACGAACTGTTTGTTCGTTTATATGTGTGTGAACAAAAAAAATATTATTATTCTATTATTTAAAAATTCAATTTAACATAAATCAACAAAGTTAAATGGTTCCGAGGATTGTTATGTGTCCCAAACAATTTAATGAAACATCAGTCATTTGTTTACTCATAGTTAAATGTATGAACAGTTCTGCTTCAAATAATTCAGTTTATGCGTAACAAAAAAAAAATGGGAATAAGTTTTGTTTTTTTGTTAAATGGTTGGTCGGTTATTTGGGTTTTATGGTATATCATCCTTTATTTATTTAATACCAAATCCATTTTTATACAAATAAACAGTTCTATTTCAATCAATTCAGTTAAGCATAAGTACAGTTTAATTGTTAAAAACATTTCTATTTCAAGCAATTTAGTTTAGTGAAACAATACTTATTCAAGAAATTTAGTTTAGTATAAATGTAGATTTTTTTTCGCATAGTTAAGTGTCAAAACAGTTCTATTTCGAACAAATCGGTTTAGCGTAAGTATAGTTTCAATGTAAAAAAACAGTTCTATTTCAAGTGATTCTGCTTAGCATAAATACGCAGTTTGGTTTTATTTAACATATAAATAAGTTGGTTGGTTGTTTGAGTTTTATGGCATATCAAACTTTGTAGGTTACTTTATGCCAAATCATTCTTTATACAAATAATCATTTCTATTGCAAATCATTCAGTTTAGCATGAGTACAAAGTTTAAGTGTCAAAATATTCATATTTCAAGCTATTCAGTTTAGGTTGTTTTTTTTGGGGGGGGGGTTATGGCACATCAACCCTTGTAGGCTACTCAATGCCAATTCTTTTCACACAAACAATCAGTTCTACCTCAAACATCTCAGCCCAGCACGAGTACACAGTTCAAATGCCCAAAACATTTCCACTTCAAGTTACTGAGCCCATTCAAACAGCTCCAACTCAGCCAATTCAGCCCAGCACAAGTATAGACTTCGTTTACACAGAGTTAAATGTCAAAACAGTTCAATATTAAACAATTCAGTTTAGCGTAAGTACAGTTTCAATGTCAAAACAGTTCCATTTGAAACAATTCAGTTTACCATGAGGACGCAGCTTAGAGGTAAGTACACAGTTTCATTGTCAAAAACTTTTCGATTTCAAGCCACTCAGCCCAGCCAAACATTTCCAAGTCAAACAATTCAGTTTAGTATACGTATGCTGTTTAGTTCTATTTAACCTATTGATAGGGCCCTACCAGGTGCTACCATTCTGGGCCTGAGTGGACCTGGGAGAAATGGAAATAAATAAATTCCCCAAAGCCCTAACCTCACTGGAACCTCAGCATCAGATTGTTTAGGGTCATATAAGGACATTCGTTGGTGGGTCTTACCCCTCTATAGAGGTGCAGTCGGTGTATACTACAACCACAGCCGAGCAATACACATAACTAATGTCACAACGGTTTTATTTCAGATAATTCAGTTCAGCATAAGTACGCAGTTTACATGTCAAAACAGTTATATATTAAACAATTCAGTTAAGCAAAAAATACGCAGTTTAAATGCCGACAACAGTAAACTCAAGAAAGCACGGTTTAGTTCTATTTAACCCATAGATAGGACCCTTATCAGGTACTACCACTCTCGGCCAGAGAGGACCTGGGAGTAATGGCAATGAAGGGGTACTCCGCATTCACATAAGCTCCAGCATTACTTGAACCTCACCATCAGATTGTTTAGTGTCATATCCAGAACACACACACACACACACACACACACACACACACACACACACACATATATATATATATATATATATATATATATATATATATATATATATATATATATATAGTACTTTTCTAAATTCATTCCCAGCCAAAATCAAAAGACTCATACGAAGACTTGAACAGATAAACGATAGACTATGCACACACGAATTGTCTGTCCTATCTAATTAAACACATATATATATATATATATATATATATATATATATATATATATATATATATATATATATATATATATATATATAAATATATCCTTGTGTGTATCTGTGAAAGCAAACGAAAACCATAATTTGAAAAAAGCTTTTTCGAAGCCAAAATAGCAAATAAAATATTTTCATGAGTTTTACAAGTAATGATTTTTTTTCTATTAACAAACAGGAATTGCTCAATCCAGATTTTAAAAAGAGACCATGGTTTTTGCAAGGTTATTATTCTTCTAACTGTTAATTAATAAAGAATACTTCAAAACCTTCAAGAAATTAGCCGGTTCAAACATTTTAATGATAAATAATTTCATAAATCTCTTTAATAATATCCTTACTTTTAAGTATCGATGCAAAAATCTGTAGGGAGAAAAAAGTTCTAAAGAAATCTACAACTTTCATTCTAAATTTGTATTCACAAATTAACGATTTTACATGAATTGATTCGTACACCAGTTGAATTATTTATAATAATAATATCTTTTAATATATGTGTTAAATGGTAGGAAGTTAAATTACCTGCTCTTATAACCATTCATGATTTTATTTTATGGAATGTGTTGAGGTGGAATTGGCATGTGAATTTTTGGAGACAAAAATCAATCTCAATTATAAGTACAAAAGTTTGGAGTTTTCATGGTGAAACTTAATCCTTGGCATGTAATGGCATATCAACCTTCTTAGATTATTTGAATCCAAGTCCATTCTCTTAGAAGAACAGTAGTGGTACTATTTAACCCATAGCTGGGAGGATAAGTTGGCTTATACCTTTCCCAAGGTTATTTGTCCGAAAGTGAACGTAATAGCGCGACTGGAGCTCTAACTCGCTATCTACAATTCTGCTGTCCATCGCTCAAACCGTTACAGTACGAAGACTACCACTATATGTAATTTTTGGTGCTTCTAAAGTGGTATGGATTACTTTTTAGAATTCAATTTTTCCTTTGCATCAAGTGATGACAATCATATTTTCAAATAAGTGTGACTTGCATAAAGTATTTTATTTAAATGTATTACTACTAGATCGTTAAAATAATAAGCATCAATAATACTGCTTCTAGATAAAGAAAATATGAACGAAACCCTAGAAAAGCTCTTCTTTTAAGATGTCATTTTAAATGAAATTTTAATCAAAATAAAGCGGAGTATCTATGGTGTAGTGGCTTAAGTGCTGGACTGCAACATTGTAGGAGGTGAGTTCGAGCTTCAATTGCACTATCACGTTCTCTTACGGTCAAAAACCCTTAAGAAGGTAGGAACCCTCTTACCCCCACCTATCTATGTATTAAATAGAAACACTGCTATTCTTCTGCCGGGATGACTTTGGCATTAAATAGTGCACGAACGATAATATGCTAAAAAAAACAACTCGTTTTTAATTGAGTTTTGTGGCATATCAACCATTGTTGGTTATGTAATGATAAATACTGCTTATACATGTATAATGAATATATATATATATATATATATATATATATATATATATATATATATATATATATATGTGTGTGTGTGTGTGTGTATTGTAAAGAACATTCTTAAATAAAACTCGAGCTTTTTTTTGTCCCCGGTTAAATTGTTTCAAGTATTACTATATAACAGTTACAATTTACCATTAGTTATTATGTTTGCACAAAGCTTATTCTATTGGAACCATATGTAGGACCCTATAAGATGCAACCACTCCGGGTCTAAATGGACCTGGGAACAGTGCCAATGAAGGTGTTCTCACATTACTTAAATCTCCAAACTTGAGAGCCTCACAATCTGAGGGTTTACTACCTAATCAGGGACAGTGTTTGGTGGGGGTAACCCCCTGCAGAAATGTAGTAGGCGTATTCTACAATACCAACTACGTGGACTGACCAAACCAGTGAAAATATACGTTTAAAAACTGACTTCAATGTTCATTATACGCGATATAGAATAAGGTTCTGAATACAGAATTTGTATTTCAATTAAGTGCAAATAAATAAATAAATGAATACTATAATATTAACATGCTGGTGCATTTAGCTTAACAGTTATCGGCAGAGGGAATGTAATCGGTGATCTAAGTTCAAATCCTGGACCAGACTGATGCGTTCCACTTTGTGCTAACACCCTTGGGAAATGGGGTTAAATAGGACCGACTGGGTCCGTCAACTCTGGTTAGACAACCAGTCTAGGTGAATAAAAACTTTGAATTCAAATTTGCTTTCATCATCATCATCATGTCACGCCGCCAGCACAGATCTTCCTGACCCTCTATCACCACCCTTGTCTATCGTTCATCGATTCCGGTAGGTCTTCAAGACTACATCCTGTATCGGCACAGAGCTGTTTGTATATAGGTTTTAGCTGATCGTTCTGCCTTTGCTCCTCCATGTGAGGGGGCCCTTAGGATTACCTCAATTATGAGCTTGTCCCTACTTCTCCAGCAGTGTCCTGCATGTCTGGTTCGTTTTCGTGATGGATGGTAAGTGGCCGTGCAGCTGCTGCTTTGTGGGCTGCTGCCTCCAGGACTTGTTCAATATTGCTCGCAGTATTCTTGTGTAGTTGCCGTCAAGTTTTTTCTCCATACGTTTAGTTGGCGTCTATCCAGTGCATCTATACAGCAGTATCGACACGACCGCTGCTCGGAAAACTATTTCATTTTATTTTATTGGTCAGGTCTGACTTCCATATGACCGATAGCCTATCAATATCTGTCTATGTCTTTTCTAGTTGCGTGTTGATGTCTTTCTCGGTTGATGAGACTCTGCTTCCTTGGTAAGTGAACTTGTTTACTTGTTTCAGAGAACTACTGTTTTGTGTGGTAATTATCTGCTTAAAATCTGACCTTGTTATATATCCTGCCTTGATAAAGGTTTTCTGTAACTACGTAAATGAAAATTGACGATAGAATAAGAATATATTTTTGAAAAATGAGGCCTTGATAGTATGTGACTTGAATGAATACTTTATTCTGATATTGATTAATTCAGGCACTGTTGAAGCCTTGGTCTAATTTAAAAGAAACGTAAACTATATTTTCCCCGCTATGTATAATTTTACTACACAGTACAACAATCCAATACTGATTCTAATTTCCTGCAAATTATATCTCCCCAATGATGACATTATATGGGGTAATCTGTAATCACATTCAATCGTTTATTCGAAATCGATTTCATCCGACCTCGTGGTAATCTGGAAGCAATGTTAAATTACTGTAAGATAAGAAAACGTAGAAGTAAGCCTAGATTTTCTTCAGCAACAACTAAAAGAAAAACATATTTACTGTAAACAATCAACCAAGGTATACCAGACATCAAAACATTTTTTTAGGTAGTCTACTCAAATATATTCTCCTGATTATGTCCCACAAGAAAACAAACCAGAACCTGTCGATGCAGAATATGTTTAACTAGCAAGGCATTCTCTTTGAACGTATTCTTCCAATGATTTCAATTTATCATAATGGCAATTGTTTAAAACATACCTCAGCACAATTTCCAAATATAAGAGAAGAAAAAACGAAACTTCTAATAATATTAGATATAAAGAGTTGTTATTGCCCGACATTCAGATGGAAAACTTTTCTTATGAAAAAGTAGAATAATCGTAAAAAATATCTCAAAAGTGTGACGTCGAGATGATGGTCTGAAGAATATCGAATTCCTGATGGGAATATAATAATATAGCTGATTGTCTGACGAGCAGAAAATCGATTCCACATAAGAACTATTTCTATTATATCAGAAACCTTGCGTATTCAGGAAAGGTGGTCCCCTTGGGTCAGTGGCTAACCTACTTGATTTTGATATGATAGAAAGCAAGTTCGAAATCCATTTGTGCAACTAGATTCACTTTTGGATTAACACCTTTACCAAATGTATGAACTGCCTAATCTACCCAGCTATGGGTTGAATAGAACCCCTACTGTTCTTCTATAAGGATGGCATTCGCATTAATTAACCAACGAAGATTGGTGTTCCATTAAAGAAAGAAACTTACTCAAGCGTATTCTTTTAGTTATATGAAGACAGGAGCTAAGACAAAGAACATGCGTTCAGGGATATTGAACTGTAAATATTCTAATTCGACGTGGAGCTCCAAAAATAACTTATCCTTTCAAGTGATAAATATGGTTTACGCATTATAGTTACAGAGAGTGTGTGGATAAGCATTTCCACGCTTTTCTTTTAGAGTCAGGTTGGAAATTTAGACATTAGCTTCGAGCAAATTTAAAATTTAAATTCAATAATCAGATTTACAAAGAAAATAAATGTTAAGATTCTTTTACATAGGTCACAAAAAAAGAGAAACGTGTGTCCAAATTAGTTATCACCAGAGAAAAGGGAATCGACTTACTACGTTCAAATTCAGAATGAGGCTGTTTGAATTTCACTTCATTCTGCTTCCCTTGGGAAATACATAAATAATTTTCAATCTAACTGCTACAGGTAAATAGTAGGGCAGATTGGGATCCTTAGTTTAGTAGTTTGAAAGTTCTAACTTGTTGTGACTAGTAAGCAATTGAATTGTTTTGGTTCTCGTGAAATATGATCACGGTCTCTCATGACCAAAAGGAAAATTAACACCGATTCGTCCTCTAAATAGGACCTAAATATACACACATTTTATGTCATTCTGTTCAAAGATTAAAACCTCATTTTTATTTATAAGTATTAATATGATTTTTCAAAAGATTTGAATTGACTGCATTCATTTTACAATGTTTACAATACCAGTTAAAGCTATATAAGGGAAATGGTATCACCAGAAGAATGAAAGTGCATCCATTTTATCCTGAACATAAAGATCTAACAAAAAGGATTTCGTAACAAAAGGATAATTTTCCATCACCAGTGAACCTGCCCCGACTTTGTGACCGACAACAAAGAATCAATCTCAGTAAATCTCACGGTAGGTTTAACAAACGGTCACACACTAGCGTTGGGGGTTTTTGAAGAGAGCCAGGCAGTTAATCAGCTGCTGATTGAGCGACAAGTAACAAATAAAATTTGGGAGCAAGGAAACCGCCAACCACCGTTATAGGCCTAGGCTTCTGTTTTTCAAACAACTGTTCTTTCTCTTATTGGCTCAAGTATAACACTTCACGTTTTTCTACTTTTGAGAACGGGAAACAGTGAGGTTGCAATATTGATAATAAATTAAATGGTATTTTTCTGAGACCATTTATCCGTTTTTGGTTTTGTTTTATTTTGATTTCCTTTTTTATCATATCCTGACATTATCACGTGGTCATCTCTTCATCCAGTGTTTTGTCAAGATATCTGGAACACCACTATTTTTGTTTTCACATACCTTTAATGTAAAGATTGTACGCTCAAAACAATTATATTTTACTTTTTATTTCATATATTAGACACGGCATTGACATTCGGGTAATTTTTAGTCATTATTTTAAACGAGGCACGGACGAATTTGTATAAATGTGGGGAATTAAATAACTTCAGATAATACCCAACACTGATTTATGCATTCTAACGGTGTTGTTTACACTCTTGAAATAAAGTCTAAATTAAGAAAGTCAACAGTTTTCTATTATAATACTTTCAGAATAGGTTAGAGGTGAACCTAAACTAAAACACTCAAAAAATACGGGAGGATTGAAATTATTACACCGTTTGTGATGAACTGGTTGTTTCAAAAAGAATAAATAATTTCATAATCTAATTGCATGAGCAATTTTGGTTCAAATCATCTTAAATTTTAACAGTGTAGAAATAAAAAAAATTCTCTGTA
Organism: Sepioteuthis lessoniana; assembly: GCA_963585895.1. NCBI lineage: Eukaryota > Metazoa > Mollusca > Cephalopoda > Myopsida > Loliginidae > Sepioteuthis > Sepioteuthis lessoniana. Next base: position 92,632,537 of record OY757911.1, on the reverse strand, counting down.
TAATGTTTAAACACCTTTCTTTTCCTGTGAATGACATTTCTATACCTGGAAAACATTAGATATGGAATTAGGAGAGGTTTCTACGCATACTGTTAAAATATGAACTAATTTGAAGAAGAAATAGTTAAGTTATTCGATTAGGAAGTCATATTATTTTCTTAAACACCCTCTATTATAACAGCTACAAATATCAAGATATAATGCCAAGAGGCATATATCAACATTAAAATATAGAAAATGTCTGGTATGGTTTGCTATAAGATCTGAGTTGATAAGACAATTGTTCTATAATATGATGAAGGAATAAACCATAACAATTAATTATAAAAATATAACTCACGCTTTATTACTTCTTAGTGTCGAAACTGTAGTTGTGTGAGTGAGACAGGAAGACGGCGGTGCACGGTGGACTGCTATACTGACCCATATTTTCTTAGACATTTTGTGCTATATTCATACTCAGCGCCCCACTCAGCACTTCTTCTGCTTCACGGCAGTGGGGAGTGGTGTATCCCCAGGATGATCGCTTGCGCTCTCCAGATCTCTTGACTGCCCGACCTAATATCAAAGACTGACCGTTACTACTATGGGCATCTGCATATATCATTTCACAAAGTAGAACTTTCCAGTTGTCTACCACGTAACCTGCTTCCGGATATCAACCCACGTCATCTGCTTACACCCACGATTTACTGTATTCTTATTTACACATCTGGAACATGACGGACTTGTAAAAGGTCAATATGCAGCGCAATTAAAATATTGTTAAAGCGCTTAACAGTATTTTATTCTTTTTTTATTGTATAACAGTGTCTGCTATAAAGCATTTTACTTTGGTTTGATTTCTTTTTTGATTGCATATCAACGTTTTGGGGTTGTTTACTCCCAAAGCCATCGATTCTCAATGGATGATCTATTCATATGGTCTTTTGCCGCATCTAAGCCCAAAGCTTGGTTAATCACTACTCCCAAAGCCCACATTTTTAGGACAGTAGATGCACTATTTATATCATAAACTGGAAATAAATGAAATCATACTTTTCTCAGAAAGTAAACGGAATAGTTGGACTAGGGTTTGAACTTGCTTACTACAATGTTGCTATCCTGCACGTTAGCCAAAACTGCACGGACATTACCTGCAAACATTATTCTATAAATAAAGACTAAATTTTATCAAACACATTATCATATTTAGTTAAGTTGGCGACCGAAGTCGAGGGCAACCAGAAGGCTCCCTTTTCAATAGCTACAACAACGAGGTGTAGGGGAGGGCGCTACACCTTTCCCTAGATTGCTCCACTTTACCCTTGATACGTACCTTACACTGCTGAGTGTTATACAAGGAGGTATCAAGGACCATTTTTAAAGTCTTTGGTATGACGCGACCTGGGATTGAACCCAGGTCTTCGGGACCATTGGCGAACACTCTACCGACTAGGCCCATGAGCCGGTCTTATCATATTTAACAGACCTTTATTCCAATAATGATTTTATGTATTCATAAAAAAAAACTATTACTTGCTGAATTAATAACTTCAAAACACACACCACACACACACACACCACACACACACACACACATATATATATATATATACCTCTGTGTATGCCTCTATGTCTGTGTCTGTGTGTCTCTGTGTATCTGTCTGTCTGTGTGCTTTTCTACTATTATCAAGAATATCCAGCAGGGATTTTTATTACAGATTATATGATTGATGATACAATAATATAACGACTGATGTTCAAGCAAACTGTGGGTAGTATTCTAAATTGTATTTCAGAAACATAAGTGGAAGAAAAAATATCTGGCGGTACTTCACAAAATTATTTAAAGGGAGCTAAGACCGGCGAATTGTACCAGGAAATAGAGATCAAATGTAGACGTGAATCATTGCTTATTACAATGCTTTAAAACTCCAGACGGAGAAGAATCCCGTCGCTAGCACCTGAAAACAGCAACAACTGAAGAAGATCTACAATATTCGAAAGCAGCTAATATGAAAATTTATATACAGTATCACCAATAAATATATATATAATATCACCCATAAATGATTACTTCCCAACAACATTTTCCAATATAAAGTTAATTTTATTCTAAACCAAAGATAACAAAATTTTATTATTTCTAGCGGAAAGAATATTATTTAATAATATCTATCATATAAAAAAAAGTACGCTTCATCTAAAGTGCCTATCTAATCAATATATATTTATAAACTTGATATTTTCGTGATTACAATGTTTCAGTGCCGTAACATTAGGTAATGAATATATATACAATGTTTCAGGGCTGTAACATTAGGTAATGAATATACATACATATATATATTCATCCACAGACAGATCTGTTTCGTTCTATCAGAACTCATCATATATATACATATATATATATATATATATATATATATATATATATATATATATATATATATATATATATATGTATACATATATATGTATATATATATATGTATATATATTTACATATATATATATATATATATATGGGGGTTGAGCTCTCTGGCGAAGGAATTGTCGGCCACTGTTAGCGTAATGCAAGGCTCTTCGAAAGAATTGAGCTCTCTGGTAGCCAGTAGGGTATGAAAAAATGTAAACAAAGGCTGCTGTTGCTAAATATAAAATACCTTAAAACGTAGGCCGCTTGTGGCCGTGTGGTCTGAAGCCTTAGTCTATCGTAAAGTTGGACGGGTTTCGATTCCGGCTTCGAGCGTCCTGCGTGTCGAGCCACACTGAAGAGTTCTGATAGAACGAAACAGTCTGTCTATGGATGACTATATATATATATATATATATATATATATATATATATATATATATATATATATATTTGAATTTTCAATGAGAGAGTTTATCTGCTTTAAAGAATCGAAAAGAACAGTGGGAATGTCCCCGAAGTGTAATGGTTAAAACTTCGGACAGCAGAATCTTGGTACGCGAGATCGAACTCCAACTGCGGTATTACCTTCACTTACTGCTAAAAAGATTTGGGAACGGTGTGAATTCCCGTTAACCTCCCATCTCTGGGTAAAATAGTACCACTACTGTCCTGCTGAAAAGATGAATTTGCATTAAATAACCCGAGAAGGTTTATATGCTATTAAATTACAAACGAACTGAAAAGTGAAATTCACATAGGTGAATGTCGTTCTCGTGAAATTTTATATAAGAAAAAATACTTTTTTTATGTATCTACTTTCCCCTTTTTATCCTATGTACACACACAGACATACATACATACGTTGATATATATATATATATATATATATATATATATATATATATATATATATATATGTATATATATATATATTCTAGAATATCATTATATCAGTTTAAACAATTAAATTAAATCGTCTGAATTTTAGATTGTAAAATATTAAAGTAATGAAAGTGATAGAGCAATCAATATTTTTTTAACTGAAAATGCAAATGCTTATTTTCAGTTTTATAAAGGAAGCAATCAAACTTGGATGAACGGACTGTTAGCTACGTTTACATGTATGTGGAATACTCTCTCTCTCTCTCTCTCTCTCTCTCTCTCTCTCCATATATATATATATAGTCATCAAAAATATCTCAATCCGGGATTGGAAGCATAAAGAGAACGTATTTTCATGCCTAACTTTATTAACAACTCCGATCTCTTGTTCATGAAAATCTAATTATTTTTAATTTCTCTTCTAAGTAGGATTGACAAAATTTTCATTTTTCATATAAAAAAGCATACGCTTTCATTAGCAACTTCCACTTGACTTCATATGCAATACCATTTGTATCTTTATATGCAAAATTTTTTTTAAAAAATCAGACTTAGTATTAAAAGAAAAGTAGAAAAAATGCTCATCAATCTAATTGATATACACTTTCCGAGAACGAGTAAGCTGTAGAAAATACCTATTAGAAATACAGTTTTAAAAAAATTAATTACACTAGACTAGACTGCATGCGCCTGATTATGCAAAAGCAGAATCATAAAATGAAAATATATCGTGGTTCTTATTATGACCATCTCTGAAATTGCAGATGTTTCGGAGTAAATGTCTTTTAGACTGCAAATATATAATTAAAATGTTATTTATTAAGTAACTGGAAAAGCTTAATCAGATCAAATACGTTATGCATTAATACCACAAAGACAATTTAGAAGCATTGATTCTATAACGATAAAACGTCCTTTAAAAATAGGCGTAACGCAAACACCACAGCGATGTCCAACTACCCTATATACCTACAGTAAATTAGAGGGTGTATGTTATCTCATAAAAACATTACTGAAATAGTGTAAAATCGGGAGTAGCAGTATAAATTTGTTCTAACAAATTATATATATATATATATATATATATATATATATATATATCCGAGCTTGAAGTGTCCTTCGTGTCTAGGAACACTGAAGAGTTGTGATACGGCAAAAGAGTAAGTGGATGACAATATATATATATATATATATATATATATATATATATATATATGCAAGATAGATAAATAGATTGATTGATTATGGAACATATAAATTCCATACAATATTTCCAAAAAGTCACATGACGTAATTTTCAAAAACAAACAAACGCTGATTTATTGGTTAAACGCCCATCTCTTTCCCGATATATAAAATTTCCCTAGGTTTCTGTGTAATTTTTTAAATTTCTGTGTAATTTTTTAAACTTCCACCGTTGGTTTCACATCACTAATATCATCTCCCCCAGTTCTGATAATGGTTCATTAGAACCGAAACGCTATATTGTCGACTCTGTTTCTCAATAAATCCCACTTTCAGCATGGATTACATTGTTATCATTTTTTTTCTCTCTAGATAGATAAACAGATTTGAATTATGGAAACTATTAGTCCGTTAAGTTTCAAGTGTTTTACAATTTTTAGGCTGGAGTGTGATGTAACATAGCCATAGGTGAATATGGGAAACGTACAGAGAATGTTCATAACATATATACATAGAACATAGGAATTCCGAAACACGAAAAACACGTAACGACTTCTTAGTTCAGGTACGAAAAAATTTATTACCTTTGAGTTAAAGGTTTCGACATAAGGAAGAGAGATGCCCAATCTTTCAATGATGACTTTTCCATCCTCCCCCCACATCACGTGCGGCACCCGCCACAAGGCCACTGTGAGCGAAAGCCACCCTTCTTCTTCGGACCGCAAGACGCAACTCACTGACTTTCTCAAAATCTCCCAAAATCCTCCGTGCTCGCTTCCGGCGCACGACGTCATTCACATCCCTCCGGTCACAATTTTCTATCAGGGATTTTTATTTTGACATCTCTGAATGACACATCCTCCACGCACGCGCGTGAACACCTGCATTCATGTTGCACCTAACTAACCCATGCGCTAAGTGAAAGGTTCTCAGCCTAACTAAACCGAAAGGCAAGATATATAAAACGAAATCCCTCGTCATTATATTACAGTGATGGAAGATACAAGTCACGTGTAAAAGTAGTTACATTATAAATTGATTTGGGAGTTGAGATTGTGATCGTACCATCCTTTTATTTTTCTAATTCAGTTCTGTGACTCCGACGTCTATTTTTTTCATCATACTTGTTATCTTTTTCCTTGGTGATGGCTTTGTACAGTGCTATTTAAAGAATTACTATTCAAGGCGCATTTAGCTTTTTCCCTTCTGTTGCATCTATCATTCTGACTGTCATTGTTTTCATTTCATGTTTTAGAATTATGGACTATAATCGATTTAATGCCCAGCCAAGAATAACTCATTTCAAGATTATTTTGGTTCCAAGAGTTTATTCAGGGTAAAATTGTTTCTTTTTTATAATTGGAAAAATATTTTCCAAATATTTGTTTTGACTGTTCTGCTTTAAACTATATAATGTTTCTTTTTCTCGTTCTTTTGTAATTATTATTGTTACTTTATTAATGATCAGTATGGTGTATATTCTATATTTCATGAGGGCAGTTTCATAATCTGTTTCTGCTTTGTTAAAAATATCAATATTTCTTGAATTAGTAGCTTGCCTAAGTAGTGTTGATTTGGTTGATGATCCAATATGATATCGGTGGGTTATTCAGTTCTCTGTTAGGTTACCACATGTTTTTGTTTAAATCGATTTGCTTTGGTTTAGTTTTTAATAGCATATAAACCTCCTTGTGTTATTTAAAACTCAATCCATCCTTCTAGAAGAACAGTAGTGATATTATTTAACACATAGCTGGAAGGATAAGCGGGGTTCATACCTTTTCCAAGGGTATTTTTGTGTACTAACGCAACTGGAGTTCGAACTCGCTTTCTACGATTCTGCAGTCCAGCACTTTAACCACGAGGACTCTTCCACCTAGTCGAGTCGAATGCAACGTCTTGAAAATTAACAGATTTTAACTTAAACGTTTCATCCATATTCAAGTGATGGATTTTATAAATTTGAATCAATTTTTTTCCTTTCACAATCCCCTTTTAAGCGATAAAAACCAAGAGTTTCTTTATTGCATTCGTAGACCATTTTTCATATTAAGAATATAGTTACGATTTCTAAGGTTCAGCGCCTCAAAAACTGAAATAACATTGAATAAATCATTCGTATTTCTCTTAGATAAAAGTGAGTTTGGGTAAAACAGAAAAGACTTTTGATAACGTTTTATTATTTTTATTTTTCCTAATCAATATTAATAAACTATTGAAATAAGTTTAAACTGGATCAACAGTGATTAAGAAATTTTTTTAAAGCCAAACTGAATAAATACACATTTTATTTTATTTTGTATTCATAGAACCATGTTATAGAATTTTGTTCTTTTTTGTATTTTTCTATTAGTTCACATTTATAGTACAGCTCAGGGTTCGAATTCTTTAGAAAAGATAATTTTGAAAATTTGTCCTTTTTGGCTTTTGGTTGGGTTTAGGAGTCTCCATTCTGGGTTATTTTAGAAATCCTTCTGATGGTCGTAGATTAGAGTGAAAATTATTTTTTTATAATTATTCTATTCATACCGTTGTCTTTATTCAATTTTTGCCCCCGTTGTAACTAACTTTCATACTTAATTTTGGCAATTATAAGGTACTTTTTTGTGTAATTCCGTTACTGATTAATTTATTTGATTTTCAAATTCAGGTCAGTGACACAGACGAATATTTTTTCATTATTATTGTTATTGTCGTTCTTGATGTTGGCTTTGTATATGACATTATTGATTAAGCTATTGCTATGCAAGGGGCATCTAGTTCTATACTTGTAATTGCACCTGTCATTCGGAGTGTCATCATTCTTATTTACAATTTTAAAACTATGGTTGTTGATAGCTTTTGATATTATTCCTGCAAAAATAACTCATGTTAAAGTTACTTTATTTATAGATTGTACAACAACAATCTCAGCTTCAATAATAGAAAATATTCCAACTGAAATACATTACCCAAACGTGTATGACAATTAAAAGACGTAATACGAAATAAACCACTCATAATAAAAAGGAATTTTCGGAAAAACGTCCACGCTTATGATTACAGATTCTATGTGAAAGAAGAATTAAGCGTCCAAGAGCATGCTGAAAACAATATGCTAAAACGAAAAAGTAAAATAATATCCAAGCGTTGACATATCAACAAATTTCATATGTGTCATCTATCACGTGAACCTGATTAATCTCAAAATTCGTTTCTTAATTTTTGACTAACCGAAAAAGATTTAATTCATGTTTCAATTTTCCGTATTCTACGCCGCGCCGAACGTCGTTTTTAATCTTCCAAATTCTCGATATATCGCAAATAATTATAAAATGCTAATTAGGATCCACTCTCTCTCATGTAAATATCATAAATATCAACATAAATGGCACTTGTAAATGGAACAAATTGAATCGTGTGACTGATAATATATATATATATATAATTTTAAATAATATTTTTCCCCGTGAGAATTTTTCACATCAGAGTTAGCTGTTATTGTTTTCCACTGGAACTTGGGTGACAGGTAGTCTCCTCAAGTCTCCAGGACTCTTCTCAGTATTTTCGCCGATGTCAACAATGCTGTAGTTTCGATAGTTCCCACCCGTCCCATTATTTTCAAATCCTCCAGACTTTCTCCCCATCCCTTGGAGACTGTTCTAAGAGCACCATTTACAATTGGTATAATCGTCACTTTCGTGTTTCACAATTTTTTAAATTCCCTCGCTAGATCCAAGCACTTACCTTTCCTTTTGCATTGTTATTATTATTATTATTATTATTGGAGTCTCCGGGTGATGTAGACGTATGTAGGCCTAAAATAATAGTTAAAGATAACCACTTGACGACCTTCCCAGGAGATTTGTTTATAGTGATGAAGTTTTATCTAGAACCACCCACACTTCTTAGATAAGCTGATAACAGAAGTATTATCTACCAATGAGCCACAAATTTTCTGGAAGAATAGTCCTCTGGTTTGTATTCAGACTTTTCATTCTGCTTGACTGGTCACCCAACGAAAGCTAGAGAAACCGATTTAGCCATGTTTTCCTCCAAGCTGTTATATATATATATATATATATATATATATATATATATAAATATATATGTGTGTGTGTGTGTGTGTGTGTGTGTGTTTAGTTGGACAGCAGTCTTTCATTTAAGCATGTTTGATTAAAGGATAAAGACACATTTTGTCCATATAATTTTATTAAGATCCTGTCATGGTTCCTAATAAGTGTCTTGGTTTCAAGTTGGAATTATCTTTATTATTTAATCAAAAATGCATATATATATATATATATATATATATATATATATATATATATATATATATATATATAGTGGGGTATGTGTGTGCTTAAATTGATGCGGAAATCTGAAAGCATGAGGGAAAAAGATAGACAGTATGTAAAATTAGAGTGACATTCTAATTTAATAATAGGGATAGTTACTTGGGATTGAATTTATTATTATCATATATATATATACATACACACACACACACACACACACACACACACACACATATATATATATATATATATACACACATATATATATATATATATATATATATATATATATGCGAATAAAGAACGAAATATTACAACTAAACCGTTGTAAGTGTTCAATTTATTCGCTTTTCTTTTTCTTTTTATCATCTTTTCAGATTCATCTATCTCTCTCTCTCTCTCTCTCTATATATATATATATATATATATATATATATATATATATATATATATACTTCTAATTCTAGATAGCTCAAAATTCTTTTATTTGTTAGGGAGAGTATTTAATCTCCGAATAAGTAATAAGAGTGATAATTTCCTTGGGGTGTAATATTTAGGGACATTCATCCCTGCTTCAAAGCAATTAAAGAAAATATTGAAAAAACTGCAGCGTATCTACTGTCGGAAAAAATGGACCGTAATTAGATTCCTTTTTATGAAAACCACTACTTCAAAATAAAAAGAAGAAAAGTTTGCTTCAATGAATATTGATATATGTTTTGTTCGTTAATCAAGATCTAATTATTTCAAATATTTTTCGAACAATTTAACTCTTTCTGTCTAAGCTCGATGTTCTTAGCAGAACGTTTCGACTGAGGAGAGGTCCAGGGACGTTGTAAGGTTTATATTCCAAATAACAAATCACCAAATGTTCCAAAAGGAAAATAGATTCAATTTTTTTCTTGGGATATTCTTCCCCTGGCAAAAATTATGGAATTAGTACTCTAATAAGATATCAACCCTGTTTTTCTTTTTAAAGTTAGCAGTAAGTAAACTAATAACTGATGAGACGCAAAATAGTTTTAATTTAGTAGCTGAAAATTCTGGTTTTATAAAATAAACATCAAGCAATCTATTTTAGATTATTTAAATTAAAACTATTTCGTTAAAGTTGGTACCAAATCATTAACAAATATTTCATTAAATTAGTAAAACCTATGCCGCAAAAAATGAAGACTGTTAAAAAAGTCTTTGAGGGACCATTAAATATTAATTCAATATTTTTTCAGTGATTTCTATGATCGTGCTAACGAATGAGTAATGTTGAATAGAATTTTTTGTGATGATTAGCAATGCTTGAAAATATTTAACTGTGTGCCTAAATTGAATTGTTAGTTTTACATACCCATATTTTAAACTAATTAACTGTGTGCAAATAAAAATATTTATATCATCAATATTTGAAAGCATTTAAACGCGTGTGAATAATAGATAAATGCTAAATAGAACCATTCGTATTAGAATATTTGGAACCATTCAACTGTGTGCAAGAAGGAGCAATATTGTGTGCAAATAGATTAGCTCTGACTCATTTTAAAATATGGCTACTTGAAAAGTATTGACTAACAAATCACTTGTATAACCATTAAACTGAGTGCAAACAAATGAGCTCTGGCTCGTTTCCTCAACATTGACTTTTTCAATATTTTTTCTTCTAAATTACTAGCAAAAATTGTATTTTTATGATAATCTCCTCTTAGGAGATCTCACTTAAATTTGTTCTATATTCTGTTTGGTAAACCGTTTTTAATTTCGAAACAACCATATATATATATATATATATATAGGGGGATTGATGTGTGGGGGTGGGAGTTAGATGAAGAATGATGATCAAAAGTAATAAGAAAAATAGAAATATTTCTGCTTGGTGTGTTCTCAACAAGTATCAACATTAAGTAATCGTCAAGACAAGTGGTTGTGTAGAGATAACCTTTTTAGAAAGTATTCAAAATAGCTTTTAAAAGACTCGATATACTATAGAAAAGTGAGGAAAATTGCGGTGATGAACTAGTATATGACTGAATAAAAATTATTTTCTAGTATCCATGTGTCTTCAAATCAACTTTATATGATCTATGTTATCATAGACACTTGGCATTGAACTCTCTATGTGGAAGATATGGTCAAACATTTCTATACTTCACAATACAATTTAATATAGTTCATTATTTGCACACAGTTTGTTTGCGTTTTTCTCGATTTTTCTACGAAGGTTAACTTTGCATTTCTATGAAAATTGCCACCGTTTGAGCGGAAATATTATTCTACTAGTATCAGCTTTTTTTTGTAATAAATAGATTTCTTTCTGTGTCTATAGTTGCCTAATTTAAAGTAAAATGGCCATTTGACTTTACAGTGTATTGTTTTTATCAACATGCACCTCTACATTCCTGTGTGTTTATGCGCATACTTATTTGATCACTTCCATTTGAGTCCAAATTTACCATTTCTTCTTTCTTTATGTTCAACTTTGCTGGACACTTAAATGAGATTAAAAATCGATTGAAAGGAACAAATATCAGGAGAATTTGTTACCTTGACCTTTGAACAAAAGAGCATTTTCTTATTTAAGCGTCTTGAGATTGTTATCTGGTCAGTAAATTTTGACCTGACATAATCGATTTGCCGTTTATTTTTAAATTTCATTTCGGCAGCAGGGTCTTTGACATTGCTGAGAAAGTGTTAATGCATGAAATATAGGGTCCGAGAGCAATTCTATTCGTTTTTTTCGCGCTATAACGAAAAAGTAAGAATTCTGGTTTCTCTGGTCTCTAGATCTATTTTCAATGAAGATAACCATTATGTCACAAGCGCCTACTTGGAAATTTGTAAGATACGGTGCTCTTCATTAATCATAAAGATTTTTTTTTTTTTTTTTGGTCTTGAAATTATGAATTATATTTGTTTTTATGACGTATTCTGTCCTTTTTCACCTGCCCTATTACAGATTAACATCCTTTCGTTTAATGATCAAGATTTTAAATGTATCATTTCTTAAATATTCACTTAATCATTTAAAGAAATCCGTTAACAATGAATATTTCTTAATTAAATATCAGCTTCTTCGTCAGAAAGCACAGCTAAAAGTATAAAGATCTGTTAACATCTTTTCTAATCTCCCAGCAGAGTGTCTTTCATGTGTTTAAAAATTCCAATTTGATTCAATCTACCTCGCTCCAAGTTCATTGATAAACTGAAGTGATTAAGTGAACAAAGTTTATTGAATGTTTGAGTTGAATAAGAATAAAAGAAAATAAATTCCCTTCCTTATGGCAGTTATCAACATCAGGTTTTTGTTTTGTTTCTTTTTTTGGAGGAGGTATTTTATTTTTTGCAAGATCAAAATAAATCTGCAATGTCTACCTCGATGGGCTTTAAAATATTTTATTTGATCAGTACCAAGAAAAAATCAAATATAACATGGAGATATTTAAAACACATGACGATAGTTTGAAATATTTTCTTTTATGTATTCTTTTTATCCTACAAAAGATAACGGGAAAAAAAAGACTTACGAATTGTATCCACAGGGAAATATATTTTCTCATTGAAGTAATTATGAGGCATAGTTTCTCGTCGCTTTAATGATTCGTGTATACTCTGCAACATTTTAGATTTCGTCGGCTCAAAAGTATTGATTGCTTTTTTTAAAGTTAACTCAGAATAAGGCGCACTTTAGAGAAAGGGTTACTGTTGTCTTTAATTGGAATCATTTTGAGATGAGGCTTCTTAATCTGAGAATTAATTTTCTTATTTATTGCGGACTTTTTGTCCTCATCTTAGTAGTTTTTGTGTATTGTTTCTTCTTCACTACGTTTCGGCCAAATTTCATCTCTGGCCTTCTTAAGGTGATTTAACCGCGACCTCGGATAGGAATGCTGAGTCTTGTAACCGTGTCCCCAGTAATTACTGCCTTCCATAGTTGTTGTCTATCACATCACGTTTTTGACCAGGTAAACCTCTGGCCGGCTTGAGTAGGAATTGAAACCGCTATCTTCTGACAGTGCTCACCTGGAACCGTAGAGACTCAACGCCTCTATACGCTGCGCCACGGGCCCCGAAGCGGATTGAGGCGTTGAGTCTCTACAGTTAAAAATGGAATCAGTAACACAAGATAAAATCTTAGAAAAAGCTGATTGCATTTCGCTTAATTTATCTTTTCTGTTTCCAGCTATGAGTCAATAGTCGGATAGATTGAGTTGTTTAGCCTTGGTTAGATAACTAGAGTTGGAGAATAAAAACTCTAAATGCAAACCAGCTTTACTCCGCTTAAAGATTGATCTTGTGTCTTATCTTTCCCGTGGCAAAGAAAAAGAAATTGTTCATTATAAACGTATATATGGTCAACTGTAACGATATTACAAAACTTTTTGCTCAAAAACTGCAGTGAGTGTATAATGCTTTGAAGGCTGGATACTCAGGTTGATCAATATAACAGCATCCATATAACAACACAGCAAATAATGTCAATATGACAAAGCACAAACATGAAAACTTGAGAGGGTGGAATTGCTGCCTCACCCTGTCAGCAGTCTAGGCATTGCATTACCTTATTTCCAGCTTTCAGAGCCATGGTTCAATTCCTACAAGGACGCAGATTCAACAATTCGAATGAGGTCAAAAATAGGTGCATGTAATATATTTTTACAAAACCAGCAATCTGCTCAATAGGCTGGGTCTGTAGAATACAACGACTTCATCTCTGCATAGGAGTAAGACCCCCACCAACAATCGTCCTGGATATAACACTAACCAGTCTTTTGGTGCGGCTCTTGTAATGATGGATGTTTGGGGAATGAGAAGTACCTCTTCATACCATTGCTCTAGGATCCACTCTGGCCTGGAATGGTAGCACCTGATAGGGTCCGATCAATGGGTCAAACAGAATTTTTTTCACATTTAAACAGTGTAAAAATGGGTGACTTATGCTGAACTGAATTCTTGGAAATAGAACTTTTTGATCATTTAACAGTGTAAACAAAATATTTATGTTTAATTGAATTGTTAGTGATGCATAGTAAAACCTGGAACCATTTAACTCTCTGCAAACGGTTCAGTAATGTTGAATAGTATTGTTAGTGTTAAATAGTAATACTTGAATTTATTTAACTGAAATATTGGTATAACACATAAATACTTGCAACCATTTGATAGAGTGCTGATTGAAGAATAGTGCTCAACAGAATAGTTAATGTTAAATAGCAATACTTGTAACTAATTCACTGTCTGTAAACAAACGATTAATATTGAATAGAGTTACTGTTAGATAGGATTAATAGAAAATATTTAACTGCGTAGAAACAATAGCAATACTTGTTTGCAAAAAAATTAGTTCTAACTCATTTAAAATCAATTTTCCGTCAAACTAATCTATTACAAATCTCATATGTATATTCATTTAAATGTGTGTAAGAAATGACTGATATAAACCTGAATTGTTTGTGATACATAACAATACTTGGAACCATTAACTTTGTTGACTTATGCTAAATTATCTTGTTAGAAAAAGAACTGTTTGATCATTTAACTATGGGTAAACCTATGACAGATGACTAAATGAATTATTAATGATAGATAACAATACTTGAAATCATTCAACTATGTGCAAACGAATGAGTAATGTTTAATAGAATTATAAGTGCTAGATAGCAATAACTGAAATCATTTAACTGTGTAGAAACAATAGCAATACTAGTGTGCAAACAAATCACTTCTAACTCATTTAAAAATCAAATTCCCAACTAACTAATCTCTTACATATCTTTTATATTCATTTAAATGGGTGCAAAAATGACTAATGTTACATTCTTACGGTTAGATAACAATATATGAAAGCATTTGTGTCAAACAAACGATTAATAGTAAATATAATTATTCATACTTGATAGAAATACTTGAGACTATTTTACTCGTTCAAAAATGTCACCAACAAAATCTGTTTTCGAATCAAATATCGATAATATATGTGTATTCAGAGGATTTGGCATTAAATAACCAACAATGGCTGATATGCAATAAAAACCCAACCAAATCAAACCAAACAAAATCCCCCAAATGGGATATTTGTGGACTTCCGCTTCTCGCACAACGATGGTAATCGAAAACAGAATGTGATGGGATATAATTAATAAACCCTATTCATGTGAAGTTTTTTAAAGCAATAATTAAGTCTTGAAATACGAAAAAACCTTTGACTCAACCTGATAGTTTGTTTATTTTGTTTGTTTGTTTCTTTGCTTGGGTTGTATGGCACATCAATCTTTGTTGGATATTTAATGCCAAATCCATTTTTATACAAATAAACAGTTCTATTTCAAACAATTCAGTTTAGCATGAGTACACAGTTTAATTGTCAAAAACATTTCTATTTCAGTTTAGTTAAACAGTTCTAATTCAAATTATTCAATTTAGAATAAGTATAGTTTTTCTTTACATACATTTGAATGTCAAAACATTTCGATTTCAAACAATTCAGTTTTGCGTAAGCAGAGTTTTAATATCAAAAGTTCTATTTCGAACAATTCAGTTTACCAAACAAAAATAGTTCTATTTCAAACAATTCAGTTTAGCATAAGTACGTAGTTTAAATGTCAAAACAGTTCTATTTCAATTTAGCATAAGTGCACAGTTTGATTCTCTATGACCCATAGATAGGACCCTATCAGGTTTTACCACTCTGGCCAGGGGCGGACGTAGTAGCAATAGCAATGAAAGGATACACCCCATTCCCAAAAGCTCCCACATTACTGGAACCTATCAATCAGATTGTTTAAGGTCATATCTAGGACACTCCATGCTGGGGGGTGTCTAACCCCTCAGCAGAGATGCAGTCGGTGTATTCTGCAGTCCCAGCTCACTGGACAAGTCTCAACATGGCAATTACGCATTAATTTAAACAAACGTGGTTGATTTGGTAACATAGTTTAAAGGAATAGCAATATCAGTGGGTTATTTAAAGCAGAATCTATCCTTGGAGAAGAAATGTAGTGGTAAAAAGTAAGTAAAGTTGGCGAGTATGAACCGAAGGCTCCCTTTTCAAGAGCTACCACACCAAGGTGTAAGTGAGAGCACCTGCATTGTTCCACTTTACTCGTACTTTTAATGCTGAGTGTTAGGCAAAGCGGCAACAAGTACCATTTTTGATTCTTTGGTATGACTTCACCTGGGATTGAACCGCTGTCTCCAAGGACCATTGACGAACACTCAACCCATTAAGCCAATGACCCGACATATATCTTGGGTGATAAATTCATCTATTCATTTCCCTAGCGTATAAATTAGACCGAGAGCGTTAGAGCGCTAAGGGAATTTCGAACCCAATTGCAACGATTTTGCAGTCCAGCATTTTAGCAACGGGAACTCCCCTCTCAACAAGTAGATAAATAATATTATAAGTATGCTGCTGAAAAATCAATGATCATGGCCATGTAGAGTTTACAGACTCAAGGATTTTATATATATATATATATATATATATATATATATATATATATATATATATATATATATATATATATATATATATATATATATATATATATATATATATATATATATATTTAATTAAAATTAAACCAGGATAAACTCGTGGGGTGTAGGGGGACGAGATTTAGGAGTTACCTCCTCGTTTTATTGAATTTCCGTTTTATCTTAGTTTTTCAAATTTCTTCTGTCAGTTATAATTACGGTAATTTAACTTTTTTATTTATTTGTTTAGTTTATTTTCTTTTCATTTTAAGTTCGATAATTAACTTTTAAGAGAAATATTAATGCTTATATTAATTTCGATACCATTTAATTAGCTACCTATTTTTTTAGTGTATAGGTTGGATACATTTTTTTTCCTGGTTTCACTATTTATTTCTATGTTTTAAATTTTTTTTTTTTTTAATGATTTTTTATAGTTTAAATTTAGTCTTATGTGTACATCTAATTTAATTTTAATCATAATTCTAATTTTAAGTTTACTTAATTATTCATTGGGTCTGAAGAAGTCCTGTATTAATTTTTTCTTCATGTTTTTGGTTCACACCAGAAACTGAAAATACGGGATGGAAATAAATTTATAATCCTGAATTAACCGGTCTTTGTTTTTTTTTCTTAAAGATATCATCATCATGTCGCGCCGCCTGCGCGGATATCCCTGACCGTCTCTCGCCATTTCTCCCTATCATTCATCGCCTCCGGCAGGTCTTCAGGGTTACATCCCGTGTCCTCACATAGCTGCTGTATGTAAGTTCGTGCTGGTCGTCCCACTCTTGCACATCCATGTGTGGGGGTCCACAGGAGTACATCGCTTATATATATATATATATATATATATATATATATATATAGGCATTAAAATGAGCATTGATTTATTTATTGCGCTCTATATAGTGTAAAAATCAATGCTCATTTTAAGAGAGAGAGAGAGAGAGAAAGAAAGAGAGAGAGAGAGAGAGAGAGAAACATACTTACAGACAGACAGACAGAGACAGAGAGAGACAGAGAGTGTAATAATAGATACATTTTGCGCAATACATCGCGTAAAAATCAATACTCATTTTAAGAGAGAGAGAGAGAGAGAGAGAGAGAGAGAGAGAAACATACTTACAGACAGACAGACAGAGACAGAGAGAGACAGAGAGTGTAATAATAGATACATTTTGCGCAATACATCGCGTAAAAATCAATGCTCATTTTAAGAGAGAGAGAGAGAGAGAGAGAGAGAAACATACTTACAGACAGACAGACAGAGACAGAGAGAGACAGAGAATGTAATAATAGATACATTTTGCGCAATACATCGCGTAAAAATCAATGCTCATTTTAAGAGAGAGAGAGAGAGAGAGAGAGAGAGAGAAACATACTTACAGACAGACAGACAGAGACAGAGAGAGACAGAGAGTGTAATAATAGATACATTTTGCGCAATACATCGCGTAAAAATCAATGCTCATTTTAAGAGAGAGAGAGAGAGAGAGAGAAACATACAGACAGACAGACAGAGACAGAGAGAGA
The DNA here is from genome assembly GCA_963585895.1 of Sepioteuthis lessoniana. Taxonomy (NCBI): domain Eukaryota; kingdom Metazoa; phylum Mollusca; class Cephalopoda; order Myopsida; family Loliginidae; genus Sepioteuthis; species Sepioteuthis lessoniana. The sequence goes on along the minus strand of OY757911.1, from coordinate 92,614,789 downwards.
CAGAGAGTGTAATAATAGATACATTTTGCGCAATACATCGCGTAAAAATCAATGCTCATTTTAAGAGAGAGAGAGAGAGAGAAACATACTTACAGACAGACAGACAGAGACAGAGAGAGACAGAGAGTGTAATAATAGATACATTTGGCGCAATACATCGCGTAAAAATCAATGCTCATTTTAAGAGAGAGAGAGAGAGAGAGAAACATACTTACAGACAGACAGACAGAGACAGAGAGAGACAGAGAGTGTAATAATAGATACATTTGGCGCAATACATCGCGTAAAAATCAAGCCCTTCTACATTTATTATCAATTTATAATAATTCTTTTACTGAAAATTTCTCAATCACCTCTTATTATTTATTCTGTATTGATAAGCGAAATTTTCACGTTGAAAGTATAAATAACACTCTAGAAATCGGTGGTAGTAAACATTTAAATAAAACAGAAAATGAATGAAGATAAACAAAGTACAAATGGAGTAGCGATTAAGTATGTGGGCTGCCTGACATAGTGAAAAATACAAGGTTTACTAATACAAATTAGTAATTGTTTAATTGTTCTCCTTCGTCAAAATTGTTGCAAGAAAACGAATGAGTACATAAAAGTTCTCAGCTTGACCAAAATAGGAATGACCAAGTGCCATCAAACTTTGGTTTCGATCTCACGTGTTCATTCCGCTGTTAAATATTTGCGAAGATCTGTTTCTCAAATGTATTTAAACCGTAGAAAGCATTCAAAAACATTTCCCTCAGATGTATTTAAATCCTTGGTAGGACCAAGAACTCTTCAGTAAATAGTCACATATGTCAGCATTAGGGTAAATGATTATTGCAATATATTTGCATTGTAAAATAACATCATCACGTACAGGTAGCATATAATATTTTTCGATTTTGTGTATAATTTTTATTACAAAACGTGTACGGAAGCAAAATATAAAATTATCTTTAAAATGTTTTTAGTCTAATTAGTCTAATCTAACTTAAAAAAAACGTGATAAAACTAAATTGGCATGATTATCTTTATGATTCAAGCACTTTTTCATTAAATTTCAGCCCAATATGAGTGAGCAAGAAAAGAAACGAGGAAAACCTAGGATTTATTTAACGCCGAAACCAAGCCAAAAAATTCCGAAATATTTGTAGAGTCTTTTTCTACCATACGCTAAAGTTTTTGTTTTTACAGAAAATTTCAACCAAACGCAAAGTTTTTTGTTTTTACAGAAAATGAGCTTTTTCAGGAAAAGTGGAGAATTTAACAAAAAACGAAATAAAGGCTTTTTAACTGTTCTCGCTAAGACGATTAAGAAGTTTCCCATAACATGTGTAAGTAAGCACGCTAAGGAATTGAAAATCTACGAAAAAACGGTAAGGACCGTAATTAAACAAGATTTAAACCTGAAATCATTTGATAGGCGTCCCCAAACTTTTTGGGTACGAACATGGACGATACAAAGCTTACGAAGTGCAAAAAAACAAAATTTTCTAAAGAAATGTTTTCCCTATTTTGACCTTAAAATTTATGGCCTCCATCATCATGGCCTTGATTTCACTATATGGGGCGTTTTAGAAAACAAAACAAATGCAACTTCCTATCCAAATATTGGTTCGCTGAAGATTGATATTGAAGAGGAATGGAATAAAATGTCTGAAGAATTTATTTTGAAGGTATTCAAATCCTTTCGAACGTATGTTGTTACAATAATTGAGAAAACATGGTGACCATATTGAGTAAATTTACTGTTTTGTGTCTATCTTCTTATTTCGTTGTTTATTTTTATTTGTCAAAATTAATCTTGTTTTATATCAGAATATTCCTAATTTTGGTTCCGCAACCTATATTCATGTTTTACGTATATGAGATGGGATTTTGATTTGTTTCTTTTCTTTGTATAAAGGTATGTCAACATTCGTGGCTTAATTAATGCCAAAGTCATTTTTGTAAAATATCAGTAGAGTTACTATTCAACCTGTAGCTGGTAGCGTTAAGAGGGTTCATGCCTTTTTCACTGTTACTAGTCCGAAAGTGAACGTAAGAGGGCGACTTGAGATCGAACTCGCTTACTACGATGTCTTTGTCCAACGTGTTAGCTACTACATCACGGAGTCTCCCTCGACGAGCTAGCTAGCTAGCTAGATAGATAGATAGATAGATACCTGTAGGTAACTGACATCGATCTTATTGTGCACAAACTCGTACACAATCCGGATCCGAAAATTATACAATAATGAATTTATTGTGACAATACATTCAGATTTCGAAAAAATGTATCTGATCAAAAATATCAATACTAAAGTAAATTTTGGAATTTTAAAATTCATGAGAAGACGAGTGTAGAGATAAGCAAATAATATAATGAGTGATGATATCTAGAGGTCAAGAATCGTATCACTTATTTAGTGGAAGTTGGGACGAGTTATTCCTAAAGTCAGTTACGTTAGATAAATCATCATCATCATCATATCACGCTGGTAGCATGGATATCCCTGGCCCTCTCTCGCCACTCCTCCCTATCGTTCATCGCCCTAGGTAGGTCTTCAGGACAACATCCCGTATCCTCACATAGCTGCTGAATGTATGTTCGTGCTGGTCGTCCTGCTTTTGCATGGCCATGTGTGGGGTCCATAAGAGTACATCTCTTATGAGATCGTCCCTGCATGCCTGGTTCGTCTAACTTGAATAGTTTTCGTGATAGGAGGCAGGTGGCCGTACAGTTGGTGTTTTATGGGGTGTTGCCGCTAGGACTTGTTCAAGATTGCACGCAGCATTCTTGTATAATTGCCGTCTAGCTTCTTCTCCAGCCGTTTTGTTAGAGTCCATGTAGTGCACCCATGTAGCAGTATCGATGTGACCGCTGCCTGGAAGAAACCGCATTTCATTTTATCGGTTAGGTCTGATTTCCATATAATCGATAGCCTATTGATAGCTGTCCAGGCTTTTGTTAACCTCGTGTCGATGTCCTTTTCGGTTGATTCGACGCTGCTTCCTAGGTAAGTGAATTTGTCTACTAGTTTAAGAGGGGTTCCTTCTAGAGTGGAGATGTCCCCCGTTTGATTATGTGGGAGTCCATAAGAGTACATCTCTTATGAGTTCGTCCCTGCTTCTCCAGCGGTGTCCTGCATGTCTGGCTCGTCTAACTTGAATAGTTTTCGTGATTGGGGGCAGGTGGCCGTACAGTTGGTGTCTTGTGGGGTGTTGCCGCCAGGACTTGTTCAAGATTGCACGTAGCATTCTTGTGTAATTGCCGTCTAGCTTCTTCTCCATCTTTTTTGTTAGCGTCCATGTAGTGCAGCCATATAGCAGTATCGATGTCGAGTGCGAAACACTGGACTGTAAAAATGAATCAAATTTAATCGACACTAGACTTTAAAACTTGTTATTGCTTTATAAACGGAAGATTGATCAAAAGGTTAGAATTTTAAAAGTTAAGGATACTGAGCGAAAAAAATAATCCATAAAACTGTATAGAATATGTGTACCACACAAGTTCAGCGATAAATGAAAACCTAACTTAACACGTGTTAGATTCTAAGAGATATCCTTTGAAAGAAATTAACATTTATTCATAGCTCATTTCTGCTTTGCGTTTTGTTTTGATATCTTTTGATTACACTTTGTACAACGATTGATAGATAGAAAGATCGATAGACAGTTCTGATCAGATAGCTAGCTAGCTAGATATATATAAATGAATAGACTTATATATATATATATATATATATATATATATATATATATATATATAATACATAAAAAAAGTCATCTAAAAATATTGAGAAAAGGCTAAAGAAAAAAATGTTCAATGATTACAAATCGATTATGGAACATACATATTCTACATTTTAACCATTATTTCTTTTTATCTTAATGACTGAATAATTCTATCGAATCGTATATATATATATATATATATATATATATATATATATATATATATATATATATATATATATATATATATTGAGATAGATAGATCGATAGATAGGTTTGGTTTGGTTTGGTTTCTTTGTTTAATGGCATATCAACCTTTGTAGGTTATTTAATGCCATAAGCCATTCTTCGAGAAGAACAGTAGTGGTACTATTTAACCTATAGCTGGGAGATAGATAGATAGAGAGAGAAGAAGGAAGAGATGAAAATACTCAAACTGATAGAGAAATATTTAAAGGCTGAAATAGATATACGATGTGCCTTCAATAAGTTTCCAGACTTTTTTGTACAGACATTTACAATTGTCTTGAAATTCAGCATGTTATTGCTATACATCTTATGAAATGACAGACCAATTTTTATGATTTCAGGTTCAAATGAACAGCTACAGCAGTAATTGGAATACACCCTACTAAAGCCTGACTGTAACAGCTGGGGAATTTCAAAAATACCATCTGGACGTGAGAAGACATTAGAAGAACGATATACAATAAAATTGTGTTTTAAACGTGGAAGAAATACCACAGAAACGTATGAAATGCTTTTGGAGTATCTTGCATGAATCGAACATCAGTTTTTGAGTGGCATAAAAGATTCAAGGAAAGCAGGGAGTCTGTGAGGGATGATCAGAGGTGTGGGAGGAATAAGAAAGTCAGAACACCAGAACTGATTGGCCAAATAAAGAATTTTATGGATAAGGACCGTTGTGTGTCTATAGAGACAATAAGCGCACAGTTTGATGTCAGTGTGGGAATTGTACACACAATTATTTGCGAGGAATATTTGCAGAAGAGTTGCTCGAAGTTTGTCCCAAGGGTGCTAAGAGAAGATCAGAAAGAAAGACGTTGTCATAACAACAGGGAGATAATCGAGCTGATCAATTCATATCCTGCAGTTCTTGATGCTCTGGTGACCTGCGATGAAAGCTGGATCTACTGCTATGACCCAGAGACCAAGAGACAGGGTTCCCATTGGAAGCATGCTGGCTCTCTTAGACCAAAGAAGGCCAGACAGAGCAAATCCAAGCACAAACTATAAATGATCTTTTTTTTTTTTTTGGTGTGGGACAGCGCTGACATGATCTACATGCACTGTGTTTCCATTGGACAGACAGTCAACAAAGAATACAATGTTGAGGTTTTAAGGGAGTTCAGGAAGAGATTCCATCGGAAGAGGCCAGCACACTTCGAATCGGGTCAGTGGCATTTCCACCAGGACAATGCACCAGTCCACGACTCTATCCTTGTCACAGACTATTTGACCATGATGGGCATCAAGACAATTCGTCACCCTCCCTATAGTCTTGACCTTGCTCGCTGTGACTTTTGGTTATACCCTAAGCTCAGAGGCTGTCGTTATGAGACAATTGAGGAGATGAAAAAGGCTGTGACGAAGGTCATTGACACGCTCACACAAGAGGACTTCCGTGGGGCCTTCCAAAAGTTGTTGGAACGGTACAATAAGTGCATTGCAACAGGAGGAGATTATTTCGAAGGGGACTAGAGTTTCATGTGTGTACTATCAATAAAAGTGCCCATACGAAAAAAAGTCTGGAAACTTATTGTGTGCTCCTTGTATAAATCTGAAAAGATTGATTAATTAATAGGTTTCGGGTTCTTTGTTTGATGTCAACCTTTGAAGGTTATTTAATTCCAAAGTGATTCAAATCAAACAGCAGTCGTGCTATTTCGCCCATAGTTTGAGGTGGATAAAATTGCTTGAACGTTTCCCATGGATATTAGTCCGAAAGTGAACTTTATTGCTCGATTGGAGATCGAACTAGGTTACTTCGAAACGGCAGTCAATTACTTTAGGCACTAAGCCATATAGAATCCTCCCTCCACTAGATAGACAGATTAATAGTCGAGAAAGAAGTACAATACTGAGATGGAAAAAAAAAGTTGAACACATCACGTTCGATAAACTAAGTTGGAAAAAAGAATAAAAAAGAGTCAGGAATAAAAAGGAATTCGTTTTGCTGTTTGTTTTTTTTTTAATCCAAGCAATTCGCTAAAATAAAATCAGAGGTAATTAACTCGGACAAAACCATTTGAAACAATTGAGAATGTGAACGAATAAGCATAAATCATTGGATGTAGATGCATATGTGAAGAAATAAACAAACTATTTTATAGCTGCACGTGGCCAGTATCGGAAGGAAATCTTTTTCTCTCATTCTTTCTCCAAGAATATATATATATATATATATATATATATATATATATATATATATATATATATATATATATATATATATATATATATAAACAAGGTAAAATCCCAAGACTCAGAGTTTTACATAGACGATCTTCTGTTGAGCATTTATCGACACGTATCAAGTGCTAATGTTTTAACGACATTGGTCTGGGTGACTGGGGTTCAATCCCAGGTTGATTCATACCAAAGACTCAAAAAATGGTACTTGATGCTGCCTTGCTTACCACTGAGCATAATAGGGTAAGCATCAAGAGTAAAGTGGAGAAATCAAGAGAACTGAGTAGCGCCATTCTCTACACCTTGGTGTAGTGGCTATTGTAAATGGAGCCTTCGGGTCACTCTTGACTAATGTCGCCAACTTACTAACTATGTTTGATTTGAAGTGAAGTCTCATAGTTAAAATGCGATGTGATTATTAGCTTGGGTATATCAGCTTTTTATTATCTTCTCATATCAAACTTTAACAAATCTTTTCACAGTCCATATACATTATTAATAAAATATCAGTTTACAGATCAAACCCTGTAAAGTAATTCTTCCGTTAGTTCCCAAAAATGTATTCTTCAATTCTTTTTCTAACTACTTTTTCTGAAATCATCCAATTTAATCTTAATTTTTTACGCTATTGTTCTTAATGTTCTGACAAAGCAATTTTCTCAAAAATATTCTACTCTATTAAAAAGAAAAACAATTAGTTAATAGACTAAGTTTTGAAATGTATCTTGATAGTAAATTTCCAGTTCAAAAAAAAATAGAGAAACAATTTCTATCATAATAAGACATTCCATGAATTACTTTGGATGTTTTAATTAGATCACGTCTAAGTCTACTTTCAACAGAAGTAGTTGATCCAAATTTCTAAAACCTCTCTTGGTTAACTGTAATTGCTAACCCTTTTATTATTTTTGTTACTCTTCTTTGCACCAGCACAGTCGGCTGAGGTTGCAGAATACACCGACTGCATCTCTTCAGAGGGGTAAGACTCCTACAATTAGTACTTATCCACCCAAGCCTACAGTGGTAGAAATTGATAGGGTTAAATATGGGTTAAATAAAACAGTTTAATATTTAAAATAGATGCAAACAAATGACTTATACTAAATTGAATTGTTATAACTGAACTGTTTGATTATTTAACAGTGAATGAAATATTACTGGTGTTTAATTGATTTGTTTGTGGTACATAACAATACGTGGAACAATTTAACTTTGTTGACTCATGCAAAATTGAATTGTTTGAAATAAAACAGTTTGATCATTTAACTGTGTGCATCTACAAAATGAGTTTAGCAATCATGTATTTAATATATATGTAAAAACATGATTTGACATAAATTAACCAACAATGGTTTATATGCCATAAAACCAAACCAATCTTCTTTGTATGTCCTCCAGTCTAGATAATACACTTTGTTATATAATTAAGGAATGAGTTCTAATATTAATCATTTTTCGTTAATTATATTCTATCATTCAGTTTGGTAAGGCTTTGAACCATTCGAGTCTCTTAGTCCAAGTGCATAGTCATTGGGTGCAGTTTTACGCTCGCGCGGAAAGGATACCACAATCACCATTTGTTATAATAAACTCCCTGACAGGAAATGGGGGTGGAATGTTGATGACGTTATGCCCAAAAGAGATGATCATGAGAATTTGAGGATTTTGAAAAGACTTCAGGTGGGTAGTCGACCGTTGAAAGATAGAGTTGAATTTTCTACCGTTGAGGCGTGCGGTTCAGCTTTTCGGATCTCGACCGGCAGAAATGAATTGAGATATTAAGCATCATAAGATGCAAAGCACGTTGGGGAGGGGTCAGCGTAGTATGGTTAGCATAGGCCTTTAAGAATTGTGTTTTTCTCCTAGTGTTCCTGTAGATCGAAACCAGAAATTAATAAACTGGTTCGTGTCTGAAACGACAGACTCCACATGCATCTGTATTTGTATCTATCTCATTGTTTTTATTCACATCAACAAATTATACAACTTTATTTTCTATGTCTTAACAATGGAGTACAGTCCTGAGATCAATATTCTATAGGTGATTATTTTGAGGGCTTTAAATATTTTAAAACAACATTTGCCACCTTTTATATGAAAGTTTTAACCACAAGGCCTATCATTCCGTTTACCCTTGATGAAATAGACAAAATATAATTTTCATTTTAATTGAATCATCAAAGCCAACCACATATATGGTATTGATCTGAATTTTTGTATAGAGAGTGCCATATCGGATTGATTAAAATGAAGTTTTAGCGGTAAATTTAAATTAATATATATATATATATATATATATATATATTGTGGGGGGGGTGAAAGAGATAGAGAGATTGAGCTTATTGGTCCGATACATGCCATCTGTATTCCAGGTGTATGAAATTAGAAGTGAAGTGTCGTACATATTAACTTGATATAAAAGACTTTTAAGTAATGGTCATGGTTATCAATGATATTAAGGTAGGTGGTTCTTAATTATCTATTTTCGAATTGAATAAAGACACGCAATACTTTCTATTATAACGTTACCCAATCCCCGTAACAAACACCGGCTTGATGTTTTTTCACTGTGTATTCCTTTCTCGGCCGTTCACCTTACTAAGACAAAGCGAGACTCACTCTACCAAACGATTTATAGACATTAACACAACGTCCAATACAAAGGCTCGTGCAGTCACGGAAGAATTTTTTTGCGAAAAATCTGCATCTAACTAGCGATAGACAATGGATCGTTTGCAATGCATTTCTTTCGTTGTCTTTGTTATGTTATTTGCAGTTTGTGTCACAATAGCCTTTCGGCTCATACTTGACAAGAAAAATTACGATGCTGACAATTGGTGACTGGTTCGTCCTCAGACTTGGATTAATAAGGAACTAACCACAGATGAATGGGAGTAAATCATAATATATGATATTTCGCTATAGTTGTCTAGCCACTTTGTAAAAGAGACACGGATATTATTTCTTCTCCACAAAGCTAAGACATACTTTACATCAAATAAGATTCACTAAACTAGCAAAACTTCGGTAAATACATCCGTTACGAAACAATAGCTATAATTTATGCCACATCACAGATGATAAATTTGGGTTCATCATAATATATATATATATATATATATATATATATATATATATATATATATATATATATATTCAGTTGCATAAAGGACCTATATATACTCAATTTGTTAAAAGATTTTGTGAATCTAAATCTTTACGCTTGAATTTGTATCTGACTACTGCTTAAAGAGTACATTTCTATACTAATAGTGTTTTGTATTTGTATTATTAATTCACTCTGAGATGCTAATAAATGTGTCATAGCTATATACATGAATATGCGAAATTTACATGGCATGTTCATATATATATACATAGAAAATAGGAATCTCGAAACACGAAAAACACTTACGATTTCTCAGTTCAGGTACGAAACTCTTATTACCTTTGAATTTAAAGGTTTTTAGACATAAGGAGAGAGAGGCACAATTTTTCTCTTCTGGCTTTTTCATCTGAGACTCCCATCTCGTGCGACACCTGCCCAAGGCCTCTGACATCTCAGAGTGACACGTCCGCTCTGCGTGCGTGCGCTTGAACACCTGCGTTAATGTTCCAACTAAGCAACGCATGCACTGAGCCGAAGGGTTCTCAGCCTAACTAAACACAAAGGCAGGTTTCGACCGACATATCATCCGGCATTTTTCCGCTGTTTCTTGTCAAACTCGGGAGCCTAACGGAACTTCGAACCATGTCTTTCATTAAAACCTCGGGGGTCACTTTCTCTGATTCCGTTAATAACGACTAGCAGGACACAGTGTAACTTTTATAGGCGTAGGTTCGCTAAGATTATACTATTTACCAACCCCTCCGCTCGGGCAGGATATGACACAAGGTCAATTTTTAAGCGAAGTTTAACAGGTTTGAATTCAGAGTTTTCTTTCTCCTAGACTAGTTGCCTAACCAAGGCTGAAGAACCTAGTCTGTCCTACTATTTACCCATAGCTGGAGGGAGAATAATTGGATTCATACCTTTCCCAAGGGTATTAGTGCTATGTGAAATGCAATCAGTCAGGTCCAGGATTTGAACTCGTGTCGCCGTGTCCATTTCCTACGACGATAACGACTACACCACGGGCACCTCCAAAAATATATAAGATTATAAAGAGATAATAATCAGGAAGTTGCAGTTTCTATCCTGGGTGAAGGACAGTAAAATTCCAGGAATAATAACTCGAAACAATGTGAATATAACAATGATGACAATCGTCCAAAAAACCTGAATAATAAAACGCTTAGGTCTAATTTGAAATATATACTCAACAAACGGCTTACATGAGAATTAATTTTTATTTATTGCGGACTTTTTTTCCTCATCTTGGTAGTTTTTGTGTTGTTTCTTCTTTGACTACGTTTCGGCCAAATTTCACCTCTGGCCTTCTTCAGAGGCCCGTGGCGCAGGGGATAGAGGCGTTGAGTCTCTGCGGTTTCAGGTGAGCATTGTCAGAAGATAGTGGTTTCAAATCCTACCCAAGCCGGCCAGAGGTTTACTTGGTCAAAAACGTAGTGCGATAGGCAACAACTATGGAAGGCAATAATTACTGGGGATACGGTTACAAGACTCAGCATTCCTATCCGAGGTCGCAGTAAATCACCTGAAGAAGGCCAGAGGTGAAATTTGTTTCTTTAGGTATGCCGTACGCTAGTTGGATGTGTTCCATCTTTCCTCTGTGAATGGAATCGAAAGCCTTGGTAAAGTCGACAAATATTGATGTCGCTTGTAGGTTTTTTGCCCGTACACCTTCAAGGATTCTACGGATGGTTAATATTTGTGAGGTCGTGGATCTATTTCTTCGGAAGCCAATTTGGTTTTTCCTAAGTATGTTGTTGATTTTATATATTAGATTTATATATTTTATGCCATGGAGTTTTGTCTGCGACCCCTGGTATTATCTAATGATAATAAATGAATATATATTAGGTTTATTATATAATAATAATAAATTGCACACAAAATTCAATATCATTAAGGATATAAATCTAATGTATATTTATTATTATTATTAATATTATTATTATTATTATAGAAAAGCTCTATCCGAGATATTGAGCACTCTCCATATTATATTGCACTTGGTTCCCCACAAACCCACACAGTTATAATATATATATATATATATATATATATAATCTTCATGACGTGGCACTAACATGGATTTCCCTGACCCTCTTTCGCCACTGCGTCTCTATTGTCCATCGTTCCATACAGGTCTTCCAGGTTACATCCAGTATCAGTACCGAGCTGTTCTAAATAGGTTCGAGCTGGTCACCTAACACTGACTCGTTTGTCTAAAGGAGTCCACAGGAATACATCGCTTATGAGTTCGTCTTTACTTCAGCAGTCTACTTTGTCTAATTTGGATGGTTTTCGAGATGGGTGTTAGGTGGCCGTACAACTGCACTTTCGGTGGAAGTTGTTTCCAGGACATATTGGATGCAGCTCGTAGCATTTTGGAGCAATTGCCTTTCAACCTTTTTCTCTAAACGCCAAATCAGCTTCCATAAAGTGCATCCATAATGTAGTATTGACACGCTCGCTGCTTGGAAAAACTGCGTTTTATTTTATCCAGTATATTCATCCAATAAAATAAAACGCAGTTTTTTCCAATATATATATATATAAGTTTGTGTATGTGTGTGCAAATAGAGAGAGAGAGAGAGAGAGGGAGAGAGAGTAAGAGAGAGAGGGGGGAAAAGAGAAAGAATGAGAGAGATAACTTCTGAACAGCATTTATGAATTGACGAGACTGAGAAACCAGTTATTAATCTGATTGTTACCCATTCCTTTATAGAATAGTTTATTTCAGTGCATATCCGTCCCCATCCAAGTGTTTTCTGCATATTTATTTAATATTATTAGAAATATTCGATCTATTTATTGTTTTTCATTGTTTATAATTCTAGACTGAAATTATTAACTAATTTGTGTTATATTTATATCATATGCCTCAATGCATTCGTTCAGATCCAACTCTATTTAAATAAGATTTGTATGTTGTGATCAGTTTCTGAGTAAATTAATTTTGGCACAATGACACCCATTGACATCAGGAAAAACAAAAAAAAAATGTTATTGGTTTTTATTCAAAGATTTTACATAATAGAAAACAATTCTATGAAACTTTTGCCACATTTTGCACTAATGAAGCAAGAGGATACAAGCAGACGGTCGGGGAGGGCAGTCCCAATTTAGTCGTGGCAAAGGTGCCGGTCTGCAAGTTTGCCCAGTCGGCTGGGGCTGTAGAACACACGCGCTGCTTCTGTGCAGAGGGGTAAGACCCCACTAACGAGTGCCCTGGATATGACATTAAACAATATTATTGTTCCAGTAATGCTGGAACTTGGGGAAATGCTGGAACTTGGGGAAATGCAGAGTACCCCTTTATTGCCATTGCTCCCAGGTCCACTCAAGCCTAGAGCGGTAGCACCTGATAAGGGTCCTATCTATTGGTTATAACTAAATCGAGCTTCCTTCACTATTCTGATTTTTGCATTTAAACTGCGTACTTCTGCTAAACTGATAAGGGTCCTATCTATGGGTTATAACTAAACCGTGCTTCCTTCACTATACTGATTTTTGCATTTAAACTGCTTACTTATGCTAAACTGAATTGCTCGAAATAGAACAGATTTGACGTCTAAACTGTGTACTTAGGTTAAACTGAATTATCTGAAACAAAACTGTTTTGACATTAACTCTGTGTATTGCCCAGTCGACTGGGGCAGTAGAATACACCGACTGCACCTCTGTAGAAGGTTAAGACCCCCCCCAATTAGTGTCCTGGATATGACACTAAACGATCCGATGGTGAGGTTCCAGTGATGCTGGAGCTTTGGGGAATGCGGAGTACCCCTTCATTGCCAAGGTCCACTCTGGTCCAGCTTGTAGCACCTGATAGAGCCCTATCTAGGGGTTAAATAAAACTAACCGCATGCTTATGCTAAACTGAATTGTTTGACTAAACTGAATAGCTTGAAATCGAAATGTTTTTGACAATAAAACCGTACTTACATTTAAACTGTGTACTAATGCTAAACTGAATTATTTGAACTATTTTTTGACATTGAAATTACTTACACTGAACTGAATTGTTTAATATAGAACTGTTTTGACATTTAACTGTATTTAAACAAAATCTGTACTTACACTAAACTGAATTAACTGAATTAGAAATGCTTAACTAAACTGAATAGCTTGAAATAGAAATGTTTTTCACAATTAAACTGTGCTTACATTTAAACTGCGTACTTATATTAAATTGAATTGTTTGAACTCAAACTATTTTCATAAAAATGGATTTTGCGTTAAATAACCTACAAAGGTTGATATGCTATAAAACCCAAACAACCAATGAACTAACCAACCTCCGAAAGCAGGAGCTAAATTGTACCGAATACTGTTCTTCTAGAATAATGAATTTAGCAGTAAATAATCCACGAATATTGATATTCCATTTAACAAAGAAACTAAAAGGGGTCGGCGAAATGGTTAAAGCATGGTTGATTATTTAGCGCTGGACTACAGATTCGTAATACGTGAGTTCGAACCCAAGTCACGCAATTACGTTGACTTTAGAACAAATACTCGTGGGAAAGATATGAACTCCCTTATCTTACCATCTATGGGTAAAATAGAACCTCTAGTGTCCTTCTAAAAGGATGAATTTGGCATTGAATTACCCGAGAAGATTGATATGCCATTAAATAACAAACAAACGAAAACATTTTTTAAGTGAATGATCTCTATTATGCTTACAGTTATAACATAAGCAATTAAAAATTATCGAATTTTAAACAGGAATAGAATTTGCGTTTCAAAATATATTCAACGAATATCTCTTTGAAATACCATACAAATTACAATTTTGTTTTACAATTTTTCTGCGCAATCGTTGTTTGATTTCTTCTCTTCTTTACATATATTTCAAGGATCAAAAATGTGAATGAAATTTAAAAAAAAACTAAACACTATAAGAAATGACTAAATGTTCTTGTTTATTGTTGCTGTTTTTATGTGTGCTCATAAAATGCAATAAAAGAGTCTCGTCATCAGATGCAGTGGTGTGTCATACTCAGTACACTGCAAACCCAGTCGGCTGGAGGCTGTATAATACACTGACTGCATCTCTGCAAAGGGGTAAGATTCTCCCAACGATTGTCTTGGATTAGACTCTAAACAATCTCAGCCCAGTCGGCAGGGGCTATAGAATACACCGACTGGATCTCTGCAGAAGGGTAAACCTCCCTCAATGAATGTCCTGATAATGATACTAAATAATAATATGGTGAGGCTCCAGTTTTGGAGCATTGGGAAATGCAGAGTATCCCATCATTGCCATCGCTTCCAGTAGAAGCACCTGATTGTGGCCTATGTATTGGTCAAACAGAACAATTTGACTTTTAAACTGAGAGCAAACAAACAACTTAGGCTCAATTGAATTGCTAGAAATAGAACGGTTCGATTATTTAACTATGTGTGAATAAATGAAAGATGTTTAATTGAAATGTTAGTGATACATAGCAATACTTGGAACCATTTAACTGTGTGCAAACGAATGAGTAATATTGAATCGAATAAAAAGTGTTCAATAGTAATACTTGTAACAACTTCAGTGTCTGCAAACAAATGAATAATATTGAATAAAATTTTTAACTGTAGATAGCAATTAATAAAACCAGTTTAGTAGCAATGCGTAGAAACAATACCAATTCTACAGGGCAAAAAATTAGTTCTCATTTAAAAATACCTCTAAACTATTCACTTACAAGTTGTATATGTATATCCATTTAAAAGTGTGTAAATAAATGATTAGAAATGTAAGAAAGAAATGCTTGAAACTATTTGACTTAATGCAAGATTCATTTAAAAATGTTATCTAAAAAAACATGTTTGCAAATCATATCTAATATGTATATGTGTAAAGAAGATTTAGCGTTAAATAACCTATAATGGTTGATATGCCATAAAACGCAATCAACCCAAACAAAATAGAATGCTCCAACTTTGAAAAAGGTCTTCTTTAGCGGGGGTGCACACAGGACATTCTATGCCTCATCCATAGGGCAGTAAAACAATAATGCAAAAAACATATCAAATTTTATCATGAGTGAATGATATATTCTGATGAATAAAACTGGAAAATACATATTTTGGGTTAAGAGTATTTTTAAAACGAATCCGAATACGTTGATTCCGAATTTGTGTTCAGAATTCTTCAAACACATAGGATTTCTTATTATGTATCGCCTCTATTAGTCATAAATGTAAGTAGTGTTGGCGATCGTAGTCGACGGTGACCCGAAGGCTCCCGTTTCAATATCTACTACACTGAGGTGTAGGGAAAATGCTACTCCTTTCCCTAGATTGTTCCACTTTACTCTTGATCCTTACCTTATTATGCTGGGTGTCATCAAGTAACATTTTTTGAGTCTTTGGTATGACTCGACATGGGATTGAACCTCGGTCTTCCAGACCAAACCCCTTAAAAAACGAAAGTACAATGTATTTTTCCACATCAAACACGACCCCGTGAAGAACTTCATAAAATAACAATGGTACATGATGTACTAAAAATTAATTAAAATTAATGAAAATTAATTAAAATTAATGAAATCTGCTCTTAGAAAAATGAGTCAAAATTAAAAGCAATATTTTTAATGGATCCGAGATCAGAGAGTTAATTTCAGATAGCCAGTTCGCCCATAAACTGAATCCGAAATAATGGCATAGCATCTATTTTAGTAGTACTGAACTTGTTCGGTTCTAATACAGCTAAGGACTACGCTGATTTAATAAACTACATGCTAATTGAGAATCAATGAATGGGATCCCAAATGTCTCATAAAGTGCACTTCTTGTATTCTCATTACGATATTATTATAAGGGACCAGGTTATCATGAGTGATCGATATGATAAGAGTTTTCGCCTGAATAAATTTGAGACAGAATCTAAGTATAAAGGCTGTTCCAATCTGGATATAATGGATGACTACTGCTGGTTCTTACAACAGGAAACCAACTTAATACAAGAATATACGTCTCAAACATTTTTCAAGATATCAGAAATAGTATATTTTAAATTTATTCACTTCTTTTGCACCACCATATAAATTTCCCTTAACATAAATATACTACTTACAAATATATTATTTGCTTGGAAAATCCCTTCACTGTAGATTAATTAATATATAATTATGCAAATATCTAAATGAACTGAACACGCTAGGTTAATTTTAAGTATAGAAAATATAGAGTCAGAGTATTCTGTTTAGTCTAACGGTGGATAGTCTAACGGAGAAAATATTCGTTGTCTTGAATAATAAAGGGTCAATGATACTTAAATGGTTTAAGATCAGCTTTTCGGGTATCTTCACAGATCAAGTTATGTTTACACTTAGTTTTAGCGAGCTTTCAAGTCGAATATATGTTATATCTGGTCTGGATAAAAGATCCCACAATAAACCCCATCCAATTTTACCAACCATTTAATTCCATGAGTAATTTATGCTGAAAATAACGCAAATTAACCAACTCATTCATTGGCTCTTATACTAAAAAGTTTTCCAATTTTCCACAACTGTAATTGCAGAAGAAAAAATCTAATTTAATTACTTGTTTCGTTTTTCTCGGCAGGCAGCTTTTAGTTTAACTCAGTAGATGCTTTTCCTTTCATTCACTTTATTTAGTCTGCCACGCTTTTCGAGATTGTCTATCATCTGCCGAGCTTCTAATCTTATTGATCTAGAATTGAATATATTATGCTTGTTTTTGTTTTTTAGATATGTGTAAGTTAGTTCACTTTATGCCTTTTTCAGTTTCTGAGCGTTAGCATTAATTGGGTTCCTTTTATTGCTTAGGGATGCCGTTTTCTTAACTGTTAATGTCTCCTGTGGAACTCTATGTTTTGCTCTTAGTTTGGTTGGTATGCATTCCGATGCTGCTTCCATGTGGGTATTGAAGAAGTTCTCATATTCGTTATTCAAATTAAGTGATTCTGATATCTCCCAAATTGCATCGAATTTTTTTCCTAGTGTTATCGTATATTTATCGCTAATATCTCTACTATTTAGCAGGGGCTAGTTTTTGGTTGTTTGTGTCGCATTCCTGCGTAGGCTCAGATATATCTTTGCCGTTACAATTCGGTGGTCGAAAGACACACCTTCAAAAGAGGAGTATGCCTCACATTTCAAAGTGCTATCTAATCCATTTCTTATTCATGTGGGTGTAGTCTATCAGTACTTTTGCATTATTTGCGTTAGTATAGGTTCAGAGTTTTCTCTTCCTTTTCTGAAATTTAGTATTAAGGCATGATAGTCCATTTTCTAGAGATAAATCCGATGGGTGTTCCCCAATTCTGTTTGACAATTTGTATAAGCTTAAATTGTTGTTTTCATATTAACCTACTTGAGCATTCATGGTTCCTCCGATGATTAGCACATTGTTATATATGGATATATATATATATATATATATATATATATATATATATATATATATACGGTTGAATACGGCGGATTGTTTCTTTTTTAAAGCCTTTGAGTGAAGACTTTCAGGTTTTCTCACATCTATTCTTATGTCTGGGTCAGGTTGATAAAGAAAGAACCCTATATTAGCCCAAGCGCTTTCGACCATTTCAGTGGTTATCATCTGGGGTTGTGTTAGATCGTTTGTTGCAGTGAGTTTTATATTCATTTAGAGTGACTTATATTTATTTGGAGCGTATTTTTATAAATCATAGATGGGGTTGGTTCATTTAGTTAGGATGGGTGGTTAGTTATTGAATAGGTTTAATGTGTTTAAAAAAAAAAGCCTAGGAAAAGTCCCAATACAGCAAAAAAAAAGCAAAAGTACCAGTGAAAGTCATTCGAAAGTACCTTAATCTTGGACTTAAACTAAGTTAAAACTTAAGAAAACTTAAACCAAAATTATCCCCCCGCTTTTTTTTTTTTTCGTACACATGGGAAGTAGCATAATGTACGTAAAGGTATTTGAATAAACCCATGGACGACCAAACTCAATACCTAAATGGGTCCTGGACGTGAGTTTGACGACTTTACGCCCAGGATCGTTAGTTCGATCGGGGAACTACTGCTGCTCCTCTATAAGAGTGGCTTCTATAGAAGAGAATAAAACAGCCATCGAAAGATAACCATGACCCACACTCAAACCACATACACAAACCGCATCGCTCTTCACGCGGGTAAAAAAGGGGCGCGTCCTGCTGAAGTTGGAGCCCTGGCCTCAGTGTTCGAAAAATCAGCTACAGAGCTCAAACAATCAAAACTACTAAAATGCATGCAAACACTACAAATAGCCACATTTAACGTAAGAACCTTAAATGGAATAGGACAACTCCCAGAGCTAATCGCATCGGCCGAAGAACATAAGATAGACATAATATGCATACAAGAACACAGATACACGCACACCGAAGTTATCAAATATCACGAAACTGGCAATGGCTGGTCGCTCGCCACTGTATCCGCATGGAAAAACTCTGTCAACGCCACAGTAGGAGGGGTAGGATTACTTATAGGACCTAGAGCATTAAAAACGCTTAATAGCGTTGAGAAAATACAACCTAGAATGATGGCAGCAACATTTAACGGAAACCCCAGAGCAACAATCATCTCATGCTACAGCCCCACCAATGTTAGTGAAGAAACTGAACTAGTGACCTTCTACGATGAGCTATCCTCATTAGTGCGTAGCATCCCGAAACACAACATGTTTGTCATTGGCGGAGACATGAATGCCCAAATCGGGATAAACGAAAACAAGAAATACAGCCTCCACAACACGTCAAATAGGAATGGGCAACATCTAACAGATTTCATGATAGAAAATAGATTAGCATGCCTCAATACAAACTACCAAAAAAGAGCGGGCAAACTATGGACATACACGTACGCAAACAATACTAAAGCTCAGATAGACTACGTCCTTATAAACAAGAAATGGAAAAATAGTGCATTGAATTGCGAGGCATACTCCTCCTTTGAGGGTGTGTCCACCGATCACCGAATAGTCACGGCAAAAATACGGTTAAGCCTACGAAAAAACGCCAAACGAACAGCGACCACCAAAAACTATGACTGGGCCCTATTAAACAACAAAGATATAAGAGATAAATACGTATTAGAATTAAGAAACAGATTCGAAACACTACAAGAAAAGACGGAAAAAAGTACACCAAACGACGAATACGAAAATTTCGTCAATGCACACCTCGAGGCAGCAGCAAAATACATTCCAACAAAAATTAAAACTAAATATAGAGCCCCATGGGAAACTTTAGCGGTGAAAGAAAAACGTGCACTAGTGAAAACAGCCTCCAAAAACTATCGAAAAAAACCAACAAACACAAATGCCTTAAAACTAAAAACGGCACAATATCAATTAGCAGGCATATATATAAAGGAACAGACAGAATACATTCAAAATCAGATAGATAAGGTTAGAGACTCGGTGGAAGATAGACAATTTAGAATAGCCTGGCATACAATAAACGAAGTGAGCAGAAGAAAGAACACAGCCAAAGCAAAACTTAAAGCAGCAAACCAACAAGAAAGAATAAAACTGTGGAAACAGCAGTTCGAAAACTTACTTGGAAACCCACCAAAAATAACGCATGAACCAATCACCAGAATAATTAGCAAACAATTAGACATTAAACTAGGACCGTTCACACAAGAAGAATTCGACTCGGTTCTCAGAAAAATTAAAAATAGGAAAGCTGCAGGGCTGGACGAAATTCCCCCGGAAGTATGGAAGACCAGACAATTCGACGACATACTGCTCCGACACTGCAACGCAGTATACAATCAAAATCCGATAGATAGATAGATGGATGAAGGGATGCATACTCCCCTTCCTTAAAAAGGGGGACCTCGGATTAGCCAAAAACTACCGAGGCATAACACTTACATCCATAGCTGCCAAAATCTACAATGCCCTACTACGAAACCGAATAGAACCAAAAATCGACAACATACTTAGAAAAAACCAAAATGCCTTCCGAAGAAATAGATCCACGACCTCACAAATATTAACCATCCGTAGAATCCTTGAAGGTGTCCGGGCAAAGAACCTACAAGCGACATTAATATTTGTCGACTTTACCAAGGCTTTCGACTCCATTCACAGAGGAAAGATGGAACAAATCCTACTAGCGTACGGCATACCTAAAGAAACCGTAGCGGCAATAACGATTTTCTATAAAAACACTAAAGTAAAAATACGATCACCGGATGGAGACACAGAATACTTTGACATTGTAGCAGGAGTACTACAAGGGGACACGCTGGCCCCGTACCTCTTTATCATTGTCTAGACTACGTACTTAGAACATCGATTGACAAAATTAAAGAGAATGGCTTCGAACTGACGAAGAAAAGAAGCAGAAGATACCCCGCAACAACAATTACCGATGCCGACTACGCCGATGACATAGCGATACTGGCAAATACACCTGACCAAGCCGAAACACTTCTGCATAGTTTGGAACGAGCAGCAGCAAGCATAGGCCTCTATGTTAATGCACACAAAACGGAATATATGTGCTATAACCAAACGGGAGACATCTCCACTCTAGAAGGAACCCCACTTAAACTAGTAGACAAATTCACGTACCTAGGAAGCAGCGTCGAATCAACCGAAAAGGACATCGAAACGAGGTTAACGAAAGCATGGACAGCTATCAATAGGCTATCGATTATATGGAAATCAGACCTAACCGATAAAATGAAACGCAGTTTCTTCCAGGCAGCGGTCACATCGATACTGCTATATGGATGCACTACATGGACGCTAACAAAACGACTGGAGAAGAAGCTAGATGGCAATTTCACAAGAATGCTGCGTGCAATTCTGAACAAGTCCTGGCAGCAACACCCCACAAAACACCAACTGTACGGCCACCTGCCCCCTATCACGAAAACTATTCAAGTTAGACGAACCAGACATGCAGGACACTGCTGGAGAAGCAGAGATGAACTCATAAGAGATGTACTCTTATGGATCCCCACACATGGCCGCGCAAAAGCAGGATGACCAGCTCGAACGTAAATTCAGCAGCTATGTGAGGATACAGGATGTTGTCCTGAAGACCTACCTAGGGCGATGAACGATAGGGAGGAGTGGCGAGAGAGGGTCAGGGATATCCGTGCTACCAGCGCGATATGATAATGATGATGATGATGATACTTGCGGTGAATGATATTTTATTCATAGTAGGTTTTTTTATAGTTTTGGGGGATTTGTAAACGGCTTTTATTGTTATTTCTATTTATCATTTTTGTATTATTGATTAGGATATTTCTCATGTATTGGGAATTGATTTTGTCACTGTCTTTGTTATACTTTGTTATTAGATGCTTTTTTATGGCACTTATGTCGGAAAGGTGGTAGTTTAGGCTACGAGAGAGTGTGGTCGTTGTATGAGCAATGTAGGCATTAGATGTTATGTCATTTTCCGAGAGACACTCCCGAAATGGACATGTAAATTTATACGATACATTAGTTTGAGTTATGAAATTTTGGGGCGTTGCGTTATTTTCTATATATATATATATATGCATAAATATATAAACATTGAATAACCCTCAAGAGCTTTTATGCCATTAAACTAACAAACATAGTCGAAAACTAAATAATAATACTTAAAACTAAATAACTATGTGTAAACAAGTTGCAAACAAACTATTCACTAAAAAATAATCATATAGATAAGTTAGATATGACGTTTTATAACATACTAAATGCAATTAGACCAAATAACTTAATCAAACCTTCATAGTTATCTCGTTCCTCAAATGTCACGTAAATAATCACAAACACTCATCACTAAAATTGAGACAAATTTCGTCTGTGTCTATTTGTTGAATTATGGAACGGAGAAATCTTTAATTTGGCATGAAGAGTAGACTATTTTGAATAGATTTAAACCATTGAACTGAGGGACTGTTTTGCCTCGGTCAACTCAGTGCAATTGATAGGCAATGACCGTTAAAAGAAGTTTGAAAGCTTGGCTTTCATTGGAAGGCTTAAAGTCAAGTGGAAAAAAATCTTAAAAGTTAGAAATTAGATTTTTACTTTAAATCAGTAAGCCTTTTGCTACGGAAGCGAGCAGTCTTCATTTTCTCTCTACAGTGTAAGGGCACTCCCCTTGCACTTACAATTCAATTGAAAGAAAAGACGCATCAGAAGACTAATGAAGAATGTGCACATCAAAGAAAATTCCTTGTATTTTCTATTCATCCCAAAAGGGGAGAAGAGAGAAATATTGTGGAGCGGTGAGAAGAACCGAAATCGGCAGAGGCTCTCGTGGTTTAATGGTTATCATTGTCGGAAATAGACACTGCAAGCCGAGTTCAAATCCTGAATGAGGTTCTTTCTATTTCACCTACTAGCCTTAGATATTGTATAGATCGAGCGATTCTTCCATCAGCTATAGGGGGAATAGAAGCGCAATCGGGCAGTTTAACCTTGCTATAGAAACCAGTATAGGAGAAAGAAAAGTCTAAATTCAAAACTCCGCTTAAAATTTGACATTCTGATGCATCATAACCAATTGGTTTGGAGGGTTGGGTATATACATACTGACGTGCCGAATAAGCAGGTGAAGATGGTGAAACGGCCATGAAACAGTGCATAGAATCCCCGATATTGTTGTAGCCAATCTTTTAAAAGATATAATAAATTAATTTAGGAAAAACATTTATGAATTGCAGATGTTTTATTTTAGGAAGAATCTAAGAGAGAAACTCATCTGATGTTATTGTTAACGAGGGAGAAAATTTTTTAAAATATGTATTTAAATATAAAAAAGGAAGTAATAAACCACATGAAAAAGAGAATAATATAGTTGATGTGAAAATACCTCCTGTAATTTACTTCATCATAATGTTGTATAGCCGTGATACAACTATACGTATACATATATATATCATCATCATCATCATTATGTCGTACTGGTAGCACGGATATCCCTGACCCTCTCTCGCCACTTTCCCTATCGTTAATCGCCTCAGGCAGGTCTTCTGGACTACATCCCGTATCCTCACATAGTTGCTGAATGTATGTTCGTGCTGGTCGTCCTGCTTTTGCACGGACATATGAGGGGGTCCATAAGAGTACATCACTTATGAGTTCGTCCCTGCTTCTCCAGCAGTGTCCTGCTGTGGAAACATAATCAACAATAATGACGAACGAACACACTTCTTTAGAAAAATATACCTTTCAAATTTTATTCGCGAAAGGTTGCGAAAGGGTCGTGTGTGAGAGGTGAGTTGGAGACGGAACAGACTGCAACATATTGATCCCAAGTTCCTCTGACTATAGCAGCAGTTCTTTCTTATTCTCCTGGGCTGCTCAACCGGGGTTCCTGAGGACCCAAGCCCTCTGCAGGGAGCTGGTTCTCACTGCCTCGAACTGCAACTCGAACTCCAGTTAACTGACTCCAACTAACTCAAGCCGTCTATGGCACCCGGTTATATAATTGTTTGACGTTAACCTGCTTCTTGTGTGCGCGGCAATTGCATCGAATTCAACCCGTCAAGGTGATATCCTGATTCAGGAAATATTACTCCATTACCCTAGTGACTTCTAGAATAACCGCACCAATTGGTAGCCATGTTGGCGTTGATTAGAATACGCTGGGGAAGTAGCCCCCCTCCGAAAGAGTCATCCTGTGTATAACACTAATCTAAATCGGAGGCCAGGGCCCCAGCTTTATTTATCTTGGGAGTGTGGAATAGCTCTTCATTGGCACGCTTAACTTGGAGGTATAGTCCTTATTAGGATCACAGCTGTGGCTCAAATAGATCAGTTTAAAGACGATTCCTATTAGGCAAAACTATATGCAAAAAAGGTCTCTTAAGAGATAACTACACATCAAATGCAAATATGAATGTTTAATGAACGCAAGTCCCTAAATTCTTGGTATAGAATAGTCCTTAACTGGTTGACGTACCGTTAGAATCAATCCACCAATGTGGATCAACTGACGTTTAATATGACACCACATCACACTATCTTTACTTTAAATCGTTGAAAAAAGAAATAATCTATGTTATTTTACCGCACTAAGATTGCAGTGTTCTAGATTACGAAAGGTCAAGGCGACCTAATTGACTGGTTTACGAGGGGCGATTGGTTACTTGACACTAAGTAGAATATTTCAAAATGATACTTTATCCCGTCCTTGATCACTTTTGCAGTTGTTGTTGTTGATGATGATGTTGTTACAATCACCATTTATTGATTTTTTAAATTTTTGATCAAACATTGACAAACATCATTATTAAGTTTTACTATCATACTTCTCAGGGTGAACATATCTGAGAAAAACTGAAATTTTTCCTGGTGCCTCGATGTCATAGATTGACGGCTCCAGTGCGCTGCGATGAAAATTATCTAAACATTACAATGAAAAAAACTGATCAAAACTAATTGTCTTTATTGGGAATCCTTTTGAGATTAGGCTTCTTAATCTGAGAATTAATTTTTATTTATTGTCGACTTTTTAAGTGAGAAGAAACAACAACAAAAAACCTACCAAGATAAGGACAAAAAGTCCGCAATAAATAAAAATTAATTCTCTGATCCTAACTAATCCAAATTACTAATTGAATTTGTATTAATTGGAATTTTTTTCTTTTAAAATTTCTCCAAATATATATATATATATATATATATATATATATATATATATATATATATATATATATATGCTTTCTCCAGACGCTATTGAAAGGGTTAAGTTTACGTTTGTGAAATGAATTTTACTTTCATGTATTCATCTGAGTATTTGTTGGAACTTGAATGTTTCACTTGGTATTTTTGCTTGAAAGAAGCCATTAAAATGTGTCTGTCCCTCCCATAATATTGCCATAAGAATTTACCCTTGTATTTATTTTCTACGTTTACCAGATCTATCTATCTATCTATCTATCTATCAATGTTCCTATCTATAATATTTTCACTGGAGATATAGTTACGTCTACTGAAAGTCCTACCAACAGGGCTGACAAAATCTGATTGATATGAAAAGCAACACATTATCATTGAAAGCCAGGCAGCATTCTTTAGTTTCGTTGGGTTTATTTATTTAATGGCATGTGAACTTTCACGGGTTTATTTAATGCCAAAGTCATCCTTGTAGAAGACAGTTGTAGAACTATTTAGTCCACTGCAGGGGAGATTCATAAAAGTGAGTAAAGTTGGTGACCGTAGTCGAGAGCGACCAGAAAGCTTTTCAATAGCTGCTACATCGAGGTTAGAGGAGGCCTCTTCGACTTTCTCTGGATTGTTCCACTTTACCCTTGATACGTACTTAATATGGCTGTGTGTCAAGCAAGGAGGTATCAAGCACAATTTTTAAAGTCTTCGGTATGACGTGACCTGGGATTGACCCTAGGTCTCCCGGACCATTGGTCAACAGTCTATCCACTAGGCCATTTTTTTTTTTTTGCTAGAAATCTTTTTACTTTGACAGGCATGCACCACGTATCGAAACCGCCAGCATTTATTACTTTCCCTATTCCATGCGATTTGATTTTCCAAAAATTATCACCACTTAATTCAGATAGAATGTGTCGTTTGGCTTGGCTTGGCTTGGCTTGGATATGTGTCCATATTTAAAGGCCTATCAACATTCGTCAAATATTAAACGCCAAAGACATCCTTGTAGAAGAACTGTAGTATCAGAATTTAATTCTTAACTTGTAAGAATATTTGTTCGAAAGTGAAAGCGTGACAAGAGTTCGAACTCACTTAGCAAAATGTTGAAGTTCAGCAATTCAATCACGACGCACCGGGTATTACCCCCCGCTCGCATCATACTTTGATAACTAAACAGATTTGTTTTACATGAATAGAATATTTTGTCAAAAATACCCTTGTAAACATTTTCAACAAACTAATAATTATAAGAGCATTTCTGATTATTCTGGTTAGCTATAATTAAAGATTTTGAATACTTACGCTCTAATAATTAGCTTTGTTCATTAGAAGGAAATGTTTCCGTTTGCAGAAAGACCTACCGCTTTTAATTGATACTTTTGGCATCCAGAAGTTGATGCTACGCGCCATCATTCTTGATTTCAGTCGATCTAAAATGATCCGATGATTAGAAACACTTATTTTGATATATCATCAATGTCTACGGTCAATGGCACGCGGTATGCATTTAAAAACAACCCAAGATATCGTTTTATTTTTCTGAGTATTTTCACCCAAAGACACTGATATAAAATTCAACTGCTGATTCTGTATTGAATATCAAATTTTAACCTTAGGTCTAGTCGACAATTCCCACGGTATGTAGAGAGTAATTTACTGGGTGCTTTGCTCAGATGTAACACAAGGCCTTATGAATGTTACACTCAATGAGAATCGAACTCACTTCGGATAGATTCGTATACATATTGATCAAAAGAAAACACGATGTTTGGAGATATTACAAGAGATGGTGACATTATTAATCCATTTCTCTACTCACACCTTCTCTAACTTGATACAGAGGCCTACATCAAGCGTGTAGGATAGAGAGTGCTATCTGGGTCAAAAGTGTGGAAGTTGGCAGACCCTAAGAGATTCAAGGAAGACAGGAATCGGTGAGGGATGATGAGAGGTGTGGGAGGAGTAAGGAGGTCAGAACACCAGATTTAATTGGCCAAAGCGTTAGCGTTATGGTTAGGGTTACTATGTTAAGGTTTTAAGGGAGTTCAGGAAAAGATTCCGTCGGAAGAGGCTAGCACTCTTCAAATCGGGTCAGTGACATTACCACCCTGACAATGCACCAGTCTACAACTCCATCCTTGTCACAGACTATTTGACCAAGATGGGCATCAAGAAAGTTTCTCAGCTTCCCTATAGTCCAGACCTTGCTTCCTGCTATCGTTATGAGAAAATTAGGAGATGAAAGAAGCTGTGACGAAGGTTATTGACACGCTCACACAAGAGGACTTCCATGTGGCCTTCCAGAAGTTGTTGGAACGGTACAACAAGTGCATTGCAGCCGGAGGGGATTACTTCGAAGGGGACTATAGTTTCATGTGTGTACTATCAATAAAAGTGACCATACGAAAAAGTCTGCAAACTTATTTAATGATCCTCGTATGTATGTATGTATGTATGTATGTATGTATAAGTAGGATATCGTAGAAAGAGTCAACGTTATTTGGTTATTGTCAATTTCTCACCCACGCTATAATCTAAACATGGTTTCCGATGATTCCCTCTCTGTGTGTGTGTGTGTGAGTTTTTCTTTATTGCACGTGACACTATATGCAAGGTGAATCTATAGTGAACGAAATGCTTATCCTGTCAGACAGAAAATCTTATTCCCATGATTTCGATCGATACAAAGAGAAAAGCTGTGGATTGTAAATTAAAATGAGACGACCTTTTTCTCTCAACGGCTACAAGAGATTACCAGTCGTATTCTTCGAAGCTCAACCTTATTCTGAGACTAAAACGCCATGTCTACACAGACTCGGTTTAAAGAAACGAAACCCACAGGTCACCAGCTCCTGACACACGGGTGAATCGATTCTTTTCTTGCTGGGGTTACGTCTAATAATCTCTTGGGAATTGTTGAAACTATCTGGATGTATAGGGAAAATAAGATTGGTTGCTTTTATGTTTCTTTTCTCAACTTTACTGCGATGTGTCAGCGAAAGGGTTAAGATTATCAATGCACCATCAATATATCCAAATGGAAGGCGCAGTTGTAATAACGTAAATACCTATTACCAAATGATATATTTGCGCACGTAAATCCAACAAAAATTACCATTGATAATGTAAAATTTATATTTGCCTCCTGTCGTGAAGAAAAATAATATATTTTTCTAAAATGAAATAATCATTACGAGAGTTTTTTACACCATTGTCACCTGATGGTTTCTCATTGAAGGTTGAGTGGCAGCAAGTCTCCTCAAGTCTCTAGGACACTTTTCAGAATTTTGGACGATATTGATGAAGCTGTAGCCTGGACGGTCTCTACTTGTCCTTTGATTTCCAAATCTTCAAGTCCCTTTAACAGTCCATTGAGCGTACAAGTTACAATTTGTATCACCGACACCTTCATACGCATGTTTTTTTAGTTCTCTAGCAAAGTCATAGTACTTATCTCTCTTTTCACTTTCTTTTAAATTTACTCTATGTTCTGTGGTCTGCTCGAACAGCAAAATCTGCTAGATGGCAAGATTTTATTCATGCTAATTAACTCAAGGTCTTGTCTTCTGGCCGGAACTATGAATTAATTTTTATCGCAATGTCCAAGAGAATTGTAAAATCATATTTTTCCAAGACAGAATTTTATTTGTGCATATTCTTTTTAGTCTCAAAGGGCTATTATGTAGTTTGGAGATGTCTTCTTTAGGATTAAAACACATGTACTCCATTTTGTCTGTATTCACATGGAGGCATATGCCACCTGCTGCCTGCTCCAGACAATACAGCCGGTCAGGAATATGTGACTACGGTAATTAAAAATGAATAGGAAAAAAGCTAGAAGTCCCAAATTTTTTTGCGCAGGTGTGGAATCACCGGAACCAGATATGGTCCTCCCTCGGACAACAAGCAGAAGTTAGGGGACGACTTGATTTGAGAGATTTGGCAAGAAAATCTGACGAAATAAACCCAGGCAGTTGAACGCTAGACAGGAAGATGTAAAGACAGACGAAAAATTTAGGGCCCCCATTTTAGGGTGAACTCCGAAAAGTGGCCACTCATCCAACGTGAACCTGTGAAGACAAAACCAGCAAACAAGCATATTAGAACGACAACAGAAAACAGGAAGAAATTTTAAGGTCTGTATCAGCTTTCTCTTTCTCTCCTACTGACATATTGTTTCTCTTTGTTTAGCTAACGTAGGTGATTTAGCTTTCATACACTCTTCCTTTCTCTTGGTTACTATTTTAAAGGTGTAGTAGTGAATAAACTTCCGTAATAGTTAACTAAGACAGAGTTTCGTGTGTTCGTCTACTTTTTCCACGCTGAGGTTACAACAGAGTCTGACTACTACTAAGACTTAGTGATACGGCACTTAACACGTTTGAGATAGTACAAACCTATATTTGGTACAGTTATGTAACAGTTTTTCTTGCTGATATCAACAATATTCTGGTCAGTATGGTTTCAATTCTTCCTCTGATCTCTAATTTTCTAGCTCTCTCTCTCTCTCTCTATATATATATATATATAGGAACCCAAATGATTTCCATATAAAAAAGAAAAACAATTGTGCAAAAAAGGCTTGAGAAGCTGTACTTTTTATATCTGCTTTTTGCATGTACTATTTATTCGAGCTGTTTTTTTAAATTTCTATTGTCCTAATGAGTAGAGTGTTCGCCAATTGTCCGGGAGACCGGTGTTCCATCCTGTGTCGAGTCATACTCAAAAAATGGTACTTGATGCCACCTTGCTTAGCACTCAGCATTATAAGGGTAAAAGGGAGTAATCCAGGGAAAGGAGTAGCACCCTCCCTTGCAACTCGGTTTAGTAGCTATCGAAAAGGGAGCCTTCGGTTCACCCTCGACTATGGTTGCTAACTTTACTTATATACTTCGTGGACGACTAATATTTGTCGTGCCGCGAAAATTTTAAAAGATCAAAACCCAAAATAATTCTAGAAACCTTTTCCTTCAAAATATATTAGAAATATAATTTCCCAGCCTGTTAGATTCATCTATAAATCATTAACGTATTAAACTGATTTCGAGCCTCCATAAATGAGATAAATAAGCTAAGATTTAAATATATCTCAGTAAGTATGGATTTTTATACTTACTCAAAAGACAATTATGAATTAAAACTAACACAAATGAATTTCGATTTATTTCTTTTGGCTAAAAATCTACGTTCTTTTCTTTCAAAATTGCATTTCATTTCAACTCGTTTAATTTTTCTTAAATTTAATGAATGTTGTTTACATTAATATTAGCGCTATCAGCAGCATTTCTCTTTGGTATTTTTTAAAGGTGTAAATGCTTTTTCCCTTTCACGTAGTGGTATACTTACATGAAAGAATTATCACGCACACAAAAATATATATCGCTTTAGTTTAAGTTAACAATTACTGCTATGGTTCACTCAGGAATTTTAAAACATATCAATTAAATATTTACACACTGGATAACATTACATTTGTACAAAAAAGATTTTTGTACTTTGTTTTTGAGCAAAATTTTAATTCAGTTAAAATAAAAATAAAAAAACTACTCCATTATCTGATATATATATATATATATATATATATATATATATATATATATATATATATATATATATATATATATATAATAAAATGAGAGAAAATGAATGAATCAAAATCCAATCAGCAAATTTATGATTTTTATTTCTTCAAAGAATCTTGGTATTATATATATATATATATATATATATATATATATTAGTTTTTATATACATTTGATTGCAGTGAACCTTGTCGGCAAACACAGGTTTCATGACATCACCAGACTTTCTCTTCCTGATGTCGTTTTAAGACGGTATAAAACATGTGGTTGCAGACAAGCTTCGATGCTATTAAATACATATAAAAACTATATATATATATATATATATATATATATATATATATATATATATATATATATATATTGTAAAACATCTGTCACATATATTGAGCACTTTCCAAATCAAACCGCATTTGGTACCATAGTCGAGGGTGACCCGAAGCAAAGTGCATCAAGTACCTTTTCTGAGTCTTTGGTATGACTCGACCTGGATTGAAGCCTAATCTCCCGAACAATGGGTGATCACTTTACTCTGGCCTAATGAGTAGAGTGCTTGTCAATGGTCCAGGTGACAAAGGTTCAATCCCAGTCCGAGTCATACCAAAGACAAAAAAAGGTGCTTGCAGCCGCTTTGTTTAACACTCAGTATTGTAAGGTAATGATCAAGGTTAAAGTGGAGCAATCCAAGAAAAGGAGCAGTGCTTTCCCCTACACCTCAGTGTAGTGGCTATTGAAAAGGAAGCCTTCAGATCACCCACGACTAAGGTTGCCAACTCCTAATATATATATATATATATATATATATATATATATATATATGTATATATATATATATATATATATATATATAATACCAAAACAAGCAGACGTAATCTACCAAGGTTTCGCCTACTGGATCATCAGGATAATTCTGAATTATCCTGATAATCCAGTAGGTAAAACCAAGGTAGATTATTTATACCTCTTTGTGTATTATGATTTAGTTCTACTTCGAGTATTGAGTACTCTTACGTTTCAGCTTAGGTCTTTCTGTTGGTATTTTTTCTTTTGGCTAGGCATTGTGGAGGTGATTGATAATTTTCCACAGTAGGAACGTTTTAGCTATTCTTTTTTATTGAATTTTTTCCAGGTATTAGTTTGTGTAATTTTTTCATTTACAAATTGTATCATCTGTTTTTTTTTCACACAGAATTATATGATAGATATATGAATAAAAACAACATATATATATATGTGTGTGTGTGTGTGTGTGTGTGTGTGTGTGTGTGTGTGTGTGTGTGTGTGTGTGTGTGTGTGTGTGGCTCAGTAGAATGGGTTTGTTTTCCAGCAACAAAGAAAGACCCAGTCAAACGTGAATTTCCATTTGAACAGCTAGAGACTGTCGCCCGTTTGCTTGTGTTTTGGTATTTTTATTTATTTTTTTATTATGTCTAACTTCTGAAACCTATGAGAGTAATGAAAACAAAAAACAGAAGGCCTTGCATTTTAAAAAATTGCTATGAAAAGCAATAGTTTTGAACATCAGTTTTTTTTTTGTGAAACATGAGTTTGTCCAAATAGAACACACACCATGTCTATTACAGTGCGATTCTTTTAATCTAAGTGGTAAAATTTGAGGATTATAGAAAATAGAATACCGTAGTGTCTAAGTATATATATATATATATATATATATGTGTGTGTGTGTGTGTGTGTGTGTGTGTGTGTGTGTATAAAGAGTTTCAGAGGTTCCCAAACTGATCATAAACTCGTTGGAATAAGAGTAAAAAGATTTTCGGAAGAAAATCAATGCTTCACTAATTGCTCATTTCTGACTTGTTAAATACTGCTTCAGTCTTAAACACAACCCTTATGTGTATAAAATGTAAAAACTTACATCAACCGGCCAAAGGCTGAAAGAATTCAAAGCGCTAGACTGGACCAGTTAAAGAAAGAGAAATTTGATAGAAATTGAGATTGATTATTTTCCGGTGAAATGGTTTCAAGATGCGTGCAAAATGATGTTCCAGATATGATTGTTTCTTCGGAGTTATTTACACACAAATATATATCAAATATCTTTACCCAATAAAAAATAATTTCCACACAGTTATATGATATTAAATATCCTTATTTAATAAAAGTTAGTTTGCACACATTTGTATGATATCAAATATCCTTATCTAACAGAAATAATTTGCACACGAATATATAATATAAAATACCCCTATCTAATGAAAATAATTTGTACACGAATATATGATATCAAATATCCTTATCGAATGAAAATAATTTGCATAGAATTATATGATTTCAAATATCCTTATATAATAAAAAAATTGCACACAGTTATATGATATCAGATATCCTTATGTAATAAAAATAATTTGCAGTAATACGGTAACAACAACAACAATAACTTGACGTCAAGTCGAACATACCGTTCCGGCAGACCTTAGAGTGAAAATAAAAGAAACCAAAAATATTCAGAAAATACTTAGATCTTGCCAGAGAACTTTAAAAATACTGTGGGACGTGATGGTGAGTGAGATACCAACTGTAATTGGTGTACTTCCAATAGTCTCTGAAAGATTGGAAAAAAATAGAGGAATTGAAAACCAGAGGAAGAATAGACATCATATTAACCACAGCATTGATAAGATCGAGTAAAATATTCCGAAGAGTTCTGGAGAACTAAGGCAACTTGCTGCTTCTCAGATTTGAGTAAAAGACCACTAGTTAAGGCTGATGTGAAAAACTTGCATAATAAGAAATAGTCTTTAGTTGACAGATATAGCTTCATTTAACTTTTCTTATCCGAAACCATTTAGAATTATATGGCATCAAGTAATCCAATCGAATACAAATAATTTTAAAACTGGTAAATTTGGCCAAAAGATAGGATCCTACCAGATATGACCACTCCGGGTCGGAGTAGACCAGGGAACAATCTCAATGAAGAGGTTCTTCACACTTCAAGAAATTAAGCTTCATCATTGGATAGTTTAATATATCCAGGAAACATCTTTTCTGCACGGTATACAGCAGGTGAGGCTCAGAATATGCTGCCTGTATTCTGTGTGCAAGATTATTTCCATACAACTCTGAATATATATATATATATATATATATATATATATATATATATATATATATATTACTCCTTTCTGTAAAAATGTATAAGTTGTATTGATTTATTTCGACAGTATCTTCATTTTTTCTCTCTTAGTGTAACATTACTTTGAACATGAAGTTATCATTTTTTTCGCTTCATGAATAACTCAATGTCTGGCATCTTGACGTAGAAAGGTCAGTCGGGTGATTGATAAAGTGTGAAATGGTCTTTTCATAACATTATCGACAGCTAAAAGCTTGTCCTTTCTTCATCAACTTCACTTGCTGTCTGCCCGTAACCAAAGAAATCAACAGGATTTCTATGGCATCCTCTATTTCTTTACGAAAAGCCTTTGAGGCCAGATTTAACGGAACAAACACTGAATAAACTGAAGGCATTTTCCTTGTTTGACAGCAGAGTTTTCTCAAAAAGCAGTGACAGTGGTCGAGATTCGAGCACAGACCGAAACCACAAATTTCAAAGAGGATTACCAGAGCAAGTGGCTTTCTCTCCTTGAAAGATATGATTTTCGCGACCCCGAAGAAATATTTTTTAGATAGTAATAGAATATATTAACGTCCTTTGCCAGATTTGATCGATCTCAACTGAGAATACAGAAACCACACTCATTTATAATTGTACACACAAACTTATATATATATATATATATATATATATATAACCAGGAGTTTTAAAAGAATCAACATGGTTTGTGTCAGGTGAAAATAAAAATATCAGCTTTTTAACCTAAAAATACACGATATGTATCAGCAGCATTTTTCTTCGCAAAAATCAACAATGAACTGGTTTTCAAGGAAGCGATAGGCATTGACTGGTCACTTGGCCGTGGCTTAAAATAATGAAAACGCTGGAGAAAAGTCTAAAGATGGCCTTTTCGACACTTTCCATAGTGAGTTGGTCAAGTATGCACAAGTACAAAAAAAGAACATTCGGTTGTTTCTGTGGACTGCAATTCCGGTTTTTCGGCGTTTGAAAACCGAAAGAGATTCATTTGCTCATTTGGCTTCCTTATATATATATATATATATATATATATATATTCAATAAAAAAGAAGAATTTATTTTGAAAAAGCAAAATAATTATTTTTAATCATTTTTTTCCATAAATTTAAATTGTGCATTATTTGGAATTGGTTTATTGTAAAAATTATTTCAATCGCGTAAAAATATTTATTTTCAATCTAATTAAAAGGGCAACAAATCAAGCAAATTGCAACAGGTGTGAACAGAGGTCAGAGGGTAAATTTTGTGTGCCTGATATGTCCAAACCAGGTTGAATTTACAGATGAATGCGTGCTGTGTAGGGAGAACTATGTTTTAATCAAGAAAATGCTCACAGATTGGGTAAACCTGGGTTTACCACAATGAATCAGGATCAAAAAGTACTTTCCATGAAGTTAAAAGACACTGACTCTCCCGTAAAAAAAAGTTCCTAGCCCCACGGTCAGTAAAGTTGGTCATACTAACTGTCTTTTGAGACATGATAAAATCAGTCACTGTAGATTTCCTTGAAGAAGGTGCAACTATAAACACTTTCCTATTGCAAATTCTTTTGGCAAAATTAACCTTTTTATTTCATACATAACTCTCGTGTATATATATATATATATATATATATATATATATATGTATATATATATATATATATATATATATATATGCGTGTGTGAGTAGATATGCATATATATATCTATGAGATAATATATGCTTATTTATATATGAGAGTATATATATAGAGAGAGAGAGGGAGAGAGAAAGACAGAAAAAGAGGGAGATTGAGAGCGAGAGAGAGAGAGAGAGAGAGAGAGAGAGGACTTTGAGGTGCCGAATGGCTTGCTTAAAGGAACGTAATTATGAGGTCTTCAAAAAATATTGATCTGATTTGATATAAAATTACCTAGGGTCATGAAATGAATATTCTCTTCCACGAAATTGATTTTGCCGTTCAAAATATGAAATATAATTTCTTAATCTTTTATACCTTTCAAAATTTGACAAACGCACAAAAGATTTAATAGAAGCTAAATAAAATTGAATTGAACAGGCATAGATTGAATGTAAATAAAAGATATATATGAAATAAGTAAGACAGATACGAACATAGATATATTTTTGTTTTCTTTGTTGTTGTTGTTGTAGTTGTTGCAGTTGCTTTTTAATAAATTCGAAACAAATTCGAAACAAAGTGCTACCACCGAAAGTCAATGTATGAAAACTTTCTTATCTTTTTCGTTTCACTTGATAATATTCTTGCATATAATATGCATTTCTTACAATTTGTATAAAATTTTTGTAATAAAATCTCTATGTAACAATAAAAACGTGGACACTTCGTTCATGTCTCAAACATCTTAACTTTAACTTTTGTGGCTCTTATATGAAGTAAGTTTGGTAACTCATATATCCCAGCTTTCCAGAGTTTCTCCTTGTTCATTGGATTATTCATCATGAACACTCCTTATATATATATATATATATATATATATATATATATATATATACATATAAAAAGAGTGACCAAACTTACTATATATATATATATATATATATATATATATATATATATATATATATCTTACTTCATATAGATATATATACATATTTCAACATGTCCACATCTATCTGATTATCTATCTATTGGTGAGGGTGCATCAAATTTATTTTCATTTTTTAAAGACCTTTACTCAAAAGTTTTCTTAATGGCTTTGGGGTCTGGGTTTATTTGTTCAATGGCAACTGTTTATGGGTTATTTAATGCTATAATTTTATTCATTTCTAGATGTTCAATTGTAATTATTACTATATTTTCAATGTCCTGTTGCATTTTTTGATTACATTTTTGTTTGTATTCATTTCTTTGCACACACATATGCTATCAAGTATTTTTAATGCAAATAATTTGAACATAGTTGTATTGTTTCAATTATTCCCATCTAATACTCATAATTTATACACAGTTATATGATTTAAAGTAACTATTTGAATTTAATAATCATCTACTTTGTTATTGATAAATACACAAAAGGTGTCAGTAACCTCTCACTACCTCCTGGATAACTAGACAATACAATGTCTATTCATAGATGAGCTGTAAAATCCCTTCCTATAGGTTGCCAAGTCATATCAAGGCTGATCAACTGGTTCTCAAGATATTCAAAATGGCTGGACATATTCCAGATAAAATCCTTATACAAGTATTTTAATTTACATGGTATTGTTTTTTCTTTATTTTTAATGATCATTTATGGTAAACATGGATTTATTTACTGTTTTGGTACGATGGAGTTTTGGGTTTTTTTCATTTGTATTTTTTTAACATTTTCTTATTTCATTTCATTTTCTTTTATTTTATTTATTAATCTATTCATTTATCGATTTATTTTTGGCTTTGTGTTTAGCTTGTTTTTGTTTAGTTTTTTTGTTTAATGGCATATCAACTTTCGTTGATTATTTCAGCCAAAGCTGTCATTGTAGAAGAATAGCAATGATACTCTTTCACCCATCGCTGATGTGAAATAGGATTTAATACCTTTTCCAGAGAATATTAGCTCAAAAGTGGAAGTAATTGCGCGACTGGAATTCGAACTCGCTTACTTCAGGGCCACACTCCAAGACTTTTGCTATTACACCAGTGGGAGATTTTTTATTGCTGAAATTTTTGATGTCCTTCATGAAGACAAGAGAAACCTTCACGATTTTTTCCGTTTCAGGTTGATAGAAAACCTTTATTATGAACCCCCGAAGGGACTAGTTTTTACTTTATAAATGTGACTAAGTAAAGAAGGTGCGACATATCATTGTAAATTTGCTTGTTTTTCTACTTCTGCTCGGAGCTCTGTTTCTTTATTTGTTGCATTAGGTGAGTTGTGGTTGCTCGAGATGGTGATGTCGAGTGTTGTTTTCTTGTAATACTGTCTTCTTTGTCCTTGTGTCGCATATTGCACCGCTGGACAAACAACGAAGGACTCGTAGATATATAAAAGTATAATTTATATTTTTATTCTTCGACGGCGACGATTGTGTGTAGTAGGAATACAATCAGAGAGAGTTCGCACATATCTTTCTTCTTTGGCAGGGACCATTTTTTGTGAAGTAGTGCGACGGCCGGAGAACACACACAGGGAGCTGACAGGTTTGCTTGAGTGACCAGCAGGTCCCTCCCCTTCGCTTGCGATACCAGCGGATCTCTCCCCTTCGCTTGTGTGACCAGCGGACCTCTGCCTTCTGTCCAAAATTACCGACCTTATATTGTCTTTTCAAGTTCCATGCAGAAATATGAACATCCTCTTCTCCTCCTGTATTTTCTGTTTTTGGCTGGTTATCGGAACTTACATTCTTCCGGGGTTTTTTTTCGGTAATTTGTTGATCTTATATGAAAACGGAAATATCTGCCACTCTATCCATAGGCAATAAATTACATTTTTTTCTTTTTCCTGTGAAACAACTAAGTTGATGTTATCTTGAATCTGCGGCACTCCGTCCCCAGCTTAGCTAGTATATTACATTTGTTTGTATCCAAAATCAAAGAGACGGAAAAAAACAGATGACTCAAGTAATAATATTTCTTTGTTGTTATTTATCTTTTCTTTCTTTTTTTTAATTCATACATACTTATATACATGTCAAGGCATTCATTAGCCGACGAGGTTACTTTTCGAGTGACCTAAGTTTAGTTAAAAATAAAATCGTTAGACTTACTACACAGGTGGTATGTTTTTTATGGGAAAGGATATACACGTCAGCCATGGATTTTCGATGTGCTGACAGCAGAAGAATAAGACAGATTTCCTTAGCAACTTTTTTAATTCGGAGATTTTCCTTCTTTCCTTCTTTCCTTCTTTTATAGTGGTTGTCTAACTATGATTAAATAGCTCTATCAATCTTTCTGTTAACCAATAGATAGAGCAATATGAAGATCCACAACTGTGCATATATATATACACATATATATATATAGGAAAAAATATATATTCCGAGGAGAAATCTAAATTAGAGGTAACATTTTTTTTGTTTTTTTAAAGGAATGTATAAACATTGTACTAAATAATAATTATTAAACATTGTATCAAAAAGTAATAATAATAAAAAATTGGAGATTAAAAAATATATAAAAAATATGTATTAAGAATTATTTTGATAATATTTTTTTCAGATTATATTCTCGCCGGAAGCAATATAATCACATCTAAATATTTTTTTTTTAATTTAGCATCTAATGAGGGTCATCATAGAGCTGGATTAAATTCATAATGCCACGAAAGAAGTGAATTTTTCTTTTATCTTATATATATATATATATAAGATAAAAGAAAAATTCACTTCTTCTGTCGCATGTACGTATTTTCCAGATTTTCTTGTCATGGTAACTTCTAACATAATATATCAATTCATAATATATTCAATTTTTATTCAAAAATATACAATTATATTTCCTGCCCATAGGCTTATATTTTGACGACTCGTAACCCCGACTTGGGAAAACGTAGCCCCGGAGATGGCCGTGTCCGCTGTAGGGAATACGTACCTATAAAAAAAAGACACATTCGGCCAAGTGGTCACGCAATTTGCCATCAGTTGTTAATTCGGCATCGCTTATATGTGGTGTGAACCGGTGGCCCAGTGGTAGAGTTTCGGCTTCAGCATAGTGTGGTTGTTGGTTCGATCTCCAGTGGTGGAGATCATGGTGTGTACTGCTAATGAGACCTAATAAGGTCGCAACAGCTGTTCAGTGCTCCGTATGTCGCATGTAGGTGTTTGCCGTATTTTCTTGTCATGGTAATTTCTGACATAAGATATCAATTCCTCGATTCAAAATTATATATATGCGTATATTTTCATGAGCGCACATACAGAGTACTTCTCATAAATATTTGAACAAACTATTTAATTTTGAGAGATAAAAATAGAAACATTATGAAAGAATTAGGATTTATTGCTGTAATAGCGTGGATTACATTAATCACGTTATTCTAACCCGCAGAAAATCTTTTTACTCGAATTAAATTGATAAATTAAGAGCATTTTTTGTCAAAAATATTATTACTATCGTTCAAGGAGATAAAAAAGGCAAACTCATTCTTCTTTTTGGACGTGTAGCTAAATTAATAAGTTCATGTGGATCACCACGGCTAAAAATTGTTTATGTGCCCAGCAATTTTATGCAATAAAATCAGATTTTCTCGTAGTTCAAATAGAATTTTTCATATGAACCTTTTTCAAACGATTCAGTCTGTGATCAGAAGTTCTTTTGCGTAATGTTACTCCCAAAACTAAGTTACAAAAGAAAACTTTCTGCCAGTTCAAATGCTAGGGACGAGAATTGTATTTACGTATTTATTTGCTTGCTTACGCGTGCGTGCGTGTCTGCGTGTGTGTGTGTGTGCATATAGTTATAGGAAATGATGCAATTTCCTTGTCAAAAGAATTTTCTGGAAAAAACGGATAAAAAATTGGCGCAAAGATCTCCAATTAACGCCCACGCAGATGTTTGATAAATAAACAATGGAAAATAGTTTTTAGGACCAATAGGAGGTCTCTAAAATACGCGCTCAAAGAATTTTCGAAATTCAACGCGTGATCGCGGGATCCACCTTGATGCTATAAAAACACACAATTTTCCAGATAACACAGATCAGTAACTAACGCCAACCCAGAGTGATACTTACTAACTGTTTTCTCAGCGGCATCCTGTTCGTTTGATCTTCAAACAACGGTTTTATGTTACAATTTCAGGTTGGATAAAGATAATATCCACGCTGGCACCAGAACTGACCTTTACGATCGTGACTTGATACACGAATCGCTGTATACACTTCTATATTTCAGCTCCCAAAAAAGAAATAAATTTCTTTATTTTTTGTAGCACAATTGTTAATATTGTCTTTTCATTCATTAACATTAGTACCCATACATATTTGATTGATTGACTAACTGACGATAACGGCATATCAACAGATCTAGGGTTATTTTATGCTTACAGATCAGGGAATCATATAGATCAAGTATTCTTTTATAAAACTAATAATTTGTGTACATTTGTAAGGTTTCGAGTATTCATAACTTATACTAGTAATTATATGATTTCAAGTAATTATTTCTAATTAATTATTGTTATTTTTTTGCATGCACTTTTATGTTTTTAAGTAACTTATAATACTTAGGGAATTCGGTTTAATTTCGTTTGGTTGAGTTTTATGGCATATCAACCATAGCAAGTTATTTAATGCCAAAACCTATTCATAGCTATATATCAAAAAGATTTGATTTGTAAACAGATCGTGATAACATTTTTAAATGACCGGGAGTTCATATCTTTTGTTTTGCATAGAGTTAGATTTTTCAAGTATTTCTATCTTACACGAAAAATTCAATTTACAATTATTCATTTGTTTGCACACAGTTAAATGGTTTCAAGTATTGCTATATATCACTAATAATACAATCAGACTTGCATTTGTTTACACACAGTTAACTGATCAAACAGATCTATTTCTAACAATTCGATTTAACATTTG
Organism: Sepioteuthis lessoniana; assembly: GCA_963585895.1. NCBI lineage: Eukaryota > Metazoa > Mollusca > Cephalopoda > Myopsida > Loliginidae > Sepioteuthis > Sepioteuthis lessoniana. The sequence goes on along the minus strand of OY757911.1, from coordinate 92,573,686 downwards.
TCATTTGTTTGCACACCGTTTAAATAACAAACAGTTCTATTTGACTCATAGATAAGACCCTATCAGAGGCTACAAATCGGAATCAGAGTGCACGTGGGAGCAATGGCAATAAAAGGGTACTCCATTATCTCTAGAGATCTAGAACTGGAGCCTCACTACCAGATTGCTTTATGTCATATCCAAGAAACTTTTAGTGAGGGTCTTACTCATCTGTAGAAATGAAGTCAGTGTGTTACGTTCCGCCCTCTGGTCAAACAAACGACAACACGGAATTTATATATAACAATATATATTTATTTTCTCGACGGACGCTTGTCTGAAGTAGGAGCACTCAGGAGAGGAATTAGGATCGTTCGTCGATGAGGCTTGAACTTTTCGATGTCAGGAGACGATGGCCGAGATAACGCACACAGCGTGACGACGAGAGAGATTTCGTGAACAGCGGGATGCTTTTTTTCTGAACTGCCTTCTGTTCAATTCGTCGGCCTTATATTACCTTCAAACTCCCACGCAGAGATAAGGACACGCCTCTACGCCTCCGCAATTTCTTCCGATATCAGGCGATTGGGATGTGTCACTTCCGCTCCCTTTGGAATGGCCTGTGTGATCGTCATCGAGCGGAAATAACTGTCATGCAGTTCACAGGTCACTCTCTTCCGGTGCATCACTGAAGTGGGACCTTCACCTTGTCCCATATTATCAGCCGAGCACACCTGCGCGATTTCTTTCGATTATTGGCCATTGGGATGTGTCACATCCGCTATCTTCGGAATGGCAGGTATGATCATCATCGAGCGGAAATAATTATCATGCAGTTCATATGTCAATCTCTTCCGGTGCATCACTTTTTTTACGGCACAGTGAGAATTTTTACCTTGTCTCATATTGTGAGCCAAGCTGTATTTTACAAGTGTATTCTACATCCCCAGCCGACTGGGCGGGGAATACTTATAGCTCTGACTATAAGCATCAATTTGAAACATAGACGGAACCCTAACAGATACTACTTCTCTGGATCAGATTGGACCTGGAAGTATTGACAGTGAAGGAGTACTCCACACTTCTAAGAACAACCAAACTTGAGCCTCACCATCAGATGCAGTCTAATGTCATACCCAAAATACCCCTTTTTTTTGTTGGGCCATAACTCTATACAGGGGATAGAATTAACGTATATTTAAGTTCTCTTTACAGAGCAGTGTGAATATGATGTCTTGACAATATGAATTTTCTGTACGTCAAAATTTAAGCGTAAGATATACGCAAGAGCAAAATAATAGAATTTTTATGGCATTTACTGTCTTTACAAGAAGCCAAAATTTGTCAGAACTGATGATATCATTTCCGTCTCAGTTCATTTTATCACCACCCAGAACTAAACATTAGACGATGATCATGACGATGATTTCATTTGATTGAAGAAATGATTAATAACCCTAAGTGACTTGACCTTATTACACCTGATCAAAAAAATATGCATATTAGGACACCTTTTAAACCATCTTTCGCACCACGTCAGACAAATTTCTGTGTTAGACAAATATTGAGTTGACTCAATATTCTATACTTTTTTTTCTTATTACCTTTAAGGTTTAAACTGTGAAATATGTCTTGGAATAGAGATTTGAAAGAAAAAATTCGTGACATATGCAGGCAGCAAAAGGATTTACTATCTTTAAGCATTTTTTTCTTAAACTAAAATTAATCTATTTACATTTTTCGAGTTGTTGGTATTAATATAATTTAACTTAGAAAGTCCGTAAACTATTTTAACAAGCAGTAATAACCTATATTATATAAGGGTTGCTCGAAAGTCATTATCAAACATTAGAGAAGTAGAATTATTTTGAATAATTTGCAGAAGGATTATTTGCATTATAGTTAGTTAGCGACCATAGTCGAGGGTGACCCGAAGGCTCCCTTTTCGATAGCTACTACACCAAGGTGTAGGGGAGGGCGCTACTCCATTCCCTGGATTGCTCCACTATACCCTTGAACCGTACCTTATAATGCTGGGTGTTAAGCAAGGTAGTATCAAGTTCCATTTTTAAAGTCTTTGGTATGACTCGACCTGGGATTGAACCCAGGTCTCCCGGGCCATTGGCGAACACTCTAACCGCTGGGCCAATATCGCTTAGTTACAACATGTTTTTTCTTTTTATCCGCCGAGTACGGCTTACAGCTTTCGATTGATCTCATAGAGTTTCAAAATTCCCTTAAAATTATCAAATATTTCATGTAGATATTATTTCTTATCATTTTACAAACATAGAGAAGTAATATTAATCAAGATTGTAAAGAAATTCTGTTTCTAAGATTTTTTTTTAGGTTTTTGTGATAAAGTTAATTCTCAGTAGCTGAGAAAATTTGACTCTTTCTTCATGTTGAAACACTGATTTACCTTTCGCCTTAGCCGATATTAAGATGATATTAGGCAAGTTAAAACCAAATAAAGTAGAATAATTTTTACAACACAAATGTATTGCGAAAAAATGTGTAAGTCATTGATATTAAATATATTTCTACAAATTTCATGAATTTTATTTCGTTTATGGGGAATGAGAAAAAGGGTTTTATCATTTCGTGGTGTAGGTGGTTGGTGGTAGTGAATTGCTGGGTTCTGTTTGGGTGATTTTGAGTTTCGTATCTGACTCGGTTTTTCTTCTTCTTACCTCATTCACTTTTAGTCTTCTTTTTGTGGAAGCTGTCAGAGAATTAAGGACAGAAGAAAAGAGACAATGATACTTTTATACTCAAAACTTTCTTTTAAGTTCCACGACTATTCTTTGGTGTGAAACGTTTTCCTGAACCAATAGAAGTCAACGCGTTTCCCAGACATGGTGTAGAAATATATCTGAGTGATTTTCAGTGAGGTATTTATAGTGGAGACAGCTATTAGTAGGAGACACGGCTTGCGCAATGATCGGGACTCAGCGAGCATATGTGCTACCTTGCTAGCAGGCGAGAGAAAGAGGTACTTTCAGTCGCAGTGAAATAGCTTAAAGAGAGAACTTCTCTTTTGGCACCAAGAAGCCCCTCTTTTCAGGCATGCACTTATTTTGCTTCTTGTCAGTGGCCTCCTGGGAAAACTACTACTTTTAAATATATATATATATATATATATATATATATATTTAATACCCACAGATAAGCTGAGTGAAAAGTGTGTTAAAAAAACAAAAGTTATGATATCTGTTCTTATTTGAAAAAGTAAATTAGAAAGAGCGGGAATATGCCCCAATATTTGCATTATAAGAAAAAAAAGTTTATGGATTTAGTATAGTAGTGCAGTATTTTGACCTTCGATCCGGCCCAAAAATGCTATTCCAAGGTGATGCACCAAAAGGAAGTGACACATTCCAATGGCCAGTAATCGAAAGAAATCGCCTGGGCGGTTTAAGGCTGAAAATATGGGACAAGGTGAAGGTTCCACTGTGCCACTACAGAGTGATGCACCGGAAGAGAGTGACCTGTGAACTGCATGACAGTTATTCCCGCTTGATGACGATTAAACATTCGATTTCAAAGATCGAGTGGGCGTCGAACGATTATATAACTCAGTTGAGTTCGACGGCCAGTTGAGTTGAGTTGGAGTTCCAGGCCAGTTGGAGGGGAGATGTGGTAGGGAAAGCCACACCCGGCCGAGGGGGCCCTCGGGAACCCCGATGGAGTTTGGGGACCCGAGAAGTTGCTGATAAGATGTAGCAGATCACCCAGCAGAGTGAGCCCTCAGGCCTCCGGTTGAGCATCAAGAGAACAAGAAAGATACAACGTGACGGCCATAAGAGTGACGGGTCAAAATATTGCAGTTATGTTCGATCTCCAGCTCCCTCTCACAGTAAAACCCCACAACCTTTTCGAACCCTTGCAATAAAGTGAGAGGTAAATAGTGTAAAGTCTGCGCGCGTCTTTATCATTGCGTCAGTAAGAATATAACTGCAGTTTTTAGCCTTAAACAGACAATATATCAGTTTGTATGTGTATGTGGTTTTCCAATGTACACGCTACTATGTAAAGCGAAAGCAATATTATGACGCTGATGACAGTTTGTATGTAAGACACGAAAAAATTCAGCTGTCGAAGATTTTTTTATATTACTACAAATATCTTTATCACAAAAATGTCAACAAAGAAAAGGTTAAACAAGATGAGGCATTTGTGCTCGGAAAATAACTAAATTTTGTTGAAATTAAATATATCCTTAAAAAAAACAGAATTTTAGATTTTCACTCAAAAGAAATAGACAAAAAATTTGAGTAGAAATAGAAATGAATGTGTAATGTAGAGAAATTTTATGTATTTCATCGATCTATTGATATGAGTGAGGTAGGCTCGAAATTAGATAAAAATGAATTGATTTATTTCTGATTCTAAAATTGAAAAATATATTCTTAACAATCTACGATGGTAAAGGTCCCTTAAAACAATTTAGGTTTTGATCCTTCAAATTTTAACAAGCAAACTCAAATATTATTGTCTGCAATCTCAAAGAAATTAAAAGAAAAGGAAACGTCCTAAACAAACTGTTTTATTGGTCAATAAATGCAAAAATGATACGAAAAGTACAGCTTCTTGAACCTTTTTTGCACAAAAATTAACACTTTTTTAGTATGGAAATCAGTCAGTTTTCCATGGATTTATACAACCATCGTTTTTTTAATGCTGTATTTAACGCCATAAAAACCCCACCTTTCGCCTTTTTGATCTTTGTAAAGTACATCTTCACCCCACTTTTAGAGACTAAATTTCAGTTTAGCTCAAATCATTATCTTGGATATTGTGTCGCTCATCATAATTAACGGGTGTGAAATTGAAAAGATATTCCTTAAAATATAATTAAATAAAAATCCAAAACAATTAGCTATTGAGCTAAAATTGAGCTAAAAATTAAAAATACCATAGAAACTCATTGAAAATGTATATACACTACAAAAAAATGTTTATTTTGAAAAAGTATAAATATATTTACATTATTATACGGTAAATAAGATAATCTTATTTACTATGTCCATTAATCTTTAAAAATATCACAAAAATATGTTTTATCGTGTTCTGTGAGATTTTGTGAGAGTGATTTTTTCGCAATTTATTTACGCTAGTTTTACGGTGTTTGTTTTATTTTTGAGCATTTTAGGTCCAAAAAAGAGTAATGCGAAGAGATTTCGGTATCAATTAATTACGTAGGGTACAGTATGACAGTATATGAAAAATTGATGTAAATTAGACGAGCTGTAAATCTGTTGCGTTCCCACTGTAACTGTAGTCCATGATGACGTACTTCTATTGAATGATTTGGATTTGGATTTCATAGTTTTCTCCGTTATACCGAAAATTCGCATCATTAAAATCAGACATTCGAAGCAAATGGAGACTCCACTATATGTATGTATTTTAGCTGGATGAAAATTCTATCACTTGACATTATTGAATGAATCTGGATCTGAAAATTTTCAGGCATAACATTCAATCCATGTGATTGATATTCATTACTGAATTAAGTGAATTGTAAAGAAAGTAGATTATGTTGAAAAATAATTTTTTTCTCTAATACACAATTTTCACGATTATTGTGATACTTCGTATTTCTGTATATATGCGACCTTATTAGATGTAACACGGTTGTTTTCCATAAGAAAATTTGGAAAAATAACAGTATCTTTTCTTTTGTCTTTTATAAGTACTTAAAATCTTTCAGGAAAATATCTTACGTATACTAGAGTTTGTTTATTTTAATGTAAACAATCCAATTCATATACTAATTGACTAATACTGCGCGTGGCTCACATTTGTTAAGAGGCATATAATGAGATTAAGTAAATTTGCTTGGTTCTTGAGACGTCGGTGTTACCAATTTAAAGTATTATAAAGAGAAAGTATAATGACCTACATTAGATTTAATATAGTCATCACAGAAGAAAGAGAAAAAAGAAGTATTGATTTTCTATCAAAGATATACGTGAGGAAAAGCTACAAAAAGCGATATTAATTTATATCAATATGTAACTTTTTTTACAGTTTTTAAATATTTTCTTTTATTATATATATATATATATATATAATACTAAGTCGCTTTATTACTATTGGAGAGCCTGTTGACTGAAAACAAAGGGTCAATCTAGAGGACTTTCGAGGTAAGAGTGAGAATCGTTCACACGCAAGAGTTTGGGATTTTTAAAAGGGTCAAGCAGACAGTATTGTTAGTTGTCAATAGAGGACATGTAACAACTTAAATTTCGAAATTGTTAACCCTTTCCTTTTGAGATTGGCTACAATTTATTGAACTAAAAAAATATTCAACATCGACTAACGAAATTCCACTTTGTTTTAAAGGAGGATAGAGGTGGGGTGGGATTAAAACACAAAATAAGCTAGTGCTTTTTTTTATTGGAAAGCGAATTTGACTTTGTTTCTTTATTTTTTGTGAACTTGTCATCTCTCCATCTTGTATTTGTCTCCGGAAAGTTTTTTCAAGGCCCGAAAATATCACACACACACACACACACACACACACACACACACACACACACACACACACACACACACACACACACACACAAGAACTCATATATGTCCATTTAATAATCCCACCTCCGAATGGAGATTATGTGACCCAAGGTCAATTTTTGATATATATATATATATATATATATATGTGTGTGTGTGTGTGTGTGTGTGTGTGTGTGTGTGTGTGTGTGTGTGTGTGTGTGTGTGTGTGTGTGTGTGTATTAAGGTCATTCAGTAAATAAGTGCTAAAAGCAATATTTACAACACATTTTTCAAGGCAATCAATAATGATGGATTTTTTCATGTTTCAGAAGACTTTTAGTATGGCCTATTCTACTGGCTGTTATGGTGATATACTGTACCATAGCGGCACTAAATAGACTCTAGACCCTCGTTGTGACTCACTGTGGTAACAAGTTGAAAAACGTAAGAACTCTTGTAAGCTACAAAAAGGTTTATTGACTACACATATATAGGTAGCCGCCAGGAGAAAGAAAGGGAATGAAGAACTGAGATAACCGCTTCGCGAGATAAAAAAAAAAAAACAAACAACAACAACATATCATCGTAGTAAAGTAAGAGTAGACACAGACCTTGAACTTTTTTCTTGCTTCTAACATGTTTGTTTACTGGTTCTAACACCCCCTCGGGAGAACCCCAGAATTTAGAACTTGTGAACTTTTTTCTCTTTACATCTTCGTGGCTCGTTTCCTACTGTGGTCATCACTTTTTTACGTCCCGTTGTCCACTCTCGAAAGGACACAAGTTGCCCCCCCCCCACTTCCGCCTGTCGTGTCGGGAGCAGAACACATATCTATTTCCCCTCGCACAAACCCCAAACGATCCTCGGACCTCTCCTCCTCTCTAGTCATTTTTCAATTACAACGAGTACCTCTGCCTTGTCATTCGGCCACTACTGTCTGATTTATTTATTTTTTATTCATTTATTTATCGATCTATTCATTTGAGTTCCAATGAGCCGTTCAATTACGTTACAATACCCTATGACGTCACAGTATGAACCCTCCCCGACACTATAAATAGTGACTGACTCGATAAACAAGTCAGGCGAGTCTACTCACCGGTAACCTTTACTGTCGGTATTTCCATAAATATATACTGCTGTGAACATTACAGCTCTTTGTGTTATTCATTTCTGGTCCTTCAAAGCCATAACACTGACGGCATCGTGTGTAAATTTTGTCACAAGAGAGTCAGAGAGTTTTAACAATTAGGCTTGAAATTGTAAATCTAATTTTAGACCATATGTAAAGATTTTTTTACTAAAACATGCTTCTCTATACATGTCACATATTCTTCTATAAATTTCACAAGCTTTGCACTTCTCAACCACCAAAAGTTTGATAACCGAGCTCTGTTCAAACCATTTAGAAATGATTCAAATGAAAAGCTCAAAATAATGTTTGCTCTATACCAACTCCAATCAATCGTTTTTTTAATAACCTCATTAAATGACCTTCATATATATATATATATATATATATATATATATGTGTGTGTGTGTGTGTGTGTGTGTGTGTGTGTGTGTGTGTGTGTGTGTCTGTGTGTGTGTGTGTGTCTGTGTGTGTGTCATCTAATTAAAATTTAAATTCTGATATGTTTTACTAGCAAAATACACGACTTCACTCACTCAAGTTTGTCCAGCGAGGAATCAAGAAAAGACGATGTCCTTAAGTGGGCAAAAATTGTGGCTTATTATGTATATTCAACACTTGACAAAAAATATACGTTTACCTTTCTTGAAAAATATTTCTCCCGTTATTTTTAATCTCCGAAAAATATATGGTGCGAAAATTTGGGCCCTAATCTATTTTATTTAATAAACAAACTAAATGGTTATTCCATTTTTATCTTCATAATTTTGTGATTCTATTATGTGTTCGTCTACTTTTTGTTAAAATGTATTGATTATTAATGAAAAAGTAAGTTGTCCTAATTAATTTGAGATATTTTTAAAAACCTAGCCTGTTTGGCTATCAAACAAACAAGATTTTGTTTCAGACTTATACTGAGTTTACAGTTTATGGATTAAAAATAAGAGTCATAATGTTTTCTGCGAGTGGCGAGTTCCATATTACAACTTGGTTTAACTTCATGAACGAATATTAAGGATGGGTTCCACATCGACGGCAGCCTCATTTGGGCTGAAATGAAAGATACGGTACAGGCGGTCTTGGTCGCAAAAGCCTTAAGTGAAGGCCTGCTAACTGCCTATTAGCGTAGGTTGCCGTTCTTCCTCGCGAACCTTTTGTTTTTGAGGGAGGCTCTGTGTATGTATTTAAAGGAAGCAACCACATGATTTGTGGTGAGACGCTGGACGTCACGGTTTTCAGCCAGGGTGGACCATTGGCAAAGGTCGATGTGACACACAGCCAGGGATTTTTCAAGCGATCCTTAAATTGTGTCTTAAAGTGCTCCATCTGTTCTGATGGGTACCGGTGAACTTAACACTCAGTATGATCCTACGCAAGGGATAATTCTCTATCCTAAAGACATGCCCTGCCCAGATAATCTGGAACGTCAGTGGTATGGCTTCGGTGCAAGTGACCTTCGTCTTTTCAAGAATTTCATTATTATTTTGCTCTTGGCGAATTTTTCGTACCAGCATTAGCGGATGATCGTCCATTCGAGTCTGAATGTCATTGTGGACCGTTCCAAGTGCAGCAATTAGAAATGGAATCACGGTTACTCTTATGTTCCACAGTTTTTTTTAACTCTTTGGTAAACTCTGAGTCTTTGTCAATCTTTCCGCTTTCTTTTATTTTCACTCTTTGGTCCGCCAAAATAGCAAAATCAACAAGCAGGTAAGTTATTTTTTTCTAGTAAATGCAAACTAAGCCGGACCTTCGGGTTTGGATTTGGTGATCTTTTTGTATCTTAAATTAGATGAGGTGATCTATCTGTATCTTAAATTAGATTAGGTGATCTTTTTGTATCTTAAATTAGATTAGGAGATCTATATCAATCTTAAATTACATAAGGTGATCTCTTTGTATCTTAAATTCACAGAGAATTTTATGCGTTTCATAATTTAAGATAGATTCTGGTCTGTGCACCATTTGGTAGTATGGAAAATGTTAATCCCTTGCACAATTCCCTGTGGATCACCTTTCCCACCCAGTCATGCCAAGTCTTGTACTCTTTTTGAGCTAGTTTTTTTTTTATTTGCTTATTCTGTTGTTGTTGTTGTATAGTGGCTCGTACCACGTGACTCCTGTTATCGCGGAAGCATAAAAGATATCGTGTTTCTAAGCACGATAGAGAAGCAGAGAGAGAGAGAGTTCTGATTGATCTTGATCAGTAGTAGACCAACTTCAGACGTAACACCAACATCGCGAAACTTATAATATTTGTTGGACTGTACCACTTCAGATAATATATAATTAACTCCATTTAACAGTTTATCTCTTCCTTCCCACGATACAAGAGTTGATAATCTTTCATGTAGTACATGTACAAAGTAGAATTTGTTCGGGAGGAGAAACACAAAATTCTCTTGGATTTTGAGATACAAACAGATCACCTAATCCCGAGCTGTAGACTCGACCTAATGATAATTAAAAGAAAAGAGAACCAGCTGAATAGTGGTCGTTGCTGTCCCAGCCGATCGGAGAATGAAAAAATAAATAAATAGAAACGAAACAAAGAAATGATTGGTGATTTGATTGATCGCTCTTGTCTGATAAGTATTAAAACATTTAAAACCAATATTTATGAACGAAATGTAATTGAGCAAAATCACTGGACCCAAGATAAAAAATGTGTCATTCAAATGAATATTAGAAAATGTTCAAAGAATTAATATTATGATGTGTTTTTTTTTGTTTTTATTTTTTTGCTATTGTTACATTTAATTGCATATCAAGCTATGAGGGTCATTTAATGCCAAATCATCATATATATATATATATATATATATATATATATATATATATATATATATATATATACCAACTCCTCCGCCCAAGCAGGATATGACACAAGGTCAATTTTAAGTGGAGTTTAACAGGTTTGAATTCAGAGTTTTCCTTCTCCTAAACTAGTTGCCTCACCAAGGCTGAAGAACCTGGTCTGTCCTACTATTTACCCATAGCTGGGGGGAGAATAATTGGATTCATACCTTTCTCAAGGGTATTAGTGGTAGGTGAAATGCAATCAGTCTCTTCCTGGATTTGAACTCATGTGGCCGTGTCCATCGAAACATGCCTAACTTTACGCTAGATATTGTATCTAACTGCTTAGCCATTTTGGGGAAATACGTCACCTCAAGAATTATAACGCATTTGTATTTGTTTTCGTTATCGGATACCAGAGTGGTGAATTCGTTTGAAGAGCTTTGCATTACGTGGGTGGCAGCCGTTAACTCCTTCGTCAGATTGCTCAACACCCAGGAGGGAGGATTATGTATTGTCATCCACAGACAGACTGTTTCTTCATGATTTGTAAATGTGTAGTTTGAAAAAGGAATAGTTTGTCGGTAACATATTTAAAGGCGTCACAGCTCATTCGTTTTTAAACAGGTGAATAGTTTCAAGCATTGTTTCTTATTGTTTGCACACAGTGATATGGTTTGAAGAATCCCTTTCACTGTTTGCACCCATCTACAATGTTTCAATCTATAAAATTCTAATTACTCGATTTGGTTTAGTTTAGTTTAGTTTGATTTAGGTTTATGGCACAGCAACCATTGTAGTATTATATAATTGCGGAATTATTTTTTTTATATTATTATTTTTCGTTGGTTATATCTTATCATTCGGTTTAGTTAGGCCTAGAACTATTCGGCTTAGTGCATGTGCAGGTGCACATATTGTGTGCAGGTGTTCACACTTTCGCACGGAGGATGTGACAATCACAGATGTCATAATAAAAACCCCAGATAGGAAATAGGACTGGTATGTGAATTACGTCATGCCCGGAAGCGATGGACTGAGACTTTTGGTGATTTTTGAAAAAAAGCAGTTAGTTGAGATCTGACGCTAGACAAAGTGAGTTGAGATCTGTCTCTGGGCGAGTCCAGTTGGGTCTACGGGATGTGCTGCGCGTTTGTTGGGTCAGTTAGTTGAGATCTGACGCTGGACGAATCGAGTTGAGATTTGAACCTAGGGGAGGCGAGTTGATTTTTGAGCCTGGGTGAGCCCAGTCCAGTCGGTGGCTTACGGGATGCGCCGCGCGTTTGTTGGGTCAGATGGAACGGTCAGCATAGTAAAAATTGTCTCTCTCTCCTCGTGTGGAAAGACTAAACCCAAGAAATCAATAAACGTTTTGTACGTGAACTAAAGAAAGTCGTCAAGTGTTTCGGGATTCCTATGCATATGAACATTATACATATTCGTATATATGGATATATTACGGTAGGTGATTAATGCAAAATCCATTTTATGCATATAAACAGTTCTATTTCAAACAATTCAGTTTAGCTTAAGTACAACAGTTTCAATGTCAAAACAGTTCTATTTCAAACAATACAGTTTTACATATAAAAACAGTTCTATTTCAAACAATTTAGTTTAGCATAAGTACACAATTTCAATGTCAAAACAGTTCTATTTTAAGCAATTCAGTTTAGCATACGTACACAGATTTGTTCTCTTTGATTAATAGATAAGACCATATCAGGTGCTATCACTCCAGGCCACAGTGAAGCTGGGAGCAATGGTAATAAACGGTTACTCCGCATTCCCCAAAGCTCCAGCATTACTGTGACCTCACCATCCGATTTAGTGTCATAAATAGGACACTCGTGTGGGACCTTACGCCTCTGTAAAGAAGTCGATGTATTCTACAGCCCCAGCCGACTAGGCAAAACTCGAGCTGATACTAAACATATGGTTGCACAGAGTTAAATTATTTCCATTAGAGTAAAGGATTAAACAGTTCTACGTGACTCATTGATAGAGTTCTTACAGGTACTGCACTCGAGGTCGGACTAGATCTGTCTTGGTTAATTTCATTACGCAATCACGTTCTTTGTATGTTTATATTTACATTTTTTTGTGGATTTGTATTTAAAGACTGGATTCGTCTTGGTTTATTTCATTACGCAATCACGTTCTTTGTATGTTTATATTTACATTTTTTGTGGATTTGTATTTAAAGGGTGCTTTTGCTCATTGTGTTATCGAATACGAATAATTTTTAAATAGGTCTTCTCGACTCCTAAATATTACCCTAAAAGGGGCTACTGCTCCGGAGTCATAGCTGACCGTGGAGTAATGGCAATGAAGTAGTACTGCATATTCACCTAAACTCCGGGACTTTAGCTTCATCATCTTAATGTCAATTCTAAGACACTCTTTGAGATTATAACCCCTCTGTAGCGATGCACTCGGTGAATTCTATCACCCCATCAGACTGGACTGTAATATTCTGAGATCAGAACATTTTAATCGTTAGAACCTGAGTGAGCGGTATTTGTACCACTAAGTAAAAGTACAAAACTTCCGACCGCAGTAATTTAGGCCGGGGATTCTTCACTTCTCCATCGTTATTGCCAATTAGTGGTTGCATTTTTATATTTCATATATTATCATATTATATTTTAATATCTTTTAAATTGTTTATGGGATGTTGTAGCCAGTTATTTAAGAACCTATAGTGCGGTTAAATAACAAATTACAATTTTATATTTTTAGAAATTTTTACAAGCCATGAATCCAGGGTGAGAGGCGCTTACGGTCGTGGGAATCTCTTAATACTCTCAGAGTTAATATACTTAGAGGAGGATTTTTTCAAAAAATTTATAAATAAATTGAACATCGATTTATATCAATATCTTAATGGATTACAATCTTTTTTACCTAAATATCTGAAGAACTGTTTTCTGGCCAGTCGAAATTAATTTCGTTTGACTTATTTATCTGTTTTAATAATTGTCGTTTGACATATTTGTAGACACGGATTAATGGAGGTCATTATGCAAAAAGGTTACATTTTATATTTCTTTATTGTTTTGATTCATGTAATTTACTGGGCTGGTTGATTAGTAGATTGTTTTGGCTATAAAGCATATCAATCATTGTAGGTAATTTAATGCCAAATCCTCTTTATACATCTATGTTAAATATACATGATTTATCATAAGTCAACAAAATTCAATAATTCCAAGTATTGCTATGTATCCCTAACAATTCAATTAAACATCAGTCATTTGTACATCATTAAAAGATCAAACGGTTCTTTTTCATACAATTCAATTCAGCATAAGTCAACAAATTGGAATGGTTCCAAGAACAGCTAAGCATTACTAACAATTCTGTTAAGCATCAGTCATTTGTTTACACATAGTTAAGTGTAAACATTTCAATTTTTAACAATTCGATTTAGCATAAGTCATTTGTTTGTACACAGCTTAAATGTTAAAAAGTTCAACTTGACCCATAAATAGGACCAAAATAGGTATTACCACTCCGAGTCAGAGTGGACCAGGGGGCAATGCCAGTGAAGGCACACTCCGTATTCACTAAAGCTCGAGCATTACTGGAGCCTCACCATCAGATTGTTTAGTGTCTTATTCCGGACACTCGTAGAGATGACCTTGTCAGCTGAGGCTGAATTATATACTGATTGCATCTCTGGAGAGTGGTAAGAACCCCCACCAATGAGTGTCCTGATTATGACTCTAAACAATTTGATGGGAGGCTTTGATTATGCTGGAGATTCGGGGAATGCAGTATGCCCTTTCATTACCTTCGACCCCTGATCCACTCTGACACGGAGTGCAAGCAACTGATAGGGTCCTATCTGTGGGTCAAATAGACCTAAACTGTGTAATTACACAAAACTGAATCGTTCGAAATTAACGGTGTGTAAACAAAAAACTGTGCACTTATGATAAATAGAGCTGCTTGATCATTTAACTGTGTGTAAACAAATGACTGATGTGTGACTGAATTGTCAGTGATTCATAGCAATAAGTAAAAGTAAGTCGGTAACCGTAGTCGAGAGAGACCCAAAAGCTCCCTTTCCAATAGCTACTACACCGAGTTGTAGGGGAGGACGCTACTCATTTCCCTGGATTGCTCCACTTCTCCCTTAATCCACACCTTATAATGCTGATTGTTAAGCGAGGAAGCATCAAGTGCCATTTTTTGAGTCTTTGGTATGACTCAACCAGGGATTGAACCCAGGTCTCTCGGGCAAACTCTCTAACCATCATGCCAATGTCTGAGCTGACCCGGCCATTGACTTAATGAGTAGAGAGTTTGCCAATGGTCCGGGGGACCGGGGTTCAATCCTATGTCGAGTCATACCAAAGACTCAAAAATGGTACTTGATGCCGCCTTGCTTAACACTCAGCATTATAAGGTAAGGATCAAGGGTAAATTAGAGCAATCTAGGGAATGCAGTAGTGCCCTCCCCTACACTTCGATGTAGTAGCTATTTAAAAGGAAGCCTTCGTGTCAGCCTCGACTGAGGTCGCCAAATTTACTTCATTGCAATACTTGGAACCATTTAACTTTGTTGACATGAAAAGCTGAATTGTTTTAAATAGAACTGTTTGGTCGTTTGACTGCATGTAAACAAAAAAACTGTGTACTTAAGCTAACATCAATTATTTGAAATAGGCCCGTTTTTACATTTAAATGTGTATAAACAAAAACTGATTTTAAACCAATGAATAACTGTATCTAAACAAAAGACTGTACTTATGCTAAACTGAATTGTTTGAAATTAAGTGAAACCTTTTAAATGTGAGGAAAAAATCAAACTCAGGCTTGTTTAAAAATGTTATCTTCAAAATTTGTTTAGAAATCATATATTTGATATATGTATAAAAGTATTTAGCATCAAATGACCTACAATGGTCGATATGCCATAAAACTAAACCAAACTAAACCAAACCAAGCCGAACCAAACCAAATTATCAACTGTGTGGTGCAAATGAACTTGGGCGGGTGACAATGGAAGCCTCTTCAAACTAATGTCCAATCATTTCTTTTGTTTTAACATACAATCACTTACAATCATAGCTTGGCCCGGTACACACCGTTCATTTGCTGTTGAAGCGTGTTTTTAAGACTGGTAGATCTGCACTTGCTAACCAGAGTGATTTACGTTCTCATTTCGTTTTATATCTAAAAGATGCTGTTCCGGATTGAAATTTTCAACCCATTGCAAATATGTCCGTTTCGTTCAGTAAAGTACATTAATCAAACTATGTTACATTAAAGGTTGAATTATAACGCATGAAAAGGTATCAGTACAAAGTTTATTACTACGGTCGTTGGAGCATTTGGCATCTTACCTAAAAGATTCAAATGTTCCTTGAACAGCTAGACATTTAGTAAGACATTAGGACTACCCCAAAGTCAGCAACCTTTGAGAAAAGATCTAAAGTCAGTGAACAGATTCTGTTACAAATATCACTTACTACTGAAATCAACTTCGTCCTAAACAGATATAATAAAATATAGTACTTTCATTATCGCAATATCTATCGTTCATTATCATTAAACACATCGCTTCAATGATTAATCTGGCATTAGAATCTGAATTATTTCACATAATTGTAAAATTTATCTTGTCGACAACTAAAGGATCTTTCATCGACATATTTATTTGGAGTAGAGATCAATAACATTGTCTAGCCGATACCCCTGCTCAAATCTAAGCAATGAGATTTTGTTTAAAATTTCTCCTGATATTTTAATAAACTGCTGGCACATGGTTAACTCTGAAGCATTATTCGTTTTTTTTTTCGGAGGTATAAGAACCCATAAAGAAATAATCTGGTAAACGAATTAATCATTTTCTTCCAAGTTATTTGTGAGAAAGTCCCTTTTCTTCTTTGTCCCCAGTAATTGGAAAACTTGCGTTGTCTGGAGTGAAATATTTTCATTATTATAATACACACACACACACATATATATATATATATATATATATATATATATATATATATATATATATATATATATATGGGGAATGTTAGGTAAGGCGGAATAAATCTGCCAATATTTCAAATAAAATATCAAAAAAATAAAATATTCAAATGATATATTTGGCACAGTTTTCTCACTGTTTATATAAATAATTCATATATATTCATATATATATATATATATATATATATATATATATATATATATAATTCTTTATCGTTCATCTATCGATATTTATTATTCGATATTTTATTATTCTTTAAAATCTCATATTCTAAAAATAGCATGTGACAATGTTTTATTAATTTTCATATTTCCAAAAACTCACTATGGACGTATATTGTACACGATTGCACAGCATCACTTATAATGTGTTCCATATATATATATATATATATATATATATATATATATATATATATATATATATATATATATATATATATATATATTTGTATGCGTGTATATGTCGCTATGCCTGTGTGGGTGAGGAGGTCAGTATGTGTGTGTACATTGGCGTGCTTGGCGTAATTGTTTTTATCGTAAGAAATACAGAGTGACCGACACGCATTTAAATTTTGGACAAGACTATTCGCATTTAAACTGATCTTGTATCCCATAATGCACCCAAGACGACATGATACACACAAAAACTTGTATAATTCAATCCCACGTTCGAAATTGCCTGGCTTGCTTAGCATCGTCAGTTTCCCTTGCGCTAATACCCTTTGGAAAGGCCTGAATACATCTGCTCTCCGCACTAGCAATGAATAATCAGTAGTGCAGACAAGAATTTTTGTGTTATATATATTGTAAGTATCCCTTGTGGCGTAGTGGCAAAGGTATGAACCACCCTCCTTATCCCCACTAGCTGTGGGTTTAATAGTACCCCTATGGTTCTTATGGATTGACTGCTTTGACATTAAGTAACCCACGATGGTTGAAATACTATTAAACAGACGAACCAAACCAAATAATTATCATCAGTTTTTTCTCAACACATACTCCCTTTGAAATCTATTTTTGATAAAATCCTCATAGCACTATTTTCCTTTTCCCATTATAAGAATTCTCTCCTTTCTTCAATGCTGCAATTATTTTGTTTTCACGCTGGAAATTCGTCAAATTTTCAAATTCTAGTACTGTTATGTCCACAGAAAATGGCATAAAATAAATAAAACAAACAGGTACTTAGGGAGAAGAATAAAGTTATATATTACGCAAACAAGAAGTAAAACGTCGCCATTGTAGTTTTGCTACTAAACACCATTTGTCACACGCCTCACCAAACAAACGATTATAGCATAAGGCCAAGATTTAGCTGGGTCCAGGCGCAGGGTTGTGGTCTAGACACGCCAGGCGAGCACAAAAATTCTTCGGGCCCCGTCGGCATTCCCTTAAATAAGGACACCACAGGTACCAAGCGATAATCCTAGCCCCTCCAAGTAGGGTTAGAGTCTGGGGGAACGGCTCCCTAAAGTTCGAGGAATATGTCAGTCTCGTCACGTGATGCGAATGCTAGCCTCGAATGACAACTGTATCCAGAGACATGAAATACTTGAGCAGATCCGTACCGCTGATACCACGATCTGCTGAAGTGTTCCCCATCAACTCAATTGTTACAGTTAAATGAAATGGCAACAGTTTTGCTATTAAACGGTATTTGTCGCACGCCCAACCAAACAGGCAAGTGTCGCTCAAGGCCTTTTCTAAGGTGGGTCCAGGCGCAGGGCCGTAATTTAGACACCCCCGGCATTCCCAAAAATGCCTCTGACCCCGTCGGCATTCCCCTAAAACGGGATCCTCAGGCTCCAGGCTATAAACCCAGCCTCCTCAAGGAGGCTTTGAACCAGGCGGAACAGCCCCCCTTAGACTTGAAGATTATCACTCGTGACGTGAATGCTAGGCCTCCCAGTTACCTGAGGCAGACAGCCACGACTGAGTACAGTATCCAGAGACGTAACACACCGTAGTTGATTCGTGCCGCTGATACCAAAGTCGTCTGAAGTGTTCCCCATGAATAGGATTGGTACAGTTGGGTAAAACCACAGCAGCTTCGCCACTATATTCACTGAGTGGATTACAGTCAACTGTTATATCTTTATTGGAAGAATCCATTGTGTATCGAAATAGGAATCATACCACAACAATTACACGTCAGAGAAATAATTTATAACTAGTTTTACTTTTTAATAATGGATGGTGTTTTTATTTATATCCCCTCTGACCCTCCTTACTTCCGTTTCTCTGCCATGCTGTCTTTTTTTGCATTGTACACGGATTGTTAAGAATTCGTTAGTCCTTCATCGCCGTGGCATAGGGACCAATGTTCTGGACAATGAGATTATAATAAGGGAGATCAACCACCAGTCGCACTATTATCTTCCCTTTTGGACTAATTCCCTTTGGGAAAGGTTGGAACTTCTTTATGTTCCCAACTATGGATAGAATTGTAGCACAAATATTCTATTACAACGATGGTTTTAACTGTAACCCACGACAGTTGGTTGGTTGGTTGGTAAGCAGTAAAACAAAGAAACTAAAGGAAACTTTCTTCAACAATTCTACTCGTGCGATTCTACAGATGATTGTACAGTTTTATATAAAATACACCTGTGTGTATGTGTGTGCGAGTATATATATATATATATATGTGTGTGTGTGTGTGTGTGTGTGTGTCTGTGTGTGTGTGTGTGCACGAACGCCCGTTGTATAATGATTACAGTCGCTACAAATAAACTTAGTGACACGAGTTCAAATCCTGGACCAGAGGGTCTGCATTTCACAAAGATCTAACAGTACTGGGGAGGGTATGTATCCAACAATTTCCCCCCAATATATTAGTAAATAGCAGGACAGACTGGGCTATTTCGCCTTTGTTTTAGAACCAGTCTACAGGAAGGAATACTTTGAAGTCAAACCTATTAAACTCCCTTTAAAATAAGTGACCTTGCGTGGCATCCTACGCATGTGGAGAGCCGGCGTATATATATATATATATATATATATATATATATATATATATATATATATACGTGGTGCATTCAATCAGTTTCCAGGCTGTTTTTACAGGCATTTAAAATTGTCATAGACGCTTGAAAATTCAGTAGGTTATTGCTATACATCTTATGAGATGAGTGACCAATTTTTATGATTTCAGGTTGAACAGCTACAGCAGCAATTTGAATCCACCCTACTAAAGCCTGATTGTCAGAGATTGGGAATTTCAAAAGTGCAATCTGACACATAAGAAGAACGATATGCAATAAAATTCTGTTTTAAACTTGGTAAAAATGCCACAGAAACGTATGGAATACTTCAGACTGCTTTTTACCATCTTGTATGAATCGAGCATCAGTTTTTGAGTGGCATAAGAGATTCAAGGAAGGCACAGAGTCTGCGAGGGATGGTGAGAGGTGTGGGAGGAGTAAAGAAGTCAATACACCAAAGTTGGTTGGCCAAAGGGTTAGGGTTACTATGTTGAGGTTTTACGGGAGTTCAGGAAGAGATTCCTATGGAAGAGGCCAGCACTCTTGAAATCGGGTCAGTGGCATTTCCACTAGGAGAATGCACCAGTCCACAACTCAATCCTTGCCACAGAATACTTGAACAAGATGGGCATCAAGACAGTTCCTCAACCTCCCTATAGTCCAGACCTTGCTCACAGGGACATTTTTTTATTTCCTAAGCTCAGAGACTGTTGTTATGAGACAATTGAGGAGATGAAAGAGGCTGTGACGAAGGTCATTGAGACTCTCACACAGAAGGACTTCCATGGGGCCTTCCAGAAGTTGATGGAATGATACAACAAGTGCATTACAGCGGGAGGAGATTACTTCGAAGGGGACTAGAGTTTCGTGTGTGTACTATCAATAAAAGTGCCCATACGAAAAAAGTCTGGAAACTTCTTTAATGATCCGTATATATATATATATATATATATATATATATATATATATATATAAGCTGTAGCAGAGTTGATACTACTATATTGTAGTTCTACTTGGAACTTCATGAAATGCTTGGAGAAAACGCTAAAAGAGAACTACTCAAGGGTGATGCGTGCAATTTTGAACGAAAGGCAGTAGCCAACAAAACAACAGCTGTACGGCCATTAACCTACCATCTCACCAACTATAAGGAAAGACGTGTAAGACACTCTCGGCCTGCTGGTTGAAGTTGAGAAAAACTCATAAGTGACGTTTTCCTAAAAATATCAATACATGGGCAAATCACTTTTGGCCTACTGTCAAAAGCTTATATTTATCAGCCCTGTGCGGACACTGGGGGCTGTCTAGAGGAATTTCAAAGTGCGATGGATGATGAGAACTGATAGCAAAAGAGACAAACTCAAACGAATCCATGTTGTCGTCACACCTTGAGAATATATATATATATATATATATATATATATATATATATATATATATATATATATATATATATATATATATATATATATATATATATATATATATATATATATATATTGTTTGCTTTTGCTTAGTTTTCATGTAAAATTCTTGTCGATGTCAGCTTTGTTTATTATCAGTCGGTGTTGGCATTGCGGCAAGAAGCCAGCATCAACTCATCGTGTCAAACGTAAATAACATCATTTAAACTTGGCAGGAAATTGTCTGGCGGACAAAGATAATCAACACGTAGAAAGCAAACTTCCTCAATGGTCTCTACGCCTTTGACGTGATTTGAGGACCTTCGACAAGTGAGAGAGAGAGAGAAATAGAGAGAGAGAGATAAAGAGAGAGTGTGAAAGGAACACATACACACGGAAAGACAAAGAGAGAGAGAGAGAGAGAGAGAGAGATTTGTAACACAAGGATTTGTTATAAATGGAGAAGTGGTTGTCTTTAATGATAATGTGGTTTTCGGTCTATGTTCAACCATGTGCTCACTGATTTAATTTACGCCAATTTTTCTTCATTACTGAAAGATTTCTTCGGAAAATAAATTTTCTCTTCTTTTATGTATTTCAACGTAAATGATAACTTCCTCTTTCTTTAAGCACTATTCCAAAAGAAAGTGACATGATTGTTTGTTTTTTTTTTCAATTGTCTGTTAGTTTTATTATGGGCAGGGGTTAACGTGGGAGTTGACTGAATAGTATGTCAGCAATTTTTGTTTTTTTTTTAATACAGAGATGAGCCATTTTTCAAGTAATTAAATGCTTTCAAGTATCTAAAAATAATTAAATTTTGTAAACAATTATAGTTTCGAAAATAAAATTACCCAATCGTTCCCTTACAGTCAGTGTGGAGTCATCGTGGTGTAATGGCTTCAGTTCTTGGCCGCGACCTCGAAGTAAGTGAGTTCGAACTCCATGTTCACTTTCGAACTCGGAGAAGATAAGAGTATCCTCCTCTTCTAGATATTGTTGAGATAGTATCACTGTTGTTCTTCTACAAGAACAGCTTTAGCATTGAATAACCTACGAAGTTTTATATGCCATTAAGCAAAGAAACCAAACCAAATCCACTACGGTCAGGATGTGACTGTAAGTCCATTCTTAAACAGCGTGTAGCAGGTTTGAACGTAAAGTTTTCCTTCCCCTTAACTGGTTATCTTACCAAGGCAAAAGAACTCAGTCTGCCTTCCAGTTTTCGTATAGCTGTTGCAGAACGGAAGAATTCCTATCCTTACAAAAGTTATTTGTGCAAAGTGAATCTTAAGCTGTATTATGTATTTATTTTTATAAATTATCATTCATTCAAAATTATAAGGTTTTCCTTTAGCCTTTTATAGTGTATCAAGAATTCGTAACCTATAGGTGGAACCTAAGCAACTAGTGCCACAAAGGTTTGAGTAGATCTAGAAGTAATGCCAACAAAGAATTGACTCTACACTTCCTATTACGAAAGAACTATATTTTCACAACCGGATGTAGTTTAGCATCAGAACCCCCCAAAAATCTTTTTAGTGAAAATCTAAACATGCTGGAAGATATTGTGAGCCTCACTGACTGGGGAGAGAAATATTAGCGTTTTATGAGTGGTCCCTGTGTGAGTTCATTACTGGAAATGATAACTTTATTTGGAATAGTCAATTTTTGCTGATATTAGTTCATATATTGGGAGGTCACCGTGGCTAACGTGTTAGACTGTGATATCGAAGTGAATGAGTTCAAATTCCAGTCACGCTATTAGATTTACTTTTGGACTAATACCCCAAGAAAAGATTTAAACTTCCTTTAACCAACTCAGCTATGAGTTAAATACTCTTACTACTGTCCATAGAGGGCTGGTTTTAGTATTAAATAATCCACGCTTAGAGATTCCCGTAGCGTAATGATTATCGGTGTAGGAAATGGAGTCCGCGACCCAAGTTCAAATACTGAACTAGGCTATTAGCATTTTACCTAACGCTAATTTTCTTCGGAAAGTATGAATCCAACTATTCTCCCTCCTGCAAGTGGCAAGGAGTAGGACACATTGTCCCTTTTAACCTTAGTATGGCAACTACTTTGAGGGAAGGAAATCGCTGAACTAAAACCTATTAAACTCTGCTTGAAATATATGGGTTTTATCCTGCTTGTGCGAAGGGATTGGGAAAATTCATGAATAATCCATGAAAGCTGATATGCTATTAAACAAAGAAACAAAACAAAAGCCATCTATCTCTCACTCTCTCTCTCTCTCTATATATATATATATATATGTGTGTGTGTGTGTGTGTGTGTGTGTGTGTGTGTGTGTATTTAATCAGTGTTAACTTAATGAGGGTAGGGATTTTCGGGCTCAATCTAAAGAGCTATCCTCTTAAGTATACTTCAAAATGATAAAGATTCTCTCAAAGCGAGTCTTTTGTTATAGACTTCATTTGGACTCAACTATTTTGTCATATATTCCGACCATGGTGATTTTTATGCAATGACACAACCTCTCTATAACTGGCAGGATGTGACACGATATAAATTCTTAAGCAACGTAAAGTTGGTTTTAATTCAGTTTTAACACTCCTTGACTTGTTCCCTAACCAAACCTAAAATATCCAGCCTGCCCTAATATTTGCCCATAGGTGAGTGAAGAACAGGTAGTGTTAAGGTAATGATTAATTATTGTAATAATTTTTCTGTTGATTATATATTATTATTTTGTTTGGTAACTCAATGACTAACTCAATGTTTCTAATTCAGGTGTCGTGGTCAGATGGGGCAATCGTGGAAAGGATCAATCATCATGTGCTAAATAAATTTACAGACAGGAAGTGGAGCAGAATGCGCTGTGGTTTAAATTGAGTAGGTGGGTGACGTCATGCTCTGAAGAGATGACCTGATAATTTTAGGATTTTTGAAAAGAGGGAGTTGAGGTTCGACCGTCGAAGCGAGCAGCTGTTTTTTTTTTCTGATCTGATTTCATCAGATCAGTCTGGTTTTCGACCGACAGAGATGAGTTTGGACCTTAGACGCTACAAGAGTGTTGGGGGATCAGCATAGTATGGTTAGCATAGGCCCGAATGAATTATGTCTCTTCGCATCGCCAAGGACTGAAGGCAGAAAGAAATAAACCCTTTCGTATAAGAAACGACAGAGTCTACCTGTATTATTATAATTAATATTATTGATATATTTGCTATACAACATTTGACCTAAATTTTTCCCAAGGATATTGACGCGAAAAGAAACGCAAACTGTCTCGAACAGGATTTGAACTCGGGTCACCAGTTTCCTTTTAAACGACCATAATCGTTAAATTCAATTAGTCTTAATTCATGAAATATGTTGATATCAAGCTTTGTGTTATAGAAAGTCATTTGTTTTCAAAGGGTTTAGAATGTTATCTCGTATATCTAATTCTGTATTAAGTAAAAATTTGACTTCAAGTTCATCCAACGAATTTGAGATGTTAACAGTTGCAAGATTTTAAAAAGTGATTGATGAATGCAAACTATTAAACATTCGGAATCGTGTTTTTGTTCATTGATTTTATTTTCACTAAGGTTTTTCCGTAATTTTTTTCTGGTGCAGATGTGGGTACGAAGATTTTTTGTAGAACCTTTTCTCATATTTCAAATTTTAAAAAAATCGTTTATGTTATAGCAGTTTTATGCCAAGGGAATTCTACCACATAGTTTGTTCTAAAAGTAAATCCACAGAAGAAATTTTGGCAATGAAAGCTATTTCATATATTTTATATATTAATTTTTGCAATGAATGCCATTTTCTATACATTTCATACAAACATTTCTTTTTGTTAAATATCTTAAATGATAGATTTCTTTATAGCTGAGAAGGTATGTTGGTTTATAATATTTTCATTCCCTTATCAAATGGGTTATTTTTCTATGATTTTCCAAATAATAAACAGGAGGGTACAAACCCTTCTGTTGGTGAATGTCAAAGAGACACTATTGTCAAATTTATCTGAACGTCATAATTTTAGTTTTCGATATAAGGGACAGGAAGCATAAAAGTCACACAACCTTCGCATAACGAACAATGTGTTAAAGTTCCTTGAATTCTCTGCTGCAGCGAACTCAAAAATTGTTTTCTGAAAAATGGTGAAATTATTGAATATTTTATACCGCAGACAACCAAGTGAGACGAAAATACATATTTATGACATTCCAGGATGAAATGTTGTTGAGCGTTTTATACACAGTTTACACACAGTTCATATAGATTTGCAAAATTTACATACTTGAATCCCCTATGTAACTTTCAGTTATTCGTCACTTAGACACACACACACACACACACACACACACACACACACACACACACACACACACTCAAACACACAAACACGCACACGCAGACACACAAACAAATACGTGTAGGCGCACATAGCGACGCATAAGCACTTACGCAAAAATGCATGCATATATACATGCATACATATATATGTGTAGAAAATAACAGATAAATATCAATTTATATATATATATATATATATATATATATATATATATATATATACTTATTTTTACATGTATATGCACATATACATATATGCATACACTTAGATACATATATATATATATATATATACATACATGCACACACACATAGACACTTACACAAATATATGCATATACACATATCTACGAACACATGCACATAAAGCCACTTATAATTTAGTTTAGATATTCATATATATGTAAATATTCTTTTGCATTTATTCAAACGCTCACATATATAAATACACACATAGATACATGCACATTTATACACACACACACACACACACACACACACACACACACATATATATATATATATATATATATATATATACACGTACTCATACTTATATATGTACATATGCATATATATACACCCATAAATGCATAAACATATATCCACAAGCAAACACATATATATACGTACATATATGTAATTGTGACTGTGTGGGTATAAAGACACATACACACAAATATATGCATGCACATATATTCATGCACACATGTACAAAAATACGCACACACACACACACACATATATATATATATATATATATATATATATATATATATATATATATATATATAAAGGCTAATGTACATATATATGTAAAAATACTCATGGATATATTCAAACGAAAGCATATAAGATATACACATGCACACATTTACTTACGTACATGTATACATACAAATGTATATATACATATACATATACGTGGTGTAATGGTTATCGTCGTTCGAAATGGACACAGCGAAACGAGTTCAAATCCTGGACCAAGCTAATTGCATTTCACATAGTTCTAATACCCTTGGGAAAAGGGTATTAGAACAATGTGAAATTATTCTCCCTCCAGCTATGGGTAAATAGTAGGACAGACTGGGTTCTTCAGCCTTGGTGAGGCAACTAGTCTAGGAGAATTCAAACTTAAAAATTGACCTTGTGTCATATCCTGCCCAAGCGGAGGGGTTAGTAAATATATGTATATATACAGACATACATTTATTCATACACATATATGCCCCTGTATACACACACACACACACACACACACGTATATATATATATATATATATATATATATATATATATATATATATATATATATATATATATATATATATCATCAGATTTGAAGGTTAAACAAATAATATTTTATAAAAGAAGCTCGGAAAACCAGAAATTAAGAAGAGTCTAGTATTGCTATTTCTTAACCTTATAAATTGAAGGAGATTAGTCAGAATCATCATCATTTCATTGAATTTATATAAATTTAACATATACTAGGGTGAGTCAAAAGTTTGGAAACATTTTAGTAACGAGCTAATTTGCAGCGTGATATCACCAGACCAAAGCAGTTCAATACGTGATAAGTACCAGCTGTACTATGTAGTATCGTGGTAGATATTGTACTGATATAGTTATTGTCAATTGTTTCACTCCGTGTGTGATAATGAACTGCAGAGATGAACGTGCAGTGTTGTATAATTCAGAAATTTATTCTTTATGAGGTCTTACCGGGCTATAAGAACGTGAAAGCAACAAAAAATATTATTGTGCCATAGGGAAAAGTGCAATTGATGACAGTAAAGTAACCAGATTGTTCCAGAAATTTTGCTCAGATTTCAAATGTTGTATACCATAATGAAGTAAAGAATCTATCACATGGTCTAAAAAAAAGTATAACTCTCTTTATTCTTCTTGTAGTCAAAGCTTCTGTGGTGTATGTAAGACTGGGAGAGAGGGAAGCGAATAGAGAGCCATATTGACCCACAATTTCTTAAAGACACTGTGTTATCTGCAGAGCTTACATCTTCTCTCCCGACGGGACGTACCCAACCGGGGGCCACCTATGGGTTACATGTGGGCTGACTGTTGCAAGATTTATCTAACTGTCCGTATCTGACGTGGGCATCTGAATATATCATTTCAAAATTCCCACACATTTCTGCTCAACAACGTGACTCCTTCAGGTTATTTACATAGGTGCATCCAGTGCAGAGAAATCTATGATTGATGGCTCGATCAAGGATCAATATGCAATACAAGGAACTCGAAGATCAGGCAAGATCAAGTAGGCCAAAAACTGTGAATTTCGAGGTAGTTATCCTAGATATGGCATTAAAAGAGTATTCCGTTATCTCATCTCTCATTACCAAAATATTGCAAAACTTTTGACTCATCTGGGTAGAAATAGACAGCAGCATGAGTTATAAAAAATATGACTGCAAGAAAAGTTCCAAATATTCTTTTTTGGTCAGTTTTTTTTTTATGTTGAATTGCCATGATGGTTAGATTGTTCGCCAGTGGCCTGGGAGACCTGGGTTCAATCCCTTGTCGAGTCATACCAAATACTCAAAAAACGGTACTTGCTGTCTCCTTGTTTAACACTCAGTAATATAAGGTTGGGGTCAAGGGTAAAGTGGAGCAATCCAGGGAAAGGAGTAGCGCCCTACCTTACACCATGGTGTAGTAGCTATCGAAAAGGGAGGCTTCAAGTCACCCTTGACTAAGGTCGCCAACTCGTACTTATACATTTACACGAACCCTCTGTCAGTGTTAGGGTGCAACTCAAGATCAACTTTTAAGCTGATTTGAGCCAGTTCGAATACAAAGTTTTCCATCTCCTAAACTGGTTGCCTAATCAAGAACACAAAACTTTGTTCTATCACTCTCTAGTAGCTGGTCGGGGAGATCATGTGGATTCATGTTTTTTCCCCAACGAAAAATGAAACAAAGTCACATGCAGAATTTGAACTCATATCACCGATTACATTTCCTACGACGATTGCCATTACGCTAAGCACGCCTTAATTTCCTTCTTTTTTGAGTAAGCCGAAAAATAACAAGTTGACTTCATATAAGATAAAGCATCTCAAGACTCATAATTATAAATACGATACGTTCCATACTTAAGCAACGTATTTATATAAATTATTACTGAAACTGAGTTTCGTTTGTTACTAACGATAAACTAATCGTTGAATAACTATTATAGATAAACACCCAATATGGTTTGGAAGAGTAAATGTTTAACTCTATAAGGTCGGAGACCGCTCAGAGAAGCAAGAGAACGCCCCCATGAACATCAAATCTTTCCTTCCTCAGTTCTACATCTTACTTCAATTCGTTTCAGCGTAGTAATTTACAAAGCTTTTGGTTTAGATGTGGCAGAAGGCCATATGTATGGGGCACCCAGTGAGACTCAAACTCACTCCTGTAGGTTTGCTCGTCTTGCTTGCTAACCATTACACCCCCAGAGGCGCCCCACGCTAACTCGTAACTCTACTGGTTAGGCAAATGGCTCATAGCTACAAAACTCAACGTTTAAACACAAGTGAAATCTTACTCGATAGAACTTCGACAGTTTACCAGAGGAAAAAGAAACCGATTTGGATTCGGGAGGAATAGAGTAGCATATTACAAATGTGTAATGGTTTAATTGATTTTTAAAAGGAAGTGTACATAAAAATTGTGTTATTTCCGATAAGATTGAATTTGACAAAGCGCAACTATATTGTTATTGAAAAAAGAAAAGCAAATTTATAGTTATAGCTTAAAATAAAGTAGTCAGAAGACAGGTGAATTGTATTGACAGAACGCTGGGTTCCGGACAGTTTGAAGTGAAAAAGCGAATTCAGATCAAAAGCCCTAAATGTCAATCATCAAAAGTCACTCATTATATAAATATAAAATTTGAATAGCCTATTTCTTAAATTCGAACATGGAATTCTCTTTATATTATGCACTTCATTAGAAAGTATTGAATCAATGGTAAATTGTTTTGTTTTTTTTCTTTCGTTTTATCCCTCACCACCCCTCAGATATAGGTATACATAACACGACTGTTTGGTCCTCGCAAATGTAGACCAGGCAGACACAGAGAAGACAGATTCTAATTTCACGATGTTCTGTGCCCTCTCATTGCGTCAGACTGTCCAGAGGAGAGAGATAGAGAAAAACTATATTACATGTTATTTGGACGTGATGTAGACTTAATGATAGACAACCTTATAAAGAATCAAAGATAGACTGAGATAATGCAACGCCAAGAGATAACTTTGTGCCAGACCCGTGGATATAAAAAAATCGAGTCAAAATTGTGATATGATATTTAAGAGAGACAGAGACATTGCGAAAGACAGAGGGAGAAAGCAGCACGTGAGGCGGTGAGTATTTTCCCCCACAAAGCTCAGAGTTTTTTACCTTTTACCTTACTGCCCCGAGTATAGAAGGCGAGGAAAGCTGACTATAATTCAATGGAGCGGAAAAGCAAAGCAGCTTAACGTATTAAGCACTTGTGAAGTACTACCAAGGGTTAGGGAAAACAAATATAACAGCCATTTGAGATTGCCTTGCGTCAGACTATAAACAGAAAGAATTTTAAAAAAACTTGTACAAGAAATTGACGGACTGTTAATTCGTGAACTGGTCTCTAACTAAAACTTTCTACCTCCAAGTCAGGTGAATATATTGATATATATATATATAATTTTCGGAAGACAGTTTTTCGTACCAATACTGTTATTTTGGCAAGCTACGTTTTGTTCTCTATTTCTTGGCCTCAAATTTTTTTTTTACTTTCTTAATTGTGTGGTCCCATTCGTTTACACGCCGACCAGCGACTCCGACAAGCAACTAATCTATTGCTGGGATCTAAAAAACATAACATGGGCAGATAATGAATCGATTGTGTCATTGCCCAGTCGGCTGGGGCTGTAGAATACACCGACTGCATAAGGAATAAGACCCCCACCCACCCAATGAGTGTCCTGGATATGACACTAAACAATCCGATGGTGAGGTTCCAGTGATGCGGAGCACCCCCTTCATTGCCATAACCTCTCCCCGGGTCCGCACTGGCTCTGAATAGGAGCAGCTGATTTGGCCCTATCTATGGGTTAAATAGAACTAACGGCATACTTATGCTAAACTGAATTGTTTGACTTAACTGAATAGCTTGAAATAGAAATGTTTTTGACAATTAAACCATACTTACATTTAAACTGCGTGCTTATGCTAAACTGAATTATTTCAAATGGATCTGTTTATGAGATTGAACCTCTACTTACACTAAACTGATTTGTTTAATATAGAACAGTTTTGACATTTAACTGTGTGTAAACAAAATCTGTACTTATACTAAACTGAATTAGCTGACTTAGAACTGCTTAACTAAACTGAATAGCTTGAAATAGAAATGTTTTTCGCAATTAAACTGAACTAACATCTAAACTGCGTACTTATGCTAACCTGAATTGTTTGAAATTGAACTATTCTCATAGAAATGGATTTGGCGTTAAATAACCAACAAAGGTTGATATGCCATAAAACCCAAACAAACAACCAACATCGATCGTGTCATCCACGGATATATCCGATCAGTGGAACGATCAGCGGTTTGGAAATAAAATCATTCCCGAGTTTGGTAAAGACGGCTGTACTGTCACAAATGATTAATTGATTGACTGATTGATTTTAAGCCAGGTCGACAGATCTAGGTTTATTTTATGCTTAGATTCTAGCAAATTTCATAACTTGTACATTTATATCCACTTGTTTACATATTTTCTAAGGAGTTTTTATCAAATGTCCATATGATATCAAGTATTCCAATTTTCGCTTTTTCTCTATGCATTTTTAACATCTAGGTGGTGCATCCATACAGTTGTACGGATGCAGCCACAACTTGGAAGAAATCCTGTTAAGATATTTAATCAATAGAATATTCTTCTCTTTTTAATTACACATCTTATTGAATTGTATCTTAATTGTTTCATATACACAATTGCATCGATTCTTACATATAAACGTGTTTCTTCCAGTTTCAAAATGTTCAATTCCCACTCTTGTTTACAGTAATGGAAAAATGCAACGTGCCAAATATACATGCTAAATTGTTTCTTTTAAACTATAAATTTGCTGTTTTCGCAGACCCTTGTCAAATTTGGAAAATTGAAATACATGAAATTTCGTTTTTAGGAAAACGAGCTCTGCAGGTTTCAATTGTCACAAATGATTGATATTTCCATTAAAATATTATTAACTGCTTGGGGAAAAAACAAATCAAAGGGAAACTGCTCAGCACAGCATGTAAAGATGATTGTCAGATGTTTATTTTCAGCCGAAGTCATTTTAACTTTAATCATTCTCTTCAATATTTAAATAGGCCTAAAGAAAAAAGTAGTAAAAATCGCGAAAAGGGCTGTGTAATATATATATATATATATATATATATATATATATATATATATATATATATGGGGGGGTTGTTGTTGTTGTTGGAGTTGTGACTGAATCAAAATGCTTTCAGCATTTTAGAAAACGGATAAATATATTGATAAATTCATATTTACAGATTTTATTTCTAATTTTTCTATACTGGTTAACGACCAAGTTGTCTTCCCTATCTCTCTCTTTCTCTCTCTCTCTTTCTCTCTCTCTCATATGCACACGCACATACATATTCCTTCTCTCTCTCTCTCTCTCTCTCTCTCTCTCTCTCTCTCTCTCTCTCTCTCACACACACACACACACACACACACACACACAAATGGCAACAAATCAAACAGAATTCTCTGAACTTGAACCGAGGTCGGTCATCAAATTTGGGGTGGATAAAAAGTGAAAATGTGAAATTTTTATAGAAGAATGTATGATGTGTACGGATAAGCATGGGTTAGTAAAAAATCTTTACAAATGGTTTAAAGAAGTGGCCTAAAGAAGTCTAAATAGTAACAAATATTTAAAAAGGCCCAGGAGTTCATACCTTTCCCAAGTGTATTAATCCAGATATAAATATGATAGCGAAACTGAGGCTCAAACTCGTTAACTTCGAGGATGAAATCCGATACTTCCGCTATTACACTTCCGGTTAAGAGGATATTTTCTTAGGAATCGGAGAAAAGAGGTTCGTATTTTGAAAGCTCCTCAAATACAAGTCCCTTCACTTGGCTGATTAGCACTGAAAGAGAATGATTTCTCTATTTTGGGAGATGTAAACTGAAGGGATATTGCATCACATGGATGCTAACTAGGCGTATTGAGAAAAAGCTTGATGGCAATTACACAAGAATGCTACGAACTGCACTGAATAAGTTCTGGAGGCAACACCTCACAAAAAACAGCTGTACAGCCACCAACCACCCATCACGAAAACTATCCAAGCTAGACGAACCAAACATGCAGGACACTGCTGAATAAGTAAGGACGAACTCATAAGTGATATACTCCTGTGGACCTACCTCACATGGATGAACAAAGGTTGGACGACCAACTAGAAGCTATCTTCAATAGCTCTGTACCGATACGGGATGTAGCCTGGAGGACCTGCCGGGGGCGAGGAACGATAGCAGCGGGTGGCGAGAGAGGGTCAGGGAAATCCGTGCTAGCATCGCGACATGATGATTGTTTAGTAGTTTTTCTTTAATTTTTTCCAACTTTATTAATTTATCCATCCCCGCAATTCCAAGTTTAAGCGGAATTCATTCTTGAAACTTATTTCACTTAAGTCAAAAAACGATGTAAAACTACCGTAACAGTTTTGTGATATCTGATTTAATATGCATAATTATAAGGCTGAGGGAAATGCTAGAACGTCAAAAACATCTACATACATCATTTAGAATACTCTAAATCTCCGATGAACAGTCTTGGAACTTTTTGATCAACTCAAGAATTCGTACATGATGCAGCTCTCATTATCATCATCATAGTAACAAATATCTTTTATGGAAGAAACTGCGTTTCATATGAAAGAAAATATGTCCAAGTATTCGAGTAAAATTTTTAAAGTTTCGACCTCCGATTCGGTAATAGGTTCGTTCCCATGATTTGGTAATAGATTCTAAAATATCAGAAAGGAATACTGGAGAACATTATAACGTACCGAGGTTGCAATGGTAACGTAATTAGGAATGTCAATTGTCTTTATAGCATTAAAATGCGGGAACGGATAACATTCGAAAGGACGCTTGTGACCATTATATAATCTATGATTAAAGGGATTTAAAAATATCCTTTTTATGTATTAAGTAAAATATTAATAACACATTATATCTAATTAGTGCATTAGAATTTGGAAATTTGGAAATGCATGTATGTTGTCTTAAACTTTGGTAAATTAACGGAAATTATGTTTTAATCTAAGTAAAGTGATTGAGTACAAGGCTGTTCACTTGCCTTCCTGCGTTGGATTTGACTTCTATTCATCTTGTCGTGAAGTGGGTTTTATTAGAGGTTAGCGCTTCTGTTGAAAACTTGTTTATTGCGTGTTTGCAATAAATGGATTTTCAAATTATTTAAGAGAAAGTCGAATTGCAACGATGCCAAGAAATATAATTACTTTGAATTGAATAATGTGAGAGCTTTCTCCGTGAATCCATTAAAAAATGCTGAAGAATTCTTAGTCTATTAAGGATAATTAGCAAAATTGGTACCTCGGCACGAGAACTGTTACAGTAGGCAAATTCACTTTAAATACCAGATATGATTTTAAGGCAGCTGTTTGATGACGTATTAGATTGAATTATTATTTTACCCATTTGAGAGTTTTTCACATCAGCGTCAGCTGATGCTTTCTCACTGAAGTTTGAGTGAGAGCAAGTCTCCTCAAATCTCCTGGACACTTCTCCGTATTGTGACTGATCTTAATAATACTGTAATTAGATGTTCTCCACTCATCCTCTTATTTACAAGTCCTCCACTCTCTATACCAATTCTTTTAGTGACTGCACCAAGAGCAGCAATTACAATGAGTATCACCGTCATTTCATGGTCCATATTTTTCCAGTTCCCAAGCAAGGTATAGGTACTTTTCTTTCTTTTCACTTTCTTTCAATTCAACTTAGTGGTCTACCAGGATGGCAAAGTTCACAATTCAGCAAGTTCCCTTTTTTTTTGGTTTATTATTATTAGTTTTGGTCGCCTGGCCGATATCACAAACTTTCAGAGGAATTTGTGCGTCTCATCTCCAGGACAGATTCTAGCATGTGCTTATACCATTATTTCCTATGGTCAACTTTAATTTTCTTGCACAATTCCCAGTGAATCACCTTCCCCACACATTCGTGTCTATTTTTATACTCTTTCTGGGCTAATTTGGTGCATTCGCTAATTATATGATAGATCGTTTCGTTTCTATCGCCATACAACGTACATCTGCAATTTTGTTTCGTCTTATATATTCTTGCTTTGATATGATTCGTCCTTATGGTGTTGTGTTGAGCTGCTGTTCGAAGAGATTAAGTTTCTCTCTCAAAGTTTCCCTTTTTTCTTTTTTTTTCTTTTTTTTTTTTTTTTTTTTTTTTGCTACGTTCACATTTTCTCGTGTGAGACGTTTCTTGTTGCTTAAAACGTCCATGGAGTTGTATTTTTCTCGTTTTTGTTTTCTGGTAATTTCTGCTGATCCTCATATCGTCAGTATTGTTTCTGGTGGCAGTAATCTGTATTCCTCCGCGATTATCAATGTATTTTTCGCGTCGTTGTATCGACGAGTCAACGCTGTCTTCAATGCTGGTTAATCCTCTTCCTACTTCTTTACTTGATACATATAATCTGTCAACATTGTCTCTGGGATATAACGCCTTATGCATTGGCATTAGTTTTCTTGTTTCCTGGTTCTTCTCTCATTCACTTCAATAAGTGTCCCCAGTATCTTACGCATGGACAGCCCAGGTATTTCTCACTTTTTGTTATGGTTTTGAAGGGCCAGTAATGAATAACACAAAGAAATGTAAGGTTTACAGCCGTATATATTTACAGAATTACAGACAGTATCGGTTACCGGTAACTGACTCGCTTGACTCGTTTATCGAGTCAGTCACTATTTATAATGTGGGGCAGGGTCCATGCAGTGACCTCATTGGGTGTATCACTATCATAATCATCATCTTGTCATGCCAACTGTATGGATATCCCTGACCCTCTCTCGCCACTCCTCCCTATCGTTCATCGCTTCTAGCAGGTCCTCAGGGCAACATCCCCTAATCTCACAGAGCTGTTGTATGTAGGTTCCAGCTGGTCGCCCTGCTTTTGCTCGGCCATTTGTGGGGGTCCATAAAAGAACATCACTTATGAGCTCGACCCTGCTTCTCCTGCATGTCTGGTTCGTCTAACTGTGATAGTTTTCGTGATGAGAGGTAGGTGGCCATACAGCTGGTGCTTTGTGGGGCGTTGCTTCCAGGAATTATTCAATATTGCTCACAGTATTCTTGTGTAGTTGCCGTCAAGCTTTTTCTCCACCAGTTTAGTCAGCGTCCATGTAATGCATCCATATAGCAGTATTGACACAACCGCTGCTTGGAAGAAACTGCGTTTCATTTTATCGGTCAGGTTTGACTTCCATATGACCGATAGCCTTTCTTAGTCGTGTGTCGATGTCTTTTTTGTTTGATGATGCACTGTTTCCCAGGTAGGTGAACTTGTCAACTAGTTTCACAAAGCTACTGCCTAGTGTGGAAATGTCGCCTGTTTGATTTAATCACATGTATTCAGTTTTGTGTGCATTGACATGGAAGCCAATGCCTGCGGCTGCTCGTTCCAGACTATCCAGTAAGGTTTTGGCTCGGACGGGTGCATTTACCAGAAGCGCTATGTTGTCGGCGTAGTCGGCGTCGGTAATTATTTTTGTGGGGTACTTTATGCTTCTTTTTTTGTCAGCTCGAAACCGTTTTCTTTGATTTTATCAACCGATGTTCTAAGCACGTAGTCAAGACAGATGATAAGGAAGTATCGGGCTAGTGTGTCTCCTTGCAGGACTCCTGCTACAATGTCGAAGTAGTCTGTGTCTCCATCCGAGGAACGTACTTTCACTTTGATGTTTCTGTAGAGAATCATTATGGCTGCGACGGTCTGTTTTGGTATGCCGTATGCTAGTAGGTGTTCTATCTTCCCTCTGTGAATGGAATCAAAGGCCTAGGTAAAGTCGACAAATAATGTCGACAGTAGGTTTTTTGCCCGAACGCCTTCAAGGATTCTACGGATGGTCAATGTTTGTGAGATCATGGATCTGTTTCTCCGCAAGCCATTTGGTTCTTCCTAAGAATGTTGTCAATTTTGAGTTCAATGCGGTTGCGTACTAGGGTATTGTATATTTTGGTTGCTATGGATGTAAATGTTATACCTCGGTAGTTCTTGGCTAATCCGAGGTCACTCTTTTTAGGGAAAGGGAGGATGCATCCCTTCATCCATCTGTCCATCGGATTTTGATTATAATCTGCATTACAATGTCGGTTAAGTATGTCGTCGAATTTCATCAAGCCCTGCGGCTTTCCTATTTTTAATTTTTCTAAGTACTGAGTCGAGTTCTTCTAGAGTAAACGTCCTAGTTTGATGTACAATTGCTTACTAATAATTCTCGTGATTGGTTCG
Organism: Sepioteuthis lessoniana; assembly: GCA_963585895.1. Taxonomy (NCBI): domain Eukaryota; kingdom Metazoa; phylum Mollusca; class Cephalopoda; order Myopsida; family Loliginidae; genus Sepioteuthis; species Sepioteuthis lessoniana. The sequence goes on along the minus strand of OY757911.1, from coordinate 92,536,990 downwards.
GTGGGTTTCCTAGTAGATTCTCGAAATGCTGTTTCCATAGCTTCATTCGTTCTTGTTGGTTGGTAGCCTTCAGCTTAGCTTTGGCTGTGCTCTTCCTTCTGCTCACTTCGTTTATCGTTTGCCACGCTATCCTAGATAGCCTATCTTCCACTGAGTCTCTAATCTTATCTATCTGATTTTGTATGTATTCTGTCTGTTCTTTTAGATATATACTTGCTAATTCATTTTGAGCCATTTTTAGTTTCCGCGCATTTGTGTTAGTTGGGTTCTTCCTATTGCATTTGGAGGCAGCTTTTACGTCTGCATGTTTTTCTCTAACCGCTAAAGTCTCCCATGGGACCCTAGATTTTTTTTCCTTTTTTGTTGGTATGTATTTCGCTGCTGCTTCTATGTAGGCGTTGATGAAATTCTCATATTTGTCATCCGGGGTATGTATTTCTGTCCCTTTCCTATAGTGCATCGAATTTGTTTCTTAATACTAACACATATTTATCTCTAATATTCTTGTTTTTAAGAAGAGCCTAGTCATAGTGTACGGTGGTCGTTGTTCAGGTGGCGTTCTTTCGTGGGCTCAGTCGTATTTTTGCCGTGACAATTCGGTGATCGGAAGACACACTCTCGAAAGAAGAGTATGCCTGGCAATTCATTGCGCTATTTTTCCATTTCTTGTTTATAAAGACGTAGTCTCTCTGTGCTTTAGTGTTGTTTGCATATGTGTTGGTCCATAATTTTCCCTCCCTCTTTTGAAAGTTTGTATTGAGGCATGTTAATCTATTTTTTTGTCCTGAAATCTGTTAGATGTTGTCCATTCCTGTTTGACGAGTTGTGTAGGCTGTATTTGTGGTTTCTGTTTTTTCCGATTTGGGCATTCATGTCTCTGCCAATGACGAGAATGTTGTGTTTTGGAATGCTACGCACTAGAGAGGATAGCACATTGTAGAAGGCGACTAGTTCAGTTTCTTCACTAACATTGGTAGGGCTGTAGCAGGAGATGATTGTTACTCTAGGGTTGCCATTAAACGTAGCTACCATCATCCTAGGTTGTATTCTCTCTATGCTACTATGTGATTTTTAGGCTCTTGGTCCTATAAGTATACCTACACCTCCTACCGTAGCATTGACAGATTTTTTCCATGCTGATTCAGTGGCTAGCGTCCATCCATTGCCAGTATCCTAATATTTAATACCCTCGCTATGTGTGTATCAGTGTTCTTGAATGTATATTATATTTATGTTATATTTCTACAGCCGATGCAGTCAGCTCCGGTAGTTGTCCTGTTCTTTTTAAGATTCTAACGTTGAATGTCGCTGTTTATATTGTTTGTTTGCATTTTAGTAATTTTTGTTGTTTGAGCTCTGTTGCTGATTTTTCGAACACTAAGGCTAGGGTTCCAACCTCCGCAGGACGCGCCCCTTTTTTATCCGCACGAAGAGCGATGCGGTTTATACATGTGGTCTGAGTGCCGGTCATGGTTATCTTTCGATGGCTGTTTTTATTCTCATCCATAGAAGCCATCCTTATAGTTAAGCAGCAGTAGTTCTCCGATCGAACAAATTATCCTGATTGTTGAACCGTGAGTTTCATTCGCCCAGGACCAGGTTAGGCATTGCGTTAGGCTGTCAGAGGGTTTATCCGCTTGCCTTTACGTCCACCATACTACTTCCCATGGCGTTCGTAAAAAAAACAACTTTCGTTTCTCTTTTGGTTTTTGGTAAGTTTTAACTTACTTAAAGTCCGAGACTAATAAATTAAAAAAAAAGAGTCTTCTTTTTCTTCATGTTCCATTTTACGTTTTTTTTTTTTTTTCAGGTTGGGTTCTAAATAAATCCAACAGCGTTAGATTCTTTGGCAAAGTTAAATATTTTAGTTTGGGCTTACAGTCCATTGTTCTTTCATATAAGATACGTAATAGTCTAAACCATTGACTTTTACAATTACAAAATTGAATAAAAATCATACATGCATTTTTAAATGATAATTTAATATAGACAATGTTACTAAACATTTGGACGTCTTTTCGAAATGGATGTGTTATTTATTCCTATATTGTTTACAAATGGTCTCTCAAGTATAGCTTTTCAAATTTTATGCGCATTTATATACATGTGGTCCCTCTAATGTATGACGTACAGTGGGAGAGGGCATTTACTTGTTAATTCCTACCTTGTCTTTTTTTCTCTTTCTTTCTTTTGCTCAGTCGGCTGTGGCTGTAGAATACACCGACTGCTTATCTGCAGAGGGGTAAGACCCCACCTACGAGTGTCTTGGATATGACTCTAAACAATCTGATGGTGAGGTTTCAACAATACTGGAGCTTTGGGGAATGCGGAGTACATCTTTATTGCAATCACTTCCAGGTCCACTCTGACCCGGAGTGGTAGCACCTGATAAGAGTCCTATCTATGGGTTAAATAGAACTAAACGATGGTTGGCGGTTACAGTATTTATACATTTAAACCGCGTATTTATACTGAACTGAATTGTTTAAGATAAAACTGTTTTGACATTAAGACTGCGTACTAATGCTAAAATAGATTGCTCGAAATACAACTGTTTTGATATCTAAACTGTTTACTAATGCTAAACTGAATTATCTGAATTAAAACTATTTTGACATTAACTGTGTGTATTGCCAAATCGGCTGCGGCTGTAGAATACACTGAGTGCACCTCTGAATCACCAGTGAGTGTTCTGATATATGATACTAAACAGTCTGATGGTGAGGTCCCAGTAATGCTCGGCACTTGGGGAGAATGAAGCACCTCTTCATTACTCTTGCTCTCAGGTCCACTGTAGCCGGGCGTAGTAGCACCTGATAGGGTCCTATCTATGGGTTAAATAGAACTAACGATATACTTATGCTAAACTGAATTGTCTGATTAAACTGAATGGCTTGAAATAGAAATGTTTTTGACAATTAAACCGTACTTACATTTAAACTGCCTGCTTATGCTAAGCTGAATTGTTTTAAATTAAACTGTTTTTGATATTGAAAATGTATTTACACTAATTTGAATGGTTATATATAACTTATTGAATAGTTTGAAATATAAATGTTTTTTTACAATTAAACTGTGTACTCATGCTAAACTGAATTGTTTGAAATAGAACTGATTATTTACATAAAAATGGGTTTGGCGTTAAATAACCAACAAAGGTTGATATGCTATAAAACCAAGCAAAACCAAAGCAAACCAAATCTTTCTTTCTTTTTTTCTTTCTTCTCCCCTGCTTCTGAAATTAACACTAAAACGAGTTATAATTCTACCCTTTTACTAATAATAGAATTTCACGTTCCAAAAGTGAATCTTTTCGTTCAAGTTCAATATTCTATTTTGGGCTTTCAGTTCATTGTTCTTTCATTTAAGTCACTTAATAGTATACACCGCTGACTTTTGCAATGACAAAATTGAATAAAAACCATACATGCATTTTTAAATGATAATTTAGTATAGAACAATGTTACTAACCATTTTGGAACAAAAGTATCACCATAACATCCCCCCTTTATAGCCTTACTCCTTATGGAGACAATATTTTTATTTATTTATTTATTTATTTTGGTACTTCTCAATTTAATTCGTTATTTCTCGGGGTTTTTTTGTATAATTTCTGTGCTGGGTCCGTTTGTGATATCGGAACCTCAAACGTGACGAACACGACATACATTGGGTCTTCCTCTCGAGGGTTGTTCCCGATTTTATTCGAATAATGCTTCCATATTTGACTTTTATCGGGAGAACCTGGGCCCCTTGATCCTATTTACCAACCCCTCCACTCGGGTAGGATATGACACAAGGTCAATTTTTAAGCGGAGTTTAGCAGGTTTGAATTCAGAGTTATCCTTCTCCTAGACTAGTTACCTCTTCAAGGCTGAAGAAATCAGTCTGCCCTACTATTTTCCCATAGCTGAAGGGAAAATAATTGGATTCATACCTTTCCCAAGGGTATTAGTGCTATGCGAAATGCAACCAGTCTCGTCCAGGATTTGAACTCGTACATGGGCCCCTTGATTATGTGTAATCATGTTTCCGATCTGTTTGTCCACTCTACTTTTCTCCCAGTAGGACTTGTTGCTTTGAAACATGCGGAAAAATATTTTCGTCAAATTTGAATCGTTGTCTTGTCACTTTGTTTGTATGTTCAGGTTCGTCTAATTTTTGCGTCCTTCTTGGATACTTAACCCTATACGAAAGTTTAGCATTTGAAGTTGTTTGCGCTCAATTAAGATAATTTAAAATCATCGCAGTGTTTGTTTGCAACGCTAGTGAAGATTGAGTAATCTTCATCGTCTTTCTTTGTGAGATTTATGGAAGAGAGACATTTTGGGGCTGAAAAATTCAGTTAACAATTGTACCGCTTCAGTGAATATCAGGTCGCTGGTTTTATCGTTAATATATAATTGACAGATTTGGTATGTTCAACTGTACTTAGCTTTCTTAGTAGCAAACGAAACTTCTTGAAATCGACCCAGTTTACGAAGTCAGTAAGGATCTTCGTATTTTCTAAAGTACGAAACAACTTTCGTCTTCAGAAGCGTAAGTGAAATTATCGATAGCGATCCAAATAGCGTTTTGAGAAAATTTGTTTCATTTTCAACATTCTGATTCCTACAGGATAGCTCGAACAATTTCCCTGTTCTTGTTTGGTACGAAAAAACATTTCCTCAAAATTTTTTTTGGCCTGATTTCGGCCGATTTATCCGACTCAAGTTTTTTGTCTCAGAATTTCAATACGTAATTCTTCCGTTCTCCGATGTGACTTGAGATTTTTTTTCCTTCTTCAAAAGGAACTTTTTTTCTTTAAAGAAAATCCTATTTTTTGTTGCTGTGACAGCATTTCATTCCGCTTTTTGGTGAAGCCTTGTGTGTGGTATAAGGTCCTTATAAGTCCTTTAGTTTCCTCGTCGCCAGTGTTGTAACCTTGAAGAGCTAGAAATGAAAACCGAAATAGATGTAAGGTTTACAAAAGTATATATTTCGGAAATGCAGACAGTAACAATTACCGGTAACTGACTAGACTCGCTTGATTCGTTTATCGAGTCAGTCCATATTCATAGAATCGAGGAGGATCCATGCAGTGAAATCATGGGTTATATCATCATAACACTTTTCTAAGGTTCATGCTATATATATATATTGGCTTCCAGTAGCTTTCTAATCTCCTAAGATACTCTTTTTTAAATTTTTTTTTCTTTCATCTCCATTTGATTGGTGGTGTCAGCTTATTATTATCATTATTATTAGATAGATAGATAGATAGATAGATAGATAAATAGATATTTTACAACTTTTCCAATACATTTGTTTTTCATTTGTTTCGTTGTACATTTTCTATTTATGAGACATATAGATTATAGTTATATCACCTGATACTTTAATGTATTACGTGGTCTACCAGTAAGTTGTCCTTTTTTTAATTATCCCTTTTCTTTCCTATTTGCGCAAAAATTTAGACACATCTAACTGAGAACAACCACCTTCTTTCGGTCGCTCTTTTCTTCTATGAGTCTTATGATCCTGTCCATGTTTTTCAGTAGACAGTTCTTTCGTTGAAACTGTGCTTCTTTTCAATCGGCGTGCATAACCGTTTAGTGAGGTCTACAAGAACTGCGTTTGAATTGTAAATCGATTTGCATATTACGGTTTCTGCTGGTAATTCTTTTTTTAGGAATAAAAGTAAAAGTCCATTCCATTATATTTTTTATAATGTTCGGTACTAATTCTTCGTCGCCACTTTTGTGATTTTTTGTGACGTGGGTAATTTTGGCCGGGACTTAAACTCTCTTTACTATCGTACAATGCCGAATACTGAGCATGGAATCATAAACAATACTAACTTGATAGTTACATTTCGCATCTATTTTGCATACGCCCTACTCATCTCTCTTCTGTTGTCATTCCTCTCTCTAGCACATCTATATATCCGCCATTTCTAGTCACATGAACACCAGTAGCAAAATCCATTTCAACACTTGTATTTATTGGCTAGAGATCCATGTTCAAATCACACGGGTCACTATCGGCATATCCTTCTATATAACAATTTTCTTAGCATAATTTAATTTGCTAATTCGATATTTTTTCAGGAAAAGAACTTACATACATACATATATACATACATACACATATACATATTTACCTCCTGATACAAGACATTATGAATGACTAACTGCCTAATATGATATTCGTCCCGTATGTTCTTGTAAAATGTACTGGAACTATTATAATGGACTTCACAAGTCAGATAGATGGAAAGATAGATTGATTAAAAAATAATTATTGCAGGAAATGTAACACAAAATGTGCATGTGTAGATTAAAAGAGGTTAGTATACTCCTTATATTTATGTATAAATGAATGCATTTTTGCTTTTGTTACTCACGGTTGCCGAATTTCAGTACTGCAAATTTTGGTAACAAATAAGCCATAATAATAATACCCATTCTAATTGTATAATTTTTAACTAGAAATTATAAGCACATGGAATATTTGCCAAAGGGAAAAATTGACGTAATATTTTTTCGATAGATTATTTTTAGAGTGTACTCAATAATCAGTGGCTCACACACAAACACACACATACACGTACAAATCAGTTCATACGTACAAACACAAACACTAAAACAATTACACACAATTGTTACTATAGTATGGTATGAAGAGGTGCTTATAGTACAAGGAAGAGTCATTGTTTTCTTTAAAGGAATTGATTTAATATGATCTCGCTCCACCGATTTTATTTTCTACGTTATTTTGAAGCATTTTTAAATTTTCAACTATAAAAAAAAATGTGTGTGTGGATTTTGCCACAGAATTTGGATTTCAGCTTGGGCAAATGACATCAACCTAATTCTTAATATTTCCATTTTTGGTGTAAACAGAAAATTGCAACATTTCATACTTTACTGTTATATGTTATATTATTCCCACCTGCCGGTTAACGACTGATAATTCTTTAGGTCCGTGTAAAGTTTATCACATTCTATATATTACTACATACCACCAATACATTTACCATAAATCGTGGGGTACAGGTCAACTTGGCATTCTAGTTTACTTCAACATTTTTAGCACTGAATTCATGATTAGATCAATATGTGATAAATAGATCAACACCAAAACATACAATTGGCAAGTGTGATGTTCCATTTAATTTACTGATTGTGCATTAGCTATCTGAAATGTTGCTCAATATAATACTTAATTTTTATTGCAGTTGTATAATTTTATACTAATCTCAGTGTTACTTTGTTTAGTATGTAAATCAAACACGAGTCTAAACTGGACATGTTAGTGGCAACATGCTTGAGTTAGGGTAAGTGGTGTGTATCGATTGTGAAGAGCACTGTACCACTGATTGACCATTGTGTGCTAAAAGTTTGGATTGTAAAGTACTTGCAAGTGTATATTTTGTAAAGATTTATATTAAGCTTCAAATTCGACTTGTTAAACACAATTTCCGATATATATATATATATATATATATATATATATATATATATATATATATATATATATGTATATATATATGTGTGTGTGTGTGTGTGTTTCTTTATATGGGTTTATGGCATATCAAACTTTGTAGGTTATTTAATGTCAAATCCATCTTTATACAAATAAACAATTCTATTTCTAACAATTCAGTTTAGCATTAGAACACAGTTAATTGTCAAAAAGTTTTCTATTTCAAGCTATTCAGTTTAGTCAAACAGTTCTAATTTTAAAAATTCAGTTAAGTATAAGTATAGTTTTTGTTTACACACACTGCTCCGACACTGCAACGCAGTATACAATCAAAATCCGATAGATAGATGGACGAAGGGATGCATACTCCCCTTCCCTAAAAAGGGGGACCTCGGATTAGCCAAAAACTACCGAGGCATAACACTTACATCCATAGCTGCCAAAATCTACAATGCCCTACTACGAAACCGCATAGAACCCAAAATCGACAACATACTTAGAAAAAACCAAAATGGCTTCCGAAGAAATAGATCTACGACCTCACAAATATTAACCATCCGCAGAATCCTTGAGGGTGTACGGGCAAAGAACCTACAAGCGACATTAATATTTGTCGACTTTACCAAGGCTTTCGACTCCATTCACAGAGGAAAGATGGAACAAATCCTACTAGCGTACGGCATACCTAAAGAAACCGTAGCGGCAATAACGATTCTCTATAGAAACACTAAAGTAAAAGTACGATCACCGGATGGAGACACAGAATACTTCGACATTGTAGCAGGAGTACTACAAGGGGACACGCTGGCTCCGTATCTCTTTATCATTTGTCTAGACTACGTACTTAGAACATCGATTGACAAAATCAAAGAGAATGGCTTCGAACTGACGAAGAAAAGAAGCAGAAGATATCCCGCAACAACAATTACCGACGCCGACTACGCCGATGACATAGCGATACTGGCAAATACACCTGACCAAGCCAAAACACTTCTGCATAGCCTGGAACGAGCAGCAGCAAGCATAGGCCTCCATGTTAATGCACACAAAACGGAATATATGTGCTATAACCAAACGGGGGACATCTCCACTCTAGAAGGAACCCCTCTTAAACTAGTAGACAAATTCACGTACCTAGGGAGCAGCGTCGAATCAACCGAAAAGGACATCGAAACGAGGTTAACGAAAGCATGGACAGCTATCAATAGGCTATCGACTATATGGAAATCAGACCTAACCGATAAAATGAAACGCAGTTTCTTCCAGGCAGCGGTCACATCGATACTGCTATATGGATGCACTACATGGACGCTAACAAAACGGCTGGAGAAGAAACTAGATGGCAATTACACAAGAATGCTGCGTGCAATCCTCAACAAGTCCTGGCAGCAACACCCCACAAGACACCAACTGTACGGCCACCTGCCCCCTATCACGAAATCTATTCAAGTTAGGCGAACCAGACATGCAGGACATTGCTGGAGAAGCAGAGATGAACTCATAAGAGATGTACTCTTATGGATCCCCACACACGGCCGCGCAAAAGCAGGACGACCAGCACGAACGTACATTCAGCAGCTATGTGAGGATACAGGTTGTTGTCCTGAAGACCTACCTAGGGCGATGAACGATAGGGAGGAGTGGCGAGAGAGGGTCAGGGATATCCGTGCTGCCAGCACGATATGATGATGAAATGTCAAAACATTCTATTTCAATATAAAAACAGTTCCATTTCAAAAAAATGAATTTAGCATGCAAAAGCAGCTCTATTTCAAGAAATTCAGTTTAGCATACAAAAACTGATGCATTTTAAACAATTCAGTTTTGCCTACAAAATCAGTTCCATTTAAAACATTTAGCATAAGTCATTAGTTTATTTCTATTTGACCCCTAGATAGGACTCCATCAGGTGCTACCACACAGGTAAGAGTGGACCTGGGAGCGATGGCCATGAAGAGGTACTTCTTTTTCCCCAAATCTCCAGCATTACCTAAACCTCACCATCATATTTTTTAATAAACAGGACACTCGTTGGGGGTGAGGTCTTACTCCTCTGCCGAGATGCAGTCACTGTATTCTACAGCCGCAAACGACATGGCAAGTGTGTGTCTGTGTGTGTGTGTGTGTGTGTGTGTGTGTGTGTGTGTGTGTGTGTGTGTGTGTGTGTGTGTGTGTGTGTGTGTGATTTAATGAATGATTATTCTACGTAGGCTGTTTTTCGTTTCCTGTAATGTTCTTTTATTCATCAACTCTTTTAAAAACTATTTTGAAAACTTCATAAAAAATCTTTCCTTCAAAAACTTTTCTCCTGAAGATGACATAAAGTCAAATCTAGCTAAAAAGACTACCAGTAAATAACACAAAATATCCTTATTTGTCTTATCACCTCTGTTTATATATATGTATATATATATATATATATAAGAAAGAACTTGTGAAAATATCTGCAGCCAATATTATCACTAGAGAAGGGATGATTTCCTCATGAATATTGTCAACGATGACCAATTTTTGTTCCATCATTATTATGCCAAAAACATAAGGCAATCTGATGAAGAATATCAGTTATTTTTCCAAGAGAAAGGAAATTCTATTTAGCTATTTCACGCACAGAAAATCACGTCCACGTTTTTTTCTTTTTTTGTGTGTGTCGGTGGGTGTTTTTTTATGAGGTCGCAGAGGTAATCATTCGAACAGAAACTATGACGGGACGATTGATGATTATTTCAGAAATGGATGGTGAACGACCCATCCGCAAAATAAGGCCTAAAAGTAAAATATTTCTGAAAACCTTTCTACTATGTAAAGCAGCATTGCAATCAACGGCAAGAAATCGGAAACGGACAATTGTGGTCGCCATCTCTACAACTTCCATTTGCTACAATTCGGCTGAAAAGTTCCCCGAGTAATAATTTCATTTGAAGACATCATCTCTGCAGTTAATGACATTTTTTACTGATGGAATCCAAAAAATTGCGACTGTGATGGAATAAGTGTGGAGAGCAGAATGGGGACTTTACTGAAAAACACTAACTTCATTTGGTCACATTTCATGAAAGAGTCTTGGTTAGCATTTAAACTTTTAGCCGACCCTCGTATATATATATATATATATATATATATATATATATATGTTTGTGTGTGTGTGTGTGTGTCTGTGTGTCTGTGTGTTTTACCTAACCCTTCTCATTGAGATGGGTCAAAGGCAGTATAACATTTTTAAACGGAGTACGGCTGATTTGGATTAAATGTTTTGATTCTCCGTGACTGTTTTCATTATCTAGACTTAAGAACCTAGTTTTCCCAAATATATTTTCATAAACTTGCGTGCGAGCGGGCGAGTGTGTGTGTGTGTGTGTGTGTGTGTGTGTGTGTGTGTGTGTGTGTGTGTGTGTTTTAAATATAAAAACACGGAAAACAAATTTTTCAGAATATCGGTTTGTTAATAATTAAGTATTCTGCCAATGATAAATTGCAACATGGCAAATTTTACTGGGTCGCATATGGATACGTTTTCAAAAAAGTTAGCAGCCAGAAAAATGATGAGTCGTTGACAAAGACTAATATCTTATCTAGTGGGCTACGTGTAACAAGATATACTTAATCTAGTAGCCAGATCGGGTCTCATCGAGGATACCAGCGATAGCTACCAAATCCTATCACTAACTTTTACTCATCCGAGGTGGAAGTGGGTGTATGGTGTTCTGTGAACCTTAATATAAGACAACAGATTTCGAAATTCTGTTTGTTTATTTTTCTTTGATTTATTTATTTATTTTTATTTATATATTTTTTATTTATTTATTCATTTTGGCTATTGGAAGTGCAAGGAGACAAAGGTTCTTATGAACGGAGGACAAGGATTCAAAGATACGAGAAAAGTCCTGTTCCTTGGAAAACAAAGAAGAAAGTCTGTGCGTTGTCTCGGTTAATCATCTCTTGGCAGCTTCCACTACGACAGAGATTGAATGAATTGAATTAAGCAACAAGGTTTTACGATTAAGACGAGTTGTGTTTTTATAATGATGTTTGCAATGTGAGTTTCTTTTTACTTTATCGATTTTATTTGTTATACAATACGAGGCTATAGAGAGAACTGTGTATTGCTCTGCAAGTCCCTTATAAAATCTTTATGAGATGAATATGATAATAATATGAAGAAAAAAACTTGAGAAGAGAAGCCAAAACTTTCGATTCAAACAAGGCAGATATTACAGAAAACGCTCGGATCTATAACTTTTTGACTCAGAGTCAAGAAAGATTACTGCAAATAAAGAAGCAACTAAACTAAATTAGAATGAAAAAAAAAAAAGAAATAGAAATAGAAATCTTTGAAAACAAATGCGACAGAACTACGTGACACAATCATATATC